>OY821517.1:107567555-108167555 GCA_963682025.1 Cordilura impudica
CTGTGTATTTGTATTTTGCTGATGTACGGTTTTGTTTCGTACCTTAGATTAGACAAATCTATTTCGACGTCAGTTGGTCTTTTTCTTTTATTTTGTATCAAAATAATTTCATCATCTATAGATGAATTCGAGTTATTTGCATTTTCAAATTCCATTGACTTATTATTATCATCTTGAAATTGAATTGAATTATAAAACAATTCAATTCAATTCATTCAATTTATTTCATTGCTCGCAATATTGTAGTTAGGAATACAATAATTTTGATATATAAATGTTAAGAGTTTAGCCAGTTTTGACTTTTCAACTTAAATATATAATTTATATGAGGTATTGTAATTTTCTTAAATATTATTTTATAATATAAGTTAATTATAAGTTAATTAGAAAAAAAAAATGGATTTAAAAAACTTACAATTTAAAAGCGGGAGAGTTAATAGTTAAATGTATTCAATTAAGGACAAAAAGCATTAATGTGTTCATAAGCAGAAATTTCACATCTATTAAAAAATTTTTCAGTTATAAAATTTATTTTGTCCTTACCCATTTGGATATTTCAAAGTGAGTGAAGACGTACAGTTGAATAGTGAAATGGTAGATTAAAAATAATTTTCAAAAGCTTATTTTGGCATACTTGTAGACGTTTTAAGTGACAATCAGAAGTATTGCACCATGCAGGAGCAGCATAGAATAATATTACATGAAATACTACCTGTAAAATTAAGAGCTTATTTTCAGTATTGAGATGGTATTATAAATGGGTATTGTATTTTTGAAGTGATATTGACCTTGTTTACTATGTAACTGATATGCTCGTTAAATAACAGTTTTCTATCTAGGATTACACCTAGATATTTTACCTTTGTCTCCCAAGGGACATCGACTCCATCGACTTTGATGTTGTATTGTGACAGAAAGCATTCTTTTCTTTTCTTGTAAAAAAAATTGACTGGGTTTTAGTAGGATTACAAAACAAAGCATCTTGATTTTCATTAAAAACTTTCTTTTGAGGAACTTCATCTTGACAACATATTTAACCGGATGTGCTAGGATTGGCCGCAGGACCATTGCATTCCAAAGAAGGAGCCAAATTGAATTAATATTTTTCTAACATTACATTTTTTTTTTATAAATTAAACAAAAAAATATTTTTGTTAATATTTTATTATTTCTTTTTATTATTTTTTATTTTATTGCTTTAGAGGCATATTGAAAAAATGATTAAATTATTCTTCTTCTTTTCCTAGGCTTCTTCCAGAAATCATATCAATAGGATATGGAACACATTCAATTATATCAGCTCCATGAAACAGTATCTTATGTACTGAGCTAGTCATGTAGAACAATGGATATTCATTTACAAATAAGGCATACTCAAAAATTGCAAATATTTACCGCATATCCAGAGAGCATAGAGCGTAAAATTAAACCTAGTATTTTAATTAGATTTACATTTACACTAATTATTTGAGCAGACAATTCTTGTTGTTCAAAAAAACTTCGAGCTGTATTGCTACTATTCCTGTTGCCGGAACCTTGCATTGAGATATCAACCAATAAAGCCATTTGAGATATAAACCCTCAATCTGTCTTTGATCTCTACGCTCTTGTCATGCCGCGGACTTGCCTCTTTTTGATCGGTAGTCGATATCCTACATGCAACGTACACTCAAGCAACATACACTCGTTTCTCGGTAAGCTCGTAAACAGATCTAGGGGCAAACAAATATTCATCTACCTTATTGTGCTCAGAAGTGGTTAATCTATGCCGATGCATTGAGTGTCCTGAACTCCCACCGCATTCCCATTTATAATAGACAGCTGGATATTCACATTGGTCTTCATTAACAGATATTTGGCTAAATGCCTCCGAGTGGGCTTCAACAGCTTTTTCAATTATGTGAACCAGAAGTTCTTGTAGAGGAACATCAGCATAACATTTTCCAGTTCTTTTCGCATACAGATAACACTTCTGTTTGGCGAATTGCAAAACATCCTTCAGATATTACAACTTCGAGCTTTTGCACAAGCTTCTATAAGATTCTATAAGTTTTGGTAAGCCCTCCATCTATATACAGAGCCAAAGCTTCCTCTGGCATATATTTGGTAGGGACCTGTCGATCTAATTCAAGATTTTTTAAATTTTTTTAGACGCATCGGAACCACCGCCTACCATTGAAACAACCTCCGGTACACTCTATTTTCCAGCTTTATATAGGCTCGCGGGAGTCTCTATCATGAGGTCATTGCATTTGTTGCCTAGTTGACTAGTTCCGAAACTTTGATGGTCTTTTCTTCCTGCTCCTTGTTGAGTATTTTCACATACAAGAATTACGTCTTCCTATGGTATATCTTTTCACACCCCCTTTGGCAAAATGTTGTCAGTTCTTTAATAATTATATTGTACTCCTCCTCAATGCAGTTGGATTTCTCAATAACATTTGAAAAAACAAACACCTCCAGTGCTGAAAATTTTTTAACGCGTCTTTTTCACCGTGCCGTATTGCAGACCGACATGGTGCCTAAAAATAACAATATTGTGAGCAAAAGTAACTTAAAGCAGCAGATGTTGGGCATTTCACAAAGCTAATGAAACGTATTAACATTTAAAAAATATATCTCTTCACCGGCCGACGCACAGTGGGTTGAATGATAGTCAAAGTGAGGATTAATTCGGATTTTTAGAAATTATTATTTGTGCTTTAAAAACTACCATTTTGGAAAAACAAAATAATTTCTTAAAATTTTCTTAAACCTGTCAAGCGCATTTTTATTTCTCCGAAAAATTACATTCGTTCACATTTTTTTGATTCTAAAGAAATACATTAAGGAATCAAATTGTAAACTATAGTGTTCTTAACCCATTTTCGGCCGCTGGTCGATTTTTCGACCAGCAATTTTGAAGCGATGTAACTCAAACGTTAGATATGTTTTGTTTAAACCGTTGATGGATAAGACAATTTTGATCTTTTGTTAACGCATTGATTTTAGCTTTTCGTAAAAAAATAAAAGTTTGCAGATTTTCGTGAAAGGAAGAAGAAAGGACTTTTTTTGGACCAATTTCAAAATTCAGTAAAAAGTCTTAAAACTAAAATTACTTATTTTATTTTTGCATGTTGAGGAAGCGGAAAGACCAAATAACAATAATCAATTGATATCCGCAACAATATTGAAAGTTTTCTACTTCCCAGAAGAGCGTTATTTTTGGTGGTCGAAAAATCGACCACTGGCCAGAAGTCGTCAAGTAGATATTTAATTGAATTTGACATTTTGCTAGTAGGCTGTGAAAAATTCTGCGACTTTTTTTTATTTTCGCTGTTGCTTTGTGATATTTGTTATTTTTTTCTGCAGAGCAGACGTGTGTGTGGCAAATAAAAGTGAGATAATTGCATTTTGGTGTAGTTTTATATAAAGAAAATGTCTTTTCGAAAAGTGTAAACCATGGTAGAAATCATGGCTGCTTTGAACGAGCCTTGTTCGGATGACGAGGAAGATCAAGCCATTATGAGTTCAAAAGATGTTGATGTCGTGTATATTCCACCTAAAGTAGACTATGTGACTGATGAAGAAGATATCGACGATAATCAAATTGCTCTAAATGATGGCAATGATGATTGTGCGAATGAAATTACCGGGGAAGTGGAGTTACAGTACGTTCGAGACAATGACTTAATACCTAATGATACTGAAGAGCCGAAACCATCAACATCGAAAGCCGCAAAAAGACGTGAAAGACCTAAAAAAGCTGTTAATCCATCCTTATTCAAAGGAAAGGCAGATTTTGAAGTTCCTGATTGGCAGAAACCTGGGGATTTTACTTACACCAGAGCACCAATCAACGTGGAAGGTTTGAAAAAGGAAGAAATTTGCGCAAAAATTGGTAAGTGAACAATTTTTTTTAATATCATTTAGGCCCGGTTGTTCAATAGACAAACAAACCTCAGATTTCTAGCGAATAAATTTGTAAAATTTGTATTGAATTGGAAAGAATTTAAAAAATTTATTCGATAGATAGCTTATTCATGAGTTGTTTGACTATTGAGCAACCGGGCCTTAAAGTGCGTTCAGACTACGCAAATATTTGACCAAATAAACGTAACCCCTAATTTTATGAAAGTTTTATTCAATCTTACATGATATATAAAAGACAAAATTAAGTTATGTTTTATTACATTAGTAATATTTAATATATTTAACTATATTCTATATCATATATTGTATAACTTAATGAAAATTATACAAGGAAAATTATACATTATTTAGGGGTTACGTTTATTTGGTCAAATATTTGCGTAGTCTGAACGCACCTTTAGTCGTTTTAGAGTCTTAATTTTTAGTTTTTGACTTTGTGTAGGTGGTATGTCACCGTATGACATATTTTCATTGTATTTTGATGGAGCATTGATCGAGAATATTACTCACTTCACGAATTTATATGCCACTCAAAATAATGCAACCATTGATGTGACACCAAATGAAATGCGGCGCTTCATTGGTATATTGTACCTATCAGGGTATCACACGCTGCCACACATCTATAATTATTGGTCAGTTCAGCAGGACATGGGAGTACCTATGGTGAAGCAAACGATGAGCCGAAATCGATTCAAAGTCATAAAAAGATTTCTCCACCTCTCGGATAACAACAATCTGAACGTAGCAGATCGCTTTGCAAAAGTCCGACCGATTATTGATGCTCTCAATGAAAAATTTATGCAGTTCGGAGTTTTCAGCCACATCTTATCTATAGATGAACAGATGGTACCCTATTTTGGAAGACACTCGTGCAAGATGTTTATTTTGTAATATAAATGTATGTATATTAAAAAAAAAAAAAATATATTGAAAATATTGTAAATTTTAATTTAAATTTAAATTCGATTAGTTTGAAAATGTGTGTTATTATTTCATGTTTTTACACATTTCAGGGGCAATGTGCGCTCAAAGGGTGGGGGAGTTATATATTATTGTACTTATCCCTAAAATCTCCTTCTCTCTTCTTTCTAGTTATTTATTTTATTTAGTCTACTTTATATTATTAATAATTAACTATTTTCTTTTTAACATTATTATTACCTATTTTCAGTTAAACTCAATTATTATTATCAGTTATGATTTTAAGTTGTAATATGTTTAAACTTTGTAAATTTAAACCTATTCCAATTTTTTCTGTAAAAAACAATATTTCATTGAATAATTAATTTTGTTTGTCAATTTGTTTTTAATATAATTATTCATTCAGAAAAATATAATCATAGAAAAATAAACACTTAAAATAACTTAATAAAAATTGTTTTTTTTTGTACAAAATATAAAAATATAACTATATGAGGAAAGAAGTGGTGGTGGCCACTATGGACCAACGCTCTCGGCAATGCAATGGTCAATGCTTGCAAGATGCATTGCATGTTGGCAAAGCATGAAAACACAAAGGCATTTGCTCAATTAGAGTTTCGTTCTGCTGTTACTACCAAGCTACTGACTTCCAATATGATGAACGAAGACATGGAAGATAACGCTGCTGATGTTGATAAAAAGAATGCCCTCTTGGTTTCCCACGGATCGACGAAAAAAACCATATTGTGGTAAAAAGCCCTCAAAACAAATATTGTCGCTGCAAAGTATGCAAAAAACATACAATTTTTAAAGTTATGTTTACTTGCACACCAAATGTTTTGATGAATACCACCAAACTATCTAACCTTTTTTGCGTTAATTATTCATATCTTATCAATAAATAACATTTTTGATACAACTAAAAACGAATAAATTGAATTAAAGCTAAATATTCGTAAAAAAACGCATTTCTTTATTTATATATGTAGGTGTTGATTTCTGGCCAATGGTCGATTTTTGACCACTTCATATCTAGAGAACAACAATTAAAAAAAAATTTTTTTTTTTACATTTTTCTAAATTGAGCTCCTAAAAGTAAGTATTTAAAAGGAATTCAAAAAATTCCTGCGATTTCTGGTAGCGGCCGATAATGGGTTAATGCTCTATTAAAAAAAATAAATAAGCAAATAAATATGTTTTTATGTTATACTAAATTTGATATCAAATCTTTGAATTTTTATATTTTTATTAATTATGCTCCATATCAACACAATTTTCCTTCTTGTAATCACCATTACATCATATTTCAAACTCATTATAATCATCATCACTTTCATAGTCATCATCTTCATATTAATTATCATTAACTTCTTTTTCACCTGTTGTGTTTGGCAAAATTATTAAACCTAGTACCATCTGTGGTATATGATGAATTTTGTTCTTATAAGTTTTACTTTTGGTGGTAAGTAATGAATCATAACTAAGTAGAAACATATTAAATATGTCTTTGGTCTACTTCTCCCGACTGTATTTACGCGCATAGTGTTCTATGTAATTTATAAAATATTTGTTTAGAGCTTCCTGAGCTTCCTCAGATGGTTGACCAATTGGCAATAATGCATGCCCCGTGAATAAAGAATTTTTTGTAATGTAAACGGCATATAAAACCACGGGTAGAGCTTAAAGAAATGTCTGGCCGTGTTTTGAGTATAGTTTCTGATACATTTTAAGTAAAAAGTAAAAGTAGTGATTTTTATTATATCCTATACCACCATGTGGTTTGGGTATAATGACTTTGTGCTGCTGTTTGTAACAACCAAAAATATTTGACCTAGACCCATCTTTAATTATACCGATCGAATCAGAATCACTTTCTGAGTTGATTTAACAATGTCCGTCCGTCCGTCCGTCCGTCCGTCCGTCCGTCTGTGTGTCCATGTAAAGCTTGTAATCAAACTGCAGGTCGCAAATATGAATATATTTTGACGAAATTTGGTATATAAACTTTTATCGGCCATGGGATGAACGCTATTGAAATTGGTGAGAATCGGTCCATGTTCAGACCTAGGCCCCATACAAATTACCCCTATGAAATCGACATAAATTGCCATAAGATCCAGATTATCATATAGATCTTACTCAAATTGGGTTTCTATGCGTTCATTACATCCACTATTGAGTAGTCCAAAAATGATCCCTTTGGCCCCATATAGAGCTGCTTCCCGATCTTCACTTAAATCTACTAAAAAACAAAAATATTGCACTGATTCTTCTCAAATTTTGTTTGTATATATTTTTGCAAAATACAAGAGACTTTACCAAACATGATCAGGATCGGTCCATTTTTGGACCTAGTCCCCATATAGATATAGCATCCGATATGAACTTTTTCATATCTGCAGTCAAAAAAATTAATAAAAATACCACTCAAATTTGGTTATTGCTTATTTTCTATGTCCAGTTAGTTGGGCCTAAGAGATAGGGTTTCTAAACGCATGGTATAGGGTATCGTATAGTCGGTCTAGACCGACTATAATTTTCTTACTTGTTAAATATATATTTGTATTTAGACGATGATTTTTTCGCAAATTGGAAACTTTTATTGCAATTTAAAGAGTTATCTATAATTTTACTTATCATTGTACTTCTTCACTTTTGTTCCACTATAATATACATGATCATTAAAATAATTTGTTGATTTGCTAGGTTGCATATTTACAACACCAATAACAAAAATCACGGCAGCGAAAAGAAAGGCGAAACAATGAACACGTGTAAGCTATTGAAGCATATTTTTATTTAAAACTGGGGATTTTTTTAAAGAAAGTTAAATATTTTGCGTAATTGCAAATATACGCAAAATCTTTTTTCTTTTTTAATCCACAAGCTGAAACCCCATAGTAATATACCACGGAAACAGTTTTACCCAATCGTACCCAATAACACTTTGAAACTTTTTTGTAGTAAATAATAAATAAATTTCTAAAAAATATTTTTGTAAAATAAAAATCAATCAGGAAGATAGCCCAATACCTGAAGTTGAAGCTTCCATTTAAAAAAGTTTTGATTTTAGATTAAACAATAAAAAAAATGTGCTTGAAATTCGTAGTTTTTACTTTTTACCACTTTGCACTTAATTAGCGAAAATTCATGATTTTTGAGAGAGTACAACAATAAAAAGTAAGCCACCTGGAATATCTTTTTGACAGCTATTGATGGTAAATTTTATCTACTTTAGTCCGGTTCCAGAACTTATTATAATATATTAACTTCAACTTTTGAATAAATCCTTAGTTTTGACACATTTCCAGCCAATGTGCGATGCCAGCTAACTAAGTTTCACTCTACAGAATTTCAAGTTCGGTCACAAAAAAAGGAGTTAACAAAGTTGTTCATTTCTACCATAATTTTCTACCATAACAGAGATTGCACAGGTCACGAAAAAAATTTTTTTCTGTCTTTGTCACCATATAAAAATATCATATGATATGAACTTTTTAACATCTGCGGGCTATAAATTAACACTCCATTATCAGTTGACTCCAGTGGATAACAATTTGCCAATTTGAGTTTTGTTCATTATACAGAAAATATTGAGTTTTTGTTTTATTTTGTTAGATAAATTAACCCTGTTTATGAAATAAATGAATTTTTAATTAAATTTTATTGCTAGTTTCATGTTTGTCTTAAATGGGTTAATAAAGCACACCTCTCATTAATTATTGCATACCTTTTATTTGTCTTGATTAAATATTTTTGATGTTTTTGGTTTCAATTTATGTTGTTGTCTATTCTGTCCTTTGTGGTATGTAGCATTAAGATAGAACATCAGAATCTGGTAATACGTTTACCTGCTACTGCATCAGGTATTTAAATAATAAATTGCTTCATCTTAAAGCCAGATGTGTTTGTACGACTCTACAAATGACTCCCTTTTTTTCTACAGTTTGGCTTAAGTCAGCTTTAGAAAAGTTCTTGAATGTCTTCCAAAACTAATCAGAAGACAAATAGAAAAGTCTAAATAAAACACTCTTATACCGAGAATCTGCATGGAAGATTGGTTAAGAGCTTGTGTATAAAGTTTGGACTTTTAAATGTTGTTATTGTTGTTATCGTTATCAAAATCATTGTTGTTGTTGCTGTTGTTATGGTTTATAACATACATAAGTCTGTTTCTTGTACATTTTGTGGTATGTTTCAAACTATGCACCACATCTTTCGCATATAAACACATACAGACAACAAGTATATTCAAACAAGCATATAAATATTTTATGTAGTACATAATCTTGCCTAGTTTATCATTAACTTTTTAGTGAATAAACTTGTTTGAGAGTACATGTTGTTTCCGTTGTTTTGCGGTGACTATTGGTGTTGTTTAGTACAAGTCGCTTGTGTTGTTTTAATTTATTACCTTGTGTTTGGTGTTTCTTAAATTACATGTATGTACTTATAAAAAAAAAAAAATAAAATTATTAAAGTTTCTTGCATATATTTTGGAGCATATTCAAAAGAAGATTTTAAATGCCGGTTTTTTCAGCTCAATACTAGAACTATATAAACCCGTTTTTCTTTTTTGGCTATAAATTGATATAAAAGTCAGAGATTTTATTATTTTCGGAAATCTCACATATCGAGAGAGTACAAGATTGTATCAAATGATCTATTTCATCATGTGCGTGATGGGTACTTCAGCTTTAAATCCAATGGCAATGGCCATAAATCTTTGGTTGTAGAAGTATTTTCATAGATACAGAAAATTTTGTTTGAAATTCGCTTACCACTGAAAAAAATATCTTGAAAAATAATTTTTTTATTTTGCAAAAAAGTGACGAATTTATTGATCCGCACTTGCAAGTCATAGATTTTATTATTTGCGGAAATCTCACATATCGAAAGACTACAAGATTGTATCAAATGTTCTATATCATCTTGTTCATGATGGGTACTCCAGTCTTAAATCTATGAGCAAGTGGCCATAAATCTTTGGTTGTAGAAGTGTTTTCATACATAGATAAAATTTTGTTTGTAATGCGCTTACCGCTGGAAAAAATATGTTGATTAAAATTCTTTAACATTTAAAAATGGACTGTCGTATAAAACTTATCTATAATATTAATAGCCTAGGCGATTTCTTGTGACCGATGTTTTGTTCTACCGTTTTATCCCGATTTTGACCAATCGTATGTTATTTGAAAAATATTTCTTTTCAGCCGTTTTGCAGAATTACAGATTTTTCATTTTTTTTCTTTATTTTGAGTAAATTGCATTTAAAGTTGACACTAACACATACATAAATAAAAAGAGTTTGTTTTTTGTGTTGATTTGTGAATTGGCTATAATTGATTAGCATAGCTTTAGGGTCTTTATTTAATGAAAAAATAAAATTTCCTAGAATTTGCACTTGAATTTCGAGGGATAGAATCTGCTAGCAAACACAATTACCTTTAGACTGAGGTATCTACTACAGAAAAAGTCCAATTTAATTCGAAAATGTTTTAACAGATATTGTAACATATAATAGGTTAAAATACTGTAAATTTTATTTTACGGTATTTTTTGAAGCCCGATGGATTATGCAATTGTAAAAATAACACAAAAAGCTAAATTTTAATCGGGATTTTTTTTTCGAGAGACCAATATATGGCATTAATACTTAAAAATTATTTCGGGCATATTGCCACCGCATATGTTCTTGACGAAGCGCATTCTAGGCGTCCAATTATGGGCCACTTTTTCCAGCATTGCATGAACAATATTGGCCTCCAAGGTGCCAATTGTTGCTGGTTTATCACCAAAAATCAGTGACTTCACGTAGCCCCACAGGAAACAGTCAAGGGGATGTTGTTGCATCCACATCGTGTCCGGATCAATGTCATCCACATATTCTAATAAAAAATAATTAACCATGGTGCGGTAACGATCTCTATTTTGAAGAAAATGGGTCCGATTATACCATCAGCGTGTGAACCACACCAACCGCTATATTTTTCTGGATATAGTGGAGTCTGCAGGGTCTGTTGTGAATTGAACTCACTTTGTATATGGCAATTTTGAATCTATTCGTGAATTTGCTGGAGTATACTGATCATAAAAGTCAAAAGCTCGTAAGTTCTACCTAAGCAAAAAAAAAACAATCCTTTATTTAGAATTTGATTTCAGATATAAAAAAGAAACCGAAACTTTTAAACTCTTTTGACGCATATGCAAATTTTTCAATCCAGACAGGAAGCCAACTATTTAACCACCAGAAACTCCGAGAGCACATTTGAGAATATAATTAGGCCATTGCCGATTGACACCAACAGCTCATGGAGAAAAAGCCAGCACCTGAGTGTATTTTTTGTAGATGATCTATTATTTCAATGAACCATATTATAACTGAATGTATATATATTAAATCTATCTTTATGAAAAGTAGTTATGATCTACCTAACATTACCTCAGATACATCAAAAGAATATATTACCCAAAATTATGAAACTTTTAAAATAATTAAAAATTTTTACTAAAATTTAACTCATTATATGCAAAGTTTGAATGAAAAATAAATTAACTTGAATTAGATATATATACATCAGGGTGACAGCCATTTTTTTTTCAATTTCAAGATGTCCGACACGGATTATTATGACACTGGACCAAAAACGTTAGTGCGCAAAATTTGAGCCTAATCGGACATTGCTTTCTGAACACGCATTGAGTTCAAAATTCAAATATGCATTAATATGTAAAAATTTTCAAAAAAAAATAATTTTTCACAAAAATTTTGATATTAATAATTGCGTTTCAATTTAATAAATTAATAAACCATAATTTAAAGTAAACTATCTTCCTAATAAAACAACAAAATCTATTATCGCTTGAAAAAACATCCAAGATATATCAAGTTCCTCAGGCAATAAATGCGCCGCAGGCCACCTGATTAAGCAAATCGAGCTTACATTTTTAAAGACATTGATCTTATGTAAAGTATTTTGCATCTCGTCTATTGTTAAGCTGTTCTAAATTAATGTCAAAATGGTTGGCATTTTTTTGGCACTATTTCAAAATCTCCAATTTATTTTTTCAAAAACTTTGTTAAAGAAAATTACCGAAATCAACGATTAGACTTTAAGGTTTTATTAACGAAAAATATATATGATTAAAAATACCAAATTCTGTTGGTATCCTGTTCTTAATTTGGCGAGGGCACCGTTTTTATTTCATATTTCAAATATCTTTTATCAAAGTATTATACTTGATATAAGTTCTCAATTTTGTAAATTAAGTTTAAATTAAACAAGTAAGAAAATTATAGTCGGTCTAGACCGACTATACGATACCCTATACCATGCGTTTAGAAACCCTATCTCTTAGGCCCAACTAACTGGACATTGAAAATAAGCAAAAACAAAATTTGAGTGGGATTTTTATTAATTTTTTTGGCTGCAGATATGAAAAAGTTCATATCGGGATGCTATATCTATAAAGGGACTAGGTCCAAAAATGGACCGATCCTGATCATGTTTGGTAAAGTCTCTTGTATTTTGCAAAAATATGTACAAACAAAATTTGAGAAGAATCAGTGCAATATTTTTGTTTTTTAATAGATTTAAGTGAAGATCGGGAAGCAGCTCTATATGGGGTCAAAGGGATCATTTTGGACTAATCATTAGTGGATGTAATGAACGCATACAAACCCAATTTGAGTAAGATCTATATGACAATTTGGATCTTATGGCAATTTATGTCGATTTCATATGGGTAATTTGTATGGGGGCTAGGTCTGAACATGGACCGATTCTCACCAATTTCAATAGCGTTCATCCGACAAAAGCTTATATAACCAATTTCGTCAAAACATATTCATATTTGTGACCTGCAGTTTGATTACAAGGTTTACATGGACACACAGACGGACGGACGGACATTGTTAAATCAACTCAGAAAGTGATTCTGATTCGATCGGTATAATTAAAGATGGGTATAGGTCAAATATTTTTGGTTGTTACAAACAGCAGCACAAAGTCATTATACCCAAACCACATAGTGGTAGAGGGCAGCTTCCCGATCTTCACTTAAATCTATTAAAAAACAAAAATATTGCACTGATTCTTCTCAGATTTGGTTTGTATATATTTTTGCAAAATACAAGAGACTTTTCCAAACATGATCAGGATCGATCCATTTTTGGACCTAGTCCCCATATAGATATAGCATCCGATATGAACTTTTTCATATCTGCAGCCAAAAAAATTAATAAAAATCCCACTCAAATTTGGTTTTTGCTTATTTTCTATGTCCAGTTAGTTGGGCCTAAGAGATAGGGTTTCTAAACGCATGGTATAGGGTATCGCATAGTCGGTCTAGACCGACTGTAATTTTCTTACTTGTTTTTATTTATTTTTTTTTTCAGTTATAATTATAATTATAATTATAATATATATTATAATTATAATTATAATATATATAATTATAATTATAATATAATAATTATATAGAAGTATATCGAGGGCTTATATTTAAAAAGTGCTATATCTACATTTGACAGCAATATTAATTTTTGATTTCAAACTGATATAACTGTCTGATATAACTGTCAAATATAATATTAATTTTGTTATCATATATGATTAGTACGACTATTTCTTGATAGATATTGTAGCAAATCGATCGACAAATACTTTTAGATCTTATTAATAAATTGGTTTTACACGCTCTCTTTAAAATAATTATTGATGCAGATATCAATTTTTGAATATAAGCCCTCGATAAACAAATTTGTTTATACTGTGTTAAATATAAAAACTAATTAATCTATATATTTTCATAAAATAACGAATAAATTTGGGGAATTGTATGAATACATTATATTCGTTTTATTTAAAAAAAATTCCTGATGAAGAAAATATTTATAGATTTTCATATAGAGTCAATTTGACACCAAGAGTACCCCATGGGTTAATTTCAGAAAATAAGTCCAGAATATTAGTTTTTAAATTTATTAAAATATTATCAACAAGCTTTATCGAAATCCTTTTACAAATATATATTGTTTCGATTTATATGTTTGTTGGCACATGTTTGTTCATTACCAAAATTTTTTGCCTAAAAAGTTTGACCTGTTCCGCAAAGGGACTAGAGAAACCTGCAGTTGGCTGGACCGTGAAGAACAACTTGATTTTTAGTGTTTTCAAATTCCTTTAAAATAAACAATATGTAAACGTCTATTATATACCAAGTTTTTAGATTAATATCTAACCTTACGCACGAGATATGCCCAGTAATTTGAGATATTTAATATAACATGGTAAATTCTTTAGGTTTGGTATTAAAATTTCCTTGATTAATGTAAGTTATTTTAATCACTATGCATTTTTTTCACATATTTTTATTATTCGAATTCGCTTGGAATCTGTCCTCATTTTTTCTGAGTATAAGTTCAAAACATATGCAACATGGTTATCAAATTTCTTGGTTTGTCAAGTGCATTATTTTTATGCCCTATATTACCAAAAATATTTGATCTGAACCAAACCTTTATTATTCCGATCGACTTGGAGTCACTTTCTGATTCTATTTAACTATGTCCGTCCGTCAGACTGTCGGTCGGAATATGGGTCTATTTTAACTTTGAAACCGAACTACCGAACGCAGATATGAATATATTTTAATGAAGTTATGTATATACGCTTTTATTGGCCATGGAAACTGCGGTATTCAAATTGGTAAAAATCACTGCATACATATGACTCCTGTGTGATCGACTTAAATTGCTCAAGATCCAAACTATCACATAGATCTCCCTGAAATTAGCTTTTTGTATTTTTTTATACCCCCGAATCAGTAGTCTGAAAAGAATACTGTAGGACCATTGTTAGTCTTAGTCTCCATATAAAGCTTCACTTAACTTTTTTTTTTTTTTTTTATTAATTTCATTATTTACAATCTATCCATTTAAGGATATTAAGCAAATTTTATAACATTAGAAGTAAATAACAGTAATTATTGAACTCGATTGAGAACAACAATAATAACAAAAATCCAAAGGGAGGTATAAGTTTAATACAATATTTACAATACAATATTTAGAATTCAATATTTACATTACAATATTTACATGCAATTAATTTATTTATTTATTTTTTTTTAATTTAAAGGTGCATGAGAATTAGCTCCGATATGGTAAATCCAGGATATGGAACCTTTTAAGCCTTCTTATTTCTTCTGTGTCATCCAGTAGAGTTATTGCTAATGGGTTGATATGGTTGCTTAACCTTCCTAAATAGTTTTCACTAAATCTTCTGATTTCTTCTATAATCTTTGGAATAAAGAGATCTTCATGAATCGATTTATTTGATACAAACCATGGAGCATTTAAAATTGACCTAAGAGTTTTTGACTGATATCTTTGTAATATTTCAATGTTCGAATTGCTGGCTGTTCCACATAGTTGTATCCCGTATGTCCAGATCGGTTTCAAAATAGCTTTATAAATTAAAACTTTGTTTTCTAAACTTAGCTGTGATTTTGGACCAAGAAGCCAGAATAGTCGTTTCGTTTTAATATCTAGTTGCTGTTTTTTTGCTTTTATATGCGTTTTACACGTCAGTCTTCTATCAATGTGCATTCCTAGATATTTAACACAGTTACTTTGAGGAATTTGTATATAGTTCATATATACATTGCCGCAGTTGAAATGTCGTAACGAGAAAGTAATGTGTAAAGATTTTGCAGTATTGACTTTAATGTTCCATTTGTTTAACCAAGCTTCAATAGCATTCAGTTCCCTTTGCACTAAATTAGATGCATTGTTTGGACATTCATCAGAAGCTAGTAATGCAGTGTCGTCCGCATATGTTGCAACTAGTACGTTTTCTGTTATTGGCATATCTGATGTAAATATAGTGTAGAGAATTGGTCCTAAAACGCTGCCCTGTGGTACAACTGCCTTGATGTCATAGAATTGTGAGTGTTCACCATCAACTTTAACATTAAGTATCTGTCAGATAAATATGACTTTAGGAGTAAATAATAAGGAGTTGGAAGCAGTTTTTTTAATTTGTAGTATAACCCAACGTGCCAAACTTTATCGAAGGCTTGTTGTACATCCAAAAATACTCCTGAACAAAATTTCTTAGTTTCCAATGTGTTTCTTATAAAGTCAACGATACGATGGCATTACTAAGGAGTGCCATGCTTGTATCTAAAACCAAATTGGTATTCAGGAATGATATTAAATTTTTCCAGAACTGGTAATAATCTTTTCAATAATATTCGTTCAAATATTTTGTAGAATACAACCAGTAAACTGATTCGTCTATAGGATGTAACAATATTTTCTGGTTTGTTTGGTTTATTTACCATTACAATCTCTGCGCATTTCCATTGCGAGGGAAAGTAATTTAATCTCAATATCGAGTTGTATAACAATGTGAGAAATAGTATGCCCCTCTTAGGCAGGTATTTGACTACTTTTCCATCTATGCTATCATAACCAGGTGATTTTTTGCAATTAAGTTTATTTATTTCTTCTTTTACTTCAGGAAGAGAAATATGTTTTATGGGCCAATCCATTGGACATGGACTATCTAAGTACTCGAGAATTTCTGCAACATTATTGTTATAATTGGTATAGGGCTGGAATGTCGTTTGAAGATGAAAAGCAAATGCATCAGCCTTAGATTTGTTTGTTTTACACCATACATCGTTAACATCTTTTATAGGTACATTTCTCTTTGTAGGTCTTTTTATATGCCTTGTTGCCTTCCATAAGCTGAACTCATCGCTTCTATTATTGCCCGGATTTAGATTTCTAAGAAAGTTTTGTAGCATCTCATTTTTCATACCATGGGGTGTTATTTTAAGATCTTTAGCAGCTTTATTAGAGATACGCTTGTCATGTGGATTTCTACTATTTTGCCAAACTTTTCTTAGTCTTCTTTTATTTCTGATCATTTGTCTAATTTCAGAAGATATAAAAATTTGGTTTTGTGTACATTGTAATGTTATATTTGGAGTTGATAGAAAACCGGCTTCGTGAATTAAATGATTGAATGTTTCAACAGCATCATCTAAATCTGTTGGTGCAGTTATATCAATATTTAAGTTCACATTTCTTTCAATCCAACTTTCAAAAGATTTAATATCCATTTTGGCAGTAATAATTTTGTGTTGTTGTGATTTTGACTGTAAAAATGTGTTGAAACAAGTTATAAGGGGTGTGTGGTCTGATATTAAATCATCAACATCAGTTATATTTAACAATTGACTAGAAATTCCAGAGTAAACTGCAAAATCTAGCAGATCTGGTATTTTTCTTGGATCCGTTGGCCAGTATGTTGGGTTGCCTGTTGACAGCACTGAGTAGTGATTATTTACTATGCACTTGTAGAGCTCGCTTCCCTTGGGATTAACTAATCTAGATCCCCACCAAGGATGTTTAGCATTGAAGTCTCCCGCAGTGAAAAATCTTGACCCCAATCTATTGAAAAAATTATGAAATTGTTCACATTTTACTGAGTATCTGGGAGGGAAATAGATAGCAGAAAAAGATACACTGTGTGAGTCACATTTAACCTTAATACAGGCAGCTTGTAGATATGGTTCTCTTATTTCATCTAAAATTTCAAATTTTATTGTTGATTTTATCAATATTGCAGCTCCAGCATGAGCTCTATCATCTGGATGGTTGGCTGTTATTAATTCATAACCTCTTATTTTAAAAAAGGTTCTGCTGGTAAAATGTGTCTCTGACACTAAAAGAATATCGATATAATGCAATTTTAGAAATATCTGAAGTTCTTGTACGTGGTTGGAAAGCCCATTTGCATTCCATATTGCAATATTCAAATTTAGTTGCATAGTTTTGTTACTAATACTGTCATCATTGATAACAATTTGTTTGTTAACTCAATTTGGTTTTGAATTAAATTTTCTAGCTTTTCTAACGAATTATGCTGAGAAGTTGGTTGGTTATTTCTGAAAACATCAGAGTAAGAAAAGTTGTTATTGTTTTGACTATAATTTAAATTATTCAGATTGTTGTTAAAATTTGGAAAATCTTCATTATTATAATTAAATCTTATAGAATCACGGTATTAGCAATATTGGTTTTTAATTTTCTTTTTAAAAGTTGCTCATAAAATTCACAGCCTTTATAGCTAGCTGGATGATTTTGTAAACAATTTACACATCGAGGAGGTGCATCTTTATCTTTAGTGCAGTCGACTGTAAGATGACCTAATCCACATTTGACGCAATTAACTGGTTTTCTGCAGTAAGTTTTTGTATGACCGTATTCTTGGCATCGGTGGCATTGAACAATATCATTCGTTTTCTTCGGTGGGACAATGTTGACAACAGCATTATTAAGAACTTTTATTGAATAAATATTTTTGTTGTTTGGGCTTGGCTCTAAATCAAGGTAGAACATTGGAAGAGGTTCCCTCGAGACTCTACTATGAATATTAGAAACATTTCGAACTTTGTGGCCTAAGGTTTCAATGGCATTTTTTATTTCTTCTTTTTGCGTTGAAGGGTGTAGGTTTTTGATAACGGTTCTATAGGCTCTTTCTTGTCTTAATTGGTACGTGTGAAATATAATTTTTTTCTCGTTTAAAAATGAAACGAGTGTTCTATAAGGTTGAACATCTTTAGTTTATTCCAAGAGTTCGTATATTAGTAATTCGCGCTCCAGTGAGGAAAGATCGTTTTTGTCTTTTCTATTATTTCGGATAAAAGAAAACACGTTTCGGTGTTTGCTTTTTGGACATCGTGGTTGCTGATCGGCATGCATTTATGTTATATACCTATATGCATGCGTTTCGGGTTATATGACATAATTAGCTAATTTAATTTAATTTTTTAAGTTTTTGCAAATTATATAGCTCGCCCTAACCTCAATTGCGAAGGTAATGGTTGTTCAGGGTGACTATACGCATTAAATCGTGCTAACTGGAGATGGCTGTATAGTTTCTTCTAACTGGCCAAATAAATCTTCATCGCAGCCGTATAGGTCGGATCGAGCCACAAAATAATAACCAAAAAATGCTCTCTCTGTTGTTTCCTGTTTCATGTTTCCTCAATCCGTATATATATTTTTTTAATTTCAGTTGATTTTTTAAATGTAAACATATTTGGTGTTTTCTGAATTTCAATTTGTGTTTAAAGAACAAAATCCAATTTTTAAAAATTTAATTGATGTCTTCTAAATTTCAAGTTATTATTTCCGACGTTTTAATATGATTTTCTGAAATTCAATTGATTTTTTATAATTTATAATAGGAAATCTGAATTCCAATTTTTAGAATTGATATTTCCTTAAATTTGAATGGAAAGCTTAAAACAATTTTGTATTTATGTCAATAGCAATGCTTTAGTAATTATAAAAAATTTTTTAAAAATTATATGTAATCGTAATCAGAAATTATTTTATATAATAATTTTATATAACTATGTAGAACTAATTTGAAAGCAATAAAAAACTCATTGATGAACTCGGTAACTCTATTTTGTACACAACAAAAAGTTAATATGCCAAACTTATTTGTAAAAGAATAATGGAAAAAAGTATGAAATAAAAGACCAGCCCTGTGTACACTCTTAACATTGTTGTGTTTGATAACTAATCGAAAATGTTGACATTCATGTTAAAATAGAAATAATGATTGCAAAGCTAATTAGAACAAAAAACTGCGGCGCCATCTTCTGTGACATAGCAACACTGAGTGAAATGAAGTTTGATATCTAATTGAAAATGTTGACATTCATGTTAAGGTAAAAATAACGATTGCAAAGCTAATTATAACAAAAATTGCGGCGCCATCTACTGTGGCATAGCAACAGTGTGCAAAATGAAGTGCCACTGTGTTTGTTAATACAAAACAAGTAAGAAAATTATAGTCGGTCTAGACCGACTATATGATACCCTATACCATGGTTTAGAGACCCTATCTTTCGGTCCAACTACTTCGATATAGAAAATAAGCATAAACCAAATTTGAGTGGGATTTTTATTAATTTTTTTGGCTGCAGATATGAAAAAGTTCATATCGGATGTTATAAAGGGACTAGGTCCAAAAATGGACCGATCCTGATCATGTTTGGTAAAGTCTCTTGTATTTTGCAAAAATATGTACAAACAAAATTTGAGAAGAATCAGTGCAATATTTTTGTTTTTTAATAGATTTAAGTGAAGATCGGGAAGCAGCTCTATATGGGGTCAAAGGGATCATTTTTGGACTACTCATTAGTGGATGTAATGAACGCATACAAACCCAATTTGAGTAAGATCTATATGACAATTTGGATCTTATGGCAATTTATGTCGATTTCATATGGGTAATTTGTATGGGGGCTAGGTCTGAACATGGACCGATTCTCACCAATTTCAATAGCGTTCATCCCATGGCCGGTAAAAGCTTATATACCAAATTTCATCAAAATATATTCATATTTGCGACCTGCAGTTTGATTACAAGCTTTACATGGACACACAGACGGACGGACGGACGGACGGACGGACGGACATTGTTAAATCAACTCAGAAAGTGATTCTGATTCGATCGGTACAATTAAAGATGGGTCTAGGTCAAATATTTTTGGTTGTTACAAACAGCAGCACAAAGTCATTATACCCAAACCACATAGTGGTATAGGGTATAATAATGCATTTTCCCGAAAACAAAATACATATTCGAGAATTTTATATAAATAAAATAATATACCGATTTATTTCTAACATGCGGTTATTATGAATATATGTACATGTATAGAATATATGTATATTATTTTGTTATTTAATATATGTATGTGTGTACATATATGTAAATATTACACACAAAAAATACAACATCAAAAGTTATTTTCGTGTTTTTCTTTAAATAAATTAATACATCAAATTTTATTTGGTAAATTTACAA
Source organism: Cordilura impudica (assembly GCA_963682025.1). NCBI lineage: Eukaryota > Metazoa > Arthropoda > Insecta > Diptera > Scathophagidae > Cordilura > Cordilura impudica. Next base: position 107,588,297 of record OY821517.1, read on the forward strand.
TGCTATTTTTTTTTATTAACAACTAGGTAGTTTAACATTATTTACTTTAGATGTTGGTGAATTATAACTCCCTTTATATAAACTCGTAGTGTCTGCTTGTCGTAAGAATTTTGGATTGATTTTTAACCCCTTTCCCACTACCCAATCGATCTGAAACTTTGTAGGCAGGCTCGCGGTAATGACAAAAATGATCTAAAAAATTTTTTTAGTGATGCCAAAACAATGGAAACTTTAAAATTTTTCTCCCAGAATTGACAAAAAAAAATTTACAAAGCGTTAGTTTTTATAATATAATTACCACAACGACCACGAAAACATCAAGTCCAGCTATGACAACAATACAAAATTTAGAATAACAACAATAACAATATAGAAGCATCATATTTTTAATTTTTTTACTTTCTCAGAGATTTCCCTGGAACTGTTCCACCAATTTTAATAATTTTTGAAACAGGAGACTTCCCATGATCTTGGCGAATCATTTTTACTAAAAATGGTCACCCTGCTGTCCTATTGAGGCCGTGATCGTGACAAGAACAACATTGAAAGCCATATTTTTCAAGACTTTTTTTAGTTCTTCATTCAGATCTCGGGCCCTATTCAACCAAATTGGACGATTTTAAACAGAAACCTTCTCATAAAGTCAGTAAGTATTTTTTTATACAAACGAGTACCCTGGCTGCCCGATTGAAGTTGTCGTCGAGATTTCTACAAACGGACAGACAGACATCGCTATATCAACTTCGCTTGTTACAAGGATCACAAATATATATATTTTATGGGGTCCAGAATATTTTTCTAATTATTACAAACGGAATGACAAACTTATATATACCCTTTGCACACTGGGGTGGAGGATATAAAAAGAATTAAATGCATATTTGAAAACCGGACTATTTTCAGAGGAATCAAAAGCAATTTTCAATTATTTAAGAATTTTTTGATGACCAGAGACCAAATTATGATGATTATATTTATTACGAGCTTACTGGTCCTTGCTAGTGATGCAAATAAAACAACTTTTATATCATCATTTGCCCAACGTTTCGTTCCTTTTTGGGAACATTTTCAAGAGCTTTTTATTGAAATTTTTCTTTTGTTATTGCATTTGTCAAAAATATTTGCTGCTTTTATTATAAAGTTTATAATTTAAAAAATATATATTAAAATTTTTAATTTTTTGTCAAGCACTAAAATAAATAACTAAATAATTTTAACAATTATCAAAAAAGCAAAACTGGACTTCACAAAACAAAAATATCACAGTTGCGTAGCCTACAATATCACAGTATAAACTCTTATTTGCATCACTAGCAATGACCAGTAAGCTCGTAACAAATATAATCAATTTTCAATTATATTAAAACAAAAAAAAAAAAAAAAAAAACAAAAATACTAAAAAAGATACAAAAGTATATCAGAAATTAACTGACAGAAATTAAACTCAAAATCAGGAAAAAACAAGTAAGAAAATTATAGTCGGTCTAGACCGACTATACGATACCCTATACCATGCGTTTAGAAACCCTATCTCTTAGGCCCAACTAACTGGACATTGAAAATAAGCAAAAACCAAATTTGAGTGGGATTTTTATTAATTTTTTTGGCTGCAGATATGAAAAAGTTCATATCGGATGCTATATCTATAAAGGGACTAGGTCCAAAATTGGACCGATCCTGATCATGTTTGGTAAAGTCTCTTGTATTTTGCAAAAATACGTACAAACAAAATTTGAGAAGAATCAGTGCAATATTTTTGTTTTTTAATAGATTTAAGTGAAGATCGGGAAGCAGCTCTATATGGGGTCAAAGGGATCATTTTTGGACTACTCATTAGTGGATGTAATGAACGCATACAAACCCAATTTGAGTAAGATCTATATGACAATTTGGATCTTATGGCAATTTATGTCGATTTCATATGGGTAATTTGTATGGGGGCTAGGTCTGAACATGGTCGATAAAAGCTTATATACCAAATTTCGTCAATATATATTCATATTTGCGACCTGCAGTTTGATTACAAGCTTTACATGGACACACAGACGGACGGACGGACGGACGGACGGACGGACGGACGGACGGACGGACATTGTTAAATCAACTCAGAAAGTGATTCTGATTCGATCGGTATAATTAAAGATGGGTCTAGGTCAAATATTTTTGGTTGTTACAAACAGCAGCACAAAGTCATTATACCCAAACCACATAGTGGTATAGGGTATAAATACGATTGAATTTTTAGATATTATTATTGTTATTTGTATGCAACATAAGCACTTTTTCGACAATGTTTATAAACATATGTTTTAGCAACATGTTATTACTCAATTCATATACATAATTTGAACAAACATTTTAAGAAAAAAGAATAAAAGAATGAAGAAAACCCTACAAAATAGAAAATGTAGTGAAAATGAATAAAATATATAGGACTTCGGTAGTTTAATCTACTGCTTACACAACAAATTATTAATATAAAAATTGTATGAGTGTACCTTATCAGGAAACCCATGGTACAGGGTATCGTACAGTCGGTCCAGACCTATTCTATATACAAAATCTTGGTACATGTGTGTTTTTAAAGGTGTCCTAATAGTCATGCAAGATTTGAATTTAGCAGAAAAAACATATCTTTTTGTCTGTATTGTTATTATACCCTATACCACTATGTGGTTTTGGTATAATGACTTCGTGCTACTGATTGTAACTACCAAAAATATTCGACATAGACCCATCTTTTATTATACCGGACGACTCTGAATCACTTTCTGAGTCGATTTAGCGATTTCCCTCCGTCCGTCTGTCCGTCTGTTCGTCTGTCCGTGTGTCACTGTAAACATTTGAATCAAACTACAGGTCGGAAATATGAATATATATTGATGAAAATTGGTGAAATTCGGTCAATGTTCAGAGATAGTCCCCATACAAATAACCCCTATTAAATCGACATAAATTGCCATAAGATCCAAACTATCATATAGATCTCTTTCAAATTGGGGTTGTATGTGTTTTTTATATCCATTAATCAGTAGTCCAAAAATAAACCCTATATGACAATTCTTAGTCTTAGGCCCCATATAGAGCTGAAGCTTAAAAAAAAAAAATATTGTACAGATTTTTCTCAAATTTGGTTTGTATATATTTTTTCAAAGTACAAGTGACTTTACCAAGTAGGGTCAGGATATAAATACACCATCCGATATGAACTTTTTCATATCTGCATCCAAAAAAATTAATAAAAATGCCACTCCAAATTCGTTTATGCTAATTTTCTATATCGAATTAGTTGGACCGTAGAGGTAGGGTCTCTAAATCAAGGTATAGGGTATTGTATAGTCGGCCTAGACCGACTATAATTTTCTTACTTGTTTTTATACCCTATACCACTATGTGGTTTGGGTATAATGACTTTGAGCTGCTGTTTGTAACAACCAAAAATATTTGACCTAGACCCATCTTTAATTATACCGATCGAATCAGAATCACTTTCTGAGTTGATTTAACAATGTCCGTCCGTCCGTCCGTCCGTCCGTCCGTCTGTGTGTCCATGTAAACCTTGTAATCAAACTGCAGGTCGCAAATATGAATATATTTTGATGAAATTTGGTATATAAGCTTTTATCAGCCATGGGATGAACGCTATTGAAATTAGTGAGAATCGGTCCATGTTCAGACCTAGCCCCCATACAAATTACCCCTATGAAATCGACATAAATTGTCATAAGATCCAAATTGTCATATAGATCTTACTCAAATTGGGTTTATATGCGTTCATTACATCCATTAATGAGTAGTCCAAAAATGATCCCTTTGGCCCCATATAGAGCTGCTTCCCGATTTTCACTTAAATCTATTAAAAACAAAAATATTGCACTGATTCTTCTCAAATTTTGTTTGTATATATTTTTTCAAAATACAAGAGACTTTACCAAACATGATCAGGATCGGTCCATTTTTGGACCTAGTCCCCATATAGATATAGCATCCGATATGAACTTTTTCATATCTGCAGCCAAAAAAATTAATAAAAATCCCACTCAAATTTGGTTTTTGCTTATTTTCTATGTCCAGTTAGTTGGGCCTAAGAGATAGGGTTTCTAAACGCATGGTATAGGGTATCGTATAGTCGGTCTAGACCGACTATAATTTTCTTACTTGTTTTTATTGAATCATGAATAACATGAGATATTGTTAGGTACGGAATAGTACATCGATACATTTGGATGCATCTGTTATTATATATATGGCTTTTTTGAAGATTAACAAAGCCATATTGGAAATGTGTTTCATTGCTTAAGACGATTTTGTTCGGAAGGTCAGCATCCACTTGCTGATATGCGATAATCCAATCATTGAACTCTTTTCGCTGCGCGATCTCATTTGGCTTCAATTCTTGTGTCAATTGAAATTAATCAGCGTGGAAACTAAGATCTTTAGTGAGAATATGCTGCAGAGAGCTTTTTGAAATTTGCACTTCTAATCCACGACAATAAATTGATGTTCCTGGACTTTCATTAATATTATTACGCACTGCTTCATATTGAAATTTGAACTGTTCTTTTTGGACAACCAGTGTGTTTAGCATTACTAGTCTGTTTGAAGTTCACAGTTGACAAAGTCAGATCAATATTGAGATCATATTTTTTTACGAAACTGTAGCCGTCAAACTTACATAATTTTTGAAATATTGTTCAACAAAGAAAACCAGCTATCGGCTTTTAAACTGTTTTTTTTATTTTGGGTGCCAACACTTTAGGGCACATATTGCGATAAATTAAAATATTGGTGATTTTTGGACACCTTACTAGACCCTAGAGATATATATTACCTAGAAAATTAAAAATTAGTGTGAGTCAATAGTAATAAAAGTGCGTAGTTGCCAAAAATGGGCACGATATGACGAGAGGGCATGTACAAAGTCAAATATCTAGAAGAATATATGAAGAGTCTTAAAAATTTGTGTAAGTTTACTAATTGTAGCTATGCTAAATATGAGCGACACTTCTATTAAAATTAAAATATATAGAGTGTTGTAACAGTAAGTGCCATAATGTTCGTGTGAGTCTACAGTTTATGAATGTATGAGTAAAAAAACTGATGCTTACGAATGTAGGCCAGGGCGTAACGAAGTTCGACGGGATCTGCTAGTCAGTAAAAAAAAATGAAATGATTGCGTTGAATTTCAGTTGAACTCAACTATTGAGCTCGATGCAGCTATTTTTTGACACTTTCAATCTTGAATTTAATTGACGACATTTTCTTACTTATGTTTTTTATTCGGAAGAACAATTATTACGGTTAATTAAATATTTTACAATACCCCATACAGTACGGGGTACTGTATTTTACCAATGACTGCACTAATTTCTTTTTCAGTACCTAAATCGGTGCTGGGTGATTAGCGTAACATTCGTCTATGACAGCTCCCCACAAATAATAGGCCAACGTGGTGAAAGCTCAGCTATGTAGTGGCCAATTCACATCGCAAAACCAGATAATAAAGTGGTTTTAAAACTTGCCGTACATAAGATCGATGGTTTCACGACATGTGTGGCATGGAGCAGCACCATCTTGTTAAAACCAGATATTGCACAGATCAAAAAATAATCAATTATCACTGTTCACTGTATCGCACTTGCCTTTCGCATCTTCAAAGAAAAATTGGCCCATTGATTTGGCCGGTCCAAAGGTTACCCCAAAAAGTGTATCGTTCAGGGTGCATTGCTTGTTAAATTTAGCTTCTTGACATAACCACTGAGATGAAAATGAAATCCGGCAGAAGAGATGACGCTTCGGGCAGAAATGTCTTCGCTTAGACTTACTGCTCGAGCAGAAGGACGTGTTATTTTATCCAATAACGATCCAGTTTCAGACACACGTTTGAATAAATTGTTCTCATACTGCCTGAAAGGCGCTTTTTTGCGGAATTTTAATTATTATTTTCTTGCACAGTTACTGCAGCATAGGTCGACTCATTTAGTAAACGAAATATATTAAGGGTACTCATGAAAACGTTTAAAGTTAACATTTGTGCAATTGGGCAACTTTGCAAAACTTAATTCATGAAGCCCCTTTTTAAACTATTATGCAATTTTTAATTCAATTTGATAGAAATGCCAAAACAAAAAATAAATTAAATAAAAACAAATCAAAAATTGTATCTAACAATAAAAATGCCTAAAGAAAGCGAAAAAACTAAATTGCGTAAGGTCTTTGAAGGCATTCTTGTTGGTGGTTTATTAACTTTAGAATTTTTTGGACCAAATGACGGTAATCATAATTTATTCATATATTTTTTTATTACTCTACCACTTTGTTAAAATTTTACAGATAAACAACTTAAGAAATTTAAATTTTTTTAACAAAAGTAAACACAAAACAGCTGACTTATCAATTGCACAATTAAACAGTTCAAGTTTACGAAATTAAATTGTCGGGTAAATTTACAAGAGTTGTGCAAGTGAATTTTCAAACAAATTTTGACAGTTCATTTGCAAGGGTGGAAAAATGTGCAGTTTGGACAGTTTACGAGGATTTTAAGCGTTATCATGTCTGCCCTTATTATATTAACTTGTCATAACAAAGCTGAGACTGGCATTGACGTGATCAAAGTAGTTAGCTATTCAAAATGAAAACATCAGAAGTCGAGCCTGTAGAGTAAAATAATGCATTAAAACCAGAATTAATTCAACCGCGTCAAGATTTGTTCCCCGGTATTCTGCGTGCAGAGCTAATAATCAAACAAATGAGAAATGAGAAGTGAGACATAGGCACATAACGACAATAATAAAGTTGCCTTCAAATTTGTGATCGCATTTAATTCCATAAAAAATAGACCACCTCTTAAAATAAAGTTATGATTCTATATTTGTCTTAATTTTTGATGAAGGATGGGCATCAAATTGCATACTTGAATTTGAAAATAAGCTGGTTCAGTTATATAATATCCCGGGATATAATTGCTTACATTCTTGTGGTATATTCTTTGGAAAGTTGTAAAAGTGAAGGCTTTTTAAATTCAATAACGATTTGTTAGCAAGACCAGAAAATATCTGGTAAACCTGTTATATTGTCATCGTTTTATAGATCGCAGAAATGTGATTTTAACCAATTTTCAACGTTTTTGGAAGATTTTCTCAACTCTTATGCGCAAAATCCATGTGTAATTGCCGGGGACAGTAATGTCGATTTTTTGCTAAACCCTTTAGCACAAGATTTATTACATCTTCTTCAATGTTATGACTTTAAAAATTGCCATACTCTTGTCATGCGTCCTTTAAGTTCAACGTCGATTGACAATGTGTTTAGTAATATAGAATACATTATGGAAATTAATTCTGTTGAATGTAATCTTACGGACCACATTCTGTTATACTGCAGACTAAATTTACGAACAAGGGCCAAATATTATATAGAAATGGTACGATATAATTGTAACTACAATTTTGTCAAAGAAAATCTTAATCGGGACATGAATATATCAATTTTAATTGGAAATCCTAATGATGACACAGAAAATCTTATACAATGTGTTTCGAATGCAGTTATTAGTTCAACAGAAATTTGCAGGCTCTAATACAAAATAAAACAAGTAAGAAAATTATAGTCGGTCTAGACCGACTATACGATACCCTATACCATGCGTTTAGAAACCTTATCTCTTAGGCCCAACTAACTGGACATAGAAAATAAGCAAAAACCAAATTTGAGTGGGATTTTTATTAATTTTTTTGGCTGCAGATATAAAAAAGTTCATATCGGATGCTATATCTATAAAGGGGCTAAGTCCAAAAATGGACCGATCCTGATCATGTTTGGTAAAGTCTCTTGTATTTTGCAAAAATATGTACAAACAGAATTTGAGAAGAATCAGTGCAATATTTTTGTTTTTTAATAGATTTAACTGAAGATCGGGAAGAAGCTCTATATGGGGTCAAAGGGATCATTTTTGGACTACTCATTAGTGGATGTAATGAACGCATACAAACCCAATTTGAGTAAGATCTATATGACAATTTGGATCTTATGGCAATTTATGTCGATTTCATATGGGTAATTTGTATGGGGGCTAGGTCTGAACATGGACCGATTCTCACCAATTTCAATAGCGTTCATCCCATGGCCGATAAAAGCTTATATACCAAATTTCATCAAAATATATTCATATTTGCGACCTGCAGTTTGATTACAAGCTTTACATGGACACACAGACGGACGGACGGACGGACGGACGGACGGACGGACGGACGGACATTGTTAAATCAACTCAGAAAGTGATTCTGATTCGATCGGTATAATTAAAGATGGGTCTAGGTCAAATATTTTTGGTTGTTACAAACAGCAGCACAAAGTCATTATACCCAAACCACATAGTGGTATAGGGTATAAAGAAGCTCCTTAAACTACGAAAAAGAAAATGTAATAAAGCTGATATTGAAATGAGTTTAAAGAGAATTAGTAAAATTATTAAAATTGCAAGTAGGGATGCTATGATAAACTATTACCTTGAAAATTTAAGTAAAATGCAACAGGAACCAAGAAAATGTTGGAAATTTTTAAATCGAACTCTTGGCAGGGGTTCTAAATCTGTAATGAATTTAAAAAATGAAGATGGTGTACTATTTGATGATGACACTGTTAAGGCTGAAGTTTTAAATCAGTATTTCCTAAATTCTGTTAGAAGTTTAAAAAGCCAAATTGAAACAAACCCTGAAGACAGTTGTAGCTCTTTAAGAATTCTGCGAAATCACCACAACCGATTTAGATTTTTTTTTTCACCAGCTGAGATGAAATTTATGATATACTATCACATTTGGAAATTAATAAGAATCCAGGAAGTGGCAACGTAACATCGAAATGTTTATATGAATGTAAAGATATAGTGGCTCCTGTTCTTGCGAATATTTTAAACTCTTCAATTACCACCTTAGTTTTTCCGGATATATTTAAAGTTCATAAAACCATTCCGATTCCAAAGGAAATTAATGCCAGTTCTGTTCAAAAGTTTAGACCGGTTGTTGTTTTGTCGGCAATCGATAAAGTTTTTGAAAAAATTTTGCATTCAAAACTTTTAGCATTTTTTGAAATAGAATCTCTTATATTCCCTAATCAATATGGTTTTAGGAAGGGTTGTGGCACTGATGAGACTGTGATCAATGTAGTTAATTACATATGTGACTGTTTCGATAGAAGTTTTACTGGTGTTGGGTGCCTTTTCTACGATTTTTCTAGGGCTTTTGATCTTGTCGATCACAAGATTTTAGTACATGATTATGGCATAAGAAGGAAGGAAGCAGTATGTTCAAATTAATACGTCTAAGAGCTCAATGAATATTGTCGAATATGGTGTTCCGCAGGGCAGTGTTTTGGGTCCTTTATTGTTCAATATATATTTAACCCTCATACTGTAAGAAAATAAAATGACGAATTCTGTCTTTTGGGCAAATTTTGCCCAATAAAATTTTAATTTATTTTTTAAAGTTTCTTACAGTTAATACACGTTATTTCTGTATTTAAATGAGGTTTGCACACAAATAAATTACATGTTTTATATTTTGTATTATATTTAGTACTGTTTGACAAATTTGGGCAGAAGTGACAACGTGCTCTCTTGATATTTTTCCGTTTTTGGACAATCTCTCTCGTAACAGCACTATGTGGCTGAGATGTTCGCTGTTGCCTCTCATTACACAAAAGATCAAAACCCAATTGCTCTAGAAAAAGTCTGCGTCGAAAATGTTTATTTTTATTCCATTCGGGATTTATCGAACTCCAAATCACATAAGCATTACATGCAGATATATCAAGCATATTGGTAAAGAGAGCTACGGGTCATGTGTTTGTCTTTCGCTTACATGTGTATTTTCCTACAAGTTGGTCTAACGTATCCACTCCACCCTTTGTATGATTATAGTATTCTATAATTTCGGGTTTCTTCAACTGCGTATCTTGAATTTTTGAATCGTGATGCAATGTACTTAGCAGATAGACGCATCGATATTTTCGTGGTATAAAGGCTACCAGTGTTGTTCTATTTATAGATTCAAAAAGGAATTCAGAATAAAAGACAGGTTTCTTTTTCATATCGTAAATATATGTAGGTAAAAAAGCTTTGTTCCTGCGAACTGTACCAACTAAAGTGATTTTTCTCTTCAAAAGTTCAGCAGCAAGATCATATGACGTAAAAAAGTTATCACAAGTTAAATTTCTGCCTTTGAGTTCTGCTACTAGATCCAGCACGACACGCATTCCTTGATTCTTTTCGGGTGCGCAATTACGATCTTTTCCTGTGTATACTTGAAGTGACCAGGCATAGTTGGAAGTTGAGTCGCATAATGCCCAAATTTTCATACCATACTTTGCGGGTTTCGATGGAATGTATTGTATTGCACTAACTGCTCATCCACTGTTACACATTCATTTGGATTGTACATTAGATGCAAGTTATGGGACCATTTGTCCCACAAAACCCGAATAGAGGCTAACTTATCACGTGCATATCGATCTGTCCTATCGGATTTATCATCGAAGCGCAGAACTCGGCTAGTATTTTGGAATCTTTGCAATGACATAGTTGCTTTGAAAATGGGTCCTCCTTTCACATCGTCCCATAAACACTCTAACGCTTCACCACATGAGAGATATACGCCCGCTAATAGCAACAATCTAAAACAAGCCTTTAATGATGTATGATTAATTTTCTTCCAAACTTCTCCAAATACTTATTTCCTGATGAAATATAAAAAATAATCGTTACATAAAGAAATGTATGTAATGTGCAAAGTATTTTGTAAAATAAATGACACCCACCTTCAATGTTGGTCATATTTATAATAATGTTTTGCATATCCTTGGTCATAAATAATTCAAATGACGGCTCGATGTCAGTTACGCGATTTACCGCATAAAATGTTGGGCCTGAAGCAGTAGAAATAATATTTTCTGCATTTTTCCTACCCACCAATGAGCGGTCGGATTTTTCGTACCAGGTAAGTTTTCCATCTTTCGAAATAAAACCAAAACATGACTCTTTCTGTTCCGCCAACTTCTCCTGATGAGAGCATATGCTTTCTCCATCAGAAATATTTATATTTTCTGATTCAACGTCTGAAAAAACTAGAAATTCTTCATCGGAACTTGCATCGTCCATTGCATTGCGTGCATTTTCATCATCGGACTCACTCAGAAGCTCCTCTATTTGGCGACGATTCAGCGCTTTCGACTTATAGAATTTTTTTTTACATAGAATATTATTTATCATACACTAGCTTACTTACCTTTTTTGACATTATTTACTCTTATTATTATTTACAAGAACCTGCCCACAAAGAAAATATTTACAGTTTCTCTATTATTGTATTTCCAAGCGTCACAAATCAAATGAGACAAAACAGCATATATATAAAAACCAAAGCAAAAAAATTATTTGAAATCAAAGCCTACTAGTTACATTAGTCATTCAATTGTTCCACATTACACAGTGTATAAGTATATTGGATTAGTATATTTTATTATTAATTGTAAATATTGATTATAATTGGCAAAAGTCAGACCAAAATCAATAAAAAATACATTGGGAAAAATTTGCCCAAAAGACAGGATTCGTTGCTTTTTGTGTAGAGCCTTACCTAACGGAACTTCAAACTTAATTTTTTATATATTGCTAAGTATACGTAAAAAAATAATTGTCAAAAAGTTTTATTATAAAATTATAAAAAACACCGGAGATATATAAAGTTAAACAGGCGTTTGGGCAAAATTTGCCCAAAATACAGGATGAGGGTTAAACGATATTAACAATCTAGGTCTTGATGGGAAGAAGTTTATGTACGCTGATGATTTCTGTGTTTTGTACCCGTATAAAGAAGATCTGGTTTTTAAAACGTTTACTAAAAGAGATGATGCTCTAGTTTCAGAGTATGCGAGGTTAAACAAACTTGTACAAATGCTAATAAAACAAAACTCATAAGATTTAGACCTCATCCGAATCGTAATAATAACAATAACATTACATATATTGATGGCAAAGAGGTAGAGGAAGTACAAGCCGTAAAATATCTCGGAGTATTTATACAAAACAATTTGTCGTGGCATCGCCATACACAACATCTGCAGGCTAAGATATCACCGGCTCTGAGAGTTTTATTTAAATTGAAGCACAAACTTGATGAAAAGGCTAAATATATTATTTCTCAATCACTGATTCAGAGCCGTTTGAATTATATGACTTTGATATTTGGATATAATAAAAATTATGATTTAAAATCCCTACAAATATTGTAGAATTAATCATTAAAAATCGTATTTAATCTCCCCCGACTGCATCCAATTATATCTCTATATAGGGATGTCGCCAAAAATGATTTACCTATACATGGAATGTACAAAATGCAATTATTAATATATGCTTTTAAAGTGGTACATAATATCGGTCACCATACTATTAGTTTTTCAGTTAATCAACAAGCTTTCAACACAAGAATCAATTCAAACCTTGGAGTGTCAAGGTGTCGTTTAGAAACTACGAAACAGCGAATAGAATATATCGGTAGTCTGGAATTTAATAGTTTACCGCAAAGTCTAAAATAATGTTTAACTATTTCTTTATTTCAAAATACATTAGAAGAATATCTTTTGAACAATATTGTAATGTTTGTGATATAATTTTATATTTGTACAAATTAAATTTCTCCTATTTTGTATAACAAATAATTTTCATTTAAATATTTTCTAATTTAATTAAAATAAATTTATTTGCCAACTTACCTCAACAAAGCCTTAATGGCGCTGAGGCTTATGTATGAATTGATTTGGTGAAATAAAGTTTGTATAAAATTAAAAAAAAATGAGTTAAATTTCAATTATACAAATTTGAAAATGACAACAAATGTGGATTTTAAAGTATCTTTCAATATCCACTAGACACATTTATCATAAATTCAATTGAATCATTAGATATATTTGATTTTTGAAAACCTTTCAAAATTTGCTTTTGGCCTGGAAAATCTACATGAAATTTAATGCTAAACTTACATGATTCGCATCTTACATCACTAATCTGCTAAACAAGAGCTTAACTTGCTGGGTCATACCAATGCAGGTTTTCGTATAATATTCTTATATCATTCGGATTGAATATTCATAGACTTTTCAGTTAACACACATATGCGTAATCCGAAAATGTTGTTGAATGTTAGAAAAACTTCTATCTCTGTAGCAGGGATTTTATTCCAAGACTTACATGTCTGGTAAAGCCAAAACAAAAAGAAAACATCAGTCTTCACATGTTTGTATAATCTTGTTTCAGAACATCTAACTAACAAGTATTTGTAAAGCTTTACAAGAGTATTGTTGTAGAGATTGTGAAATTTTCTAGTTCAGAAGCAATTGATTACACTGCTAGTATTGTTTTTGTTATTAGCGCTTTATGTGTACATATTAATTTTCGTATATACTTTCGTCTGCGTTAGTGCTGGTAAATACGGCTACTTTGTAATCTTATGTAATATTATGTATTTATAAATATAAAAATAGAGTTTCATATGTTTGGTTGTTTGTTGGTTTGTAGTTTATAGGAGCCTACACCACAGGACCGATCGTCTTGATATTTTTTCAGTAGGTAACTATCTAGCCGGAAGGAAAAATATGCTATATTTTTTTATGTTTTTCAAGCGGGCGTGGCACCTGCCATATAAAGTGAATTTTTAACATCTTAATTTAACATATAATATCTGGACTACTAGGACAGCAAGAGTTCTAAATCTGTGTACATGTACATACGAAACTAATTGGAATAGTCGCGAAAAAATGGGCAGTATCGGACCAGTGGGCGTGTTACACCCATACAAAGTAAATATTTAATATCATATAACTGGAGTACTATAATAGAGAAAACCTTGGGACGTTGTCTGAGTTCATGGGCAGACAAAAACTGGGTGCGATCGGACCAGTGGGAGTGTCACCCCCATACAAAGCAAATATTTAATATCATATAACTCGAGTACTATAATGGAAAAAGTCTTGAGATTTTGTCTGAGTTCATGGGTTATTAATATGAGTAGTCAGACAATAATGGGCGAGATCGGACCAATGGACGTGGCACATCCTATACAAAAAAAGTTAAGTACTATGAAAATGACAGTCTTTGAACTTTCGAACTATTTGTCAACTTTTGAACTATTTGTCACAAGTTCAAAGGCTGTCATTTTCATAGTACTTAATTTTTTTTTTGTATAGGATGTGCCACGCCCATTGGTCCGATCCCGACCATTTTTTGGGGATACTCTCACATTAATAACTTATGAACTCACATAATTTTTGATTTCGTCGATTTTTGTTTTCTGCAATTTTTGTTATTCGCGACCTTCGGTTCTGACAATCTTTGTTTTTTTTTTGGCGATATTTGTTTTTGGTGATTTTTGTTATTCGCGATCTTCGGTTTTGGCGAATTACCAAATTAGTGGAAAATATGGGCGGAATCGTATCATATTACGGGCTCTAATGCTTTCAATTATTCGTAATTGCGTTGTTGCGTTTTCTAACAAAAAATATTTTCCATTGGAATACTAAGATTTTATTTTAAACAAATTCCGAAATGTTCTGTAAATTAGTTCATCACGGACTCAATACAAAATTATTAAATCGTGTTAACCTTACAAAATACGATAAATTATGTCTTGCATATTGCATTAATATTTAATTTTTATTTTACTTTAAAATGGATTGTCGATTAAAAGTCCCTGAACAAATTTTTTGAATTTTCAATAATAATCCGAAACGGGCTTTTAAAACAATCCCTTAAGTAGCTAAATTGCATAGGTAAATGGTTTTTCGTGGTATTAAAAATTATAATTAACTTCGTACTATTATGAGAAGTAATAGAAAAAGTGATATACTGACCATAACGAGGAAAATTATTGACAATTTTTAAGAGGGAAAAACAGCTCAAAAAATCAGTTGTTTGCAGCCTTTCTTAAGAATATTTAAAAGGGAGCTAGGGCTCAAATAGTCCCGGAAGGTTCTGTGACAAAATTCTAAGAAAAATGTCGAGGCAAAGGCATGTGCAAAAAAACTTCAAAAGCCTTATAAATGGTTTCATACCATTAGGTGTTTTTGTTGGTCCAGATATAAGAAAGCTAATGCAAAACGCTGACTTCGACGAAATGCTCTCACCAATTGAGCTTGATGCGTGGAAAAGCATTAAGGAAGTGATATACAATGTCTTAGACAAAAACCGTCCTCCTACTGCTCGAATATATGTGGATACCAATCTATTAGTGATTTTTAGATTAATTTGAACTATTTGCTTTTTTCATGCTAAATTTTTGGGGTACTTTAAAATAAAATTCTTAATAAATGCGATTTTAATCCTAAACTCTCTTTTGTTGTGCCATACTTCTGACTTTCTGGTTAAAGTTTCAGTTTTGGTGTATTAAGGGACTTATAGTAAAATTTCACGGCAAATATTTTTGCGGAACATTTTAGCCCCCTTAATCCCTGTCTTCTGCTCTTTTTTAAAGAAGACAAAAAATTCCCATACCTTGAGGTGTTAGAGGGTTAACATATTCCCCATAACGTTTTACATAAATTCGCTGAACAAATTTTATACCTAAAATGTAAGGGTGACATGGCTACTTATGCCGATTAACAATAAAAATGTGCCAGAGCCGGGAAACTTTTACCCGCCTCAAATTAAATTCAGATGTAAACTTTCAGAACGCCGATACACGTGTCTTTTTTTGTCTCCTCAATTAAAATTTATAGACCGGACCTTGTAATTTTTTTCTGTATTGTACAGTGTCATTATACATTTGGCATGTTAAAACTGCAATTACCATTTTATAGTAATCCCGTAAATATTAAATAATTTTTTAACAGAGCAATACTGCTAAACGTTTCTACATTTAGTGGCATGCAAGTGTAAATTTTCACCCGCATGCACTATTTGCTGCCACTGGAGCAGCCATTGCAAATAATGTGTGTGTATGTGTGATAGTAAAAAATTGTGAGTGTATCGAGTTTTTCGCACTGCAGTGGCAGTGGGTTAGCCGAGCACCAGAATGGTTAAATAAAAATATGGTTAGATTTACGGAAAGAGGTGGCAACCCCTTAATTATACAGAGTGGCAGTAGCTAGAAATATTTTGGAACATAGTTAAACAAGTCCTCAGAATAACTCCTTAAGATGTTTAAAATAAGAAAAAACTGTAATTAACTTTGAAAAAAATGTGCCAAAAGACTAAACATAGGTTTAACACTAAAATTCGAGAATTTTCCGTATCTCGTAAAATCACTTTTTAAATTTTCGACATTATCTTATTAATTTGTGGTAATACCGTATAAGCTGTAAAAGAAACAATATTTATAATTTTTTGGTTAACATACTTTTTATTCTTCGTCTAATTAGGTATATAACAGGTCGTTGGGCTAATCTGTCTTTTCAAGTAAGAAAATTATAGTCGGTCTAGGCCGACTATATGATACCCTATCCATGGTTTAGAAACCTTATCACTCGGTCCAACTAATTGGATATAAAAAATAAGCATAAACCAAATTTGAGGCGAATTGTTTTTAATTTTTTTGGCTGCAGATATGAAAAAGTTCATATCGGATGCTATATTTATATGGGGCCTAGGTGGAAAAATAACCCGATCCTGACCATATTTGGTAAAGTCACTTATATTTTGATATATACAAACCAAATTTGAGAAAAATCTGTGCAATATTTTTGTTTTTTAATAGATTTAAGTGAAGATGGGGAAGCAGCTCTATATGTGGCCTATGACTAAGAATTGTCCTATAGGGACTATTTTTGGATTACTGATTGATGGATATAACAAAACACATACAACCCCAATGTGACCGAGATCTATATGATAATTTGGATCCTATGGCAATTTATGTCGATTTCATAAGGGTCATTTGTATGGGGACTAGGTCTGAACCTGGATCGAATTTCACCAGTTTCAACCGCCTTTATCCTATGGCTGATAAAAGCTTATACACCAAATTTCATCAATATAAATTCGTACTTGCGACTTGTAGTTCGATTACAAAGTTTACATGGACACACGGACGGACGGACGGACGGACGGACATCGCTAATCGATTCTGTGTCGATCGGTAAAATAAAAGATGAGTCTAGGTCAAATATTTTTGGTAGTTACAAACAGCAGCACGAAGTCATTATACCCGAACCACATGGTGGTATAGGGTATAAAAATGGTGCGAACACTTTTAGTACTGCTTTGTAGCTATGCCGTAGTGTGGCTCATTTTCTGAAAAGGCTTTAGTCGCTTAATTTTATACATTTACAATTTTTTATGAAATAAAGGAGATATGTTGAAACCTATGTAGCCGAAATTTAAAAACTCTACTTCAGTTCTTTCATTGAAATTTTAAATGCATATAACTCTTTAGTTTCTAAAGACTTACACCCGTATTCATAACAAGTAAGAAAATTATAGTCGGTCTAGACCGACTATATGATACCCTATACCATGGTTTAGAGACCCTATCTTTCGGTCCAACTACTTCGATATAGAAAATAAGCATAAACCAAATTTGAGTGCGATTTTTATTAATTTTTTTGGCTGCAGATATGAAAAAGTTCATATCGGATGCTATATCTGTAAAGGGACTAGGTCCAAAAATGGACCGATCCTGATCATGTTTGGTAAAGTCTCTTGTATTTTGCAAAAATATGTACAAACAAAATTTGAGGAGAATCAGTGCAATATTTTTGTTTTTTAATAGATTTAACTGAAGATCGGGAAGCAGCTCTATATGGGGTCAAAGGGAGCGTTTTTGGACTACTCATTAGTGGATATAATGAACGCATACAAACCCAATTTGAGTAAGATCTATATGACAATTTGGATCTTATGGCAATTTATGTCGATTTCATATGGGTAATTTGTATGGGGGCTAGGTTTGAACATGGACCGATTCTCACCAATTTCAATAGCGTTCATCCCATGGCCGATAAAAGCTTATATACCAAATTTCATCAAAATACATTCATATTTGCGACCTGCAGTTTGATTACAAGCTTTACATGGACACACAGACGGACGGACGGACGGACGGAAGGACGGACGGACGGACATTGTTAAATCAACTCAGAAAGTGATTCTGATTCGATCGGTATAAATAAAGATGGGTCTAGGTCAAATATTTTTGGTTGTTACAAACAGCAGCACAAAGTCATTATACCCAAACCACATAGTGGTATAGGGTATAAAAATTAAAGTGTACTTCAAGTAGACTTTATTGTCTGTTTTTCATACAAAATTTGTTGATAAAGTCTACTTGTAGTACCCTTTAATTTTTATGAATACGGGTGTTAGAGTTCGAGATTAAATTGAATTTTATATGATATCATAACACATAATTCTTTGTTTACGAAATATGTAGTGTTGGTTCCATCAATTTTTTAAAAGCGACACAAAATTCAACCATGTCATAAAAATTTGAAAGTTTTCTCTAAAATCATATACCTCATTGTACTTATATCCGGCAGTTTCTTTCTGCAATAGTTAAAGCTATTTCGGTCCATTAAAGTTTGCAAATGGAAAAAAAAAATTGAGAATTGCTTAAATATTTAAATTAGTTAGTTAAAAATGTATATGAGTATCTGAGATGCAAAAGTAGCTCGTTACAAAAATTTAAAAACGAGATGACAATTGATTCTGAGAGTTCTTTTGGCGCTTTATAAGAAGAAATATACTGATTGTGTCAAAGCACGTCCTTTTCCATGTTTTTTGTGATCAAAAATTGCAGTAAGTAGCAAAACTGGTTTGTTCCATATACGAATTATTCTCAAAACCATCTAATTGCATGTTTCGTAGCAAAGTTCGCTGGTTCACTGTTTGAAGTGCGAGTTTCCAAAACTTTATGTTTATTAGTTTTATAATATACTCATTGTTACTTTACTTTATTATTATTATTTTAATCAAAATATCCGAGGTCAATATTTAAGTAGCCATTTCTTAAATGTTCAATATTTATACATTTAAAGAATATTTGCTATATCGTTATCAAACCCTACATACATTTCTTGTAATAAAAACTTATTCGTTCTTTAAGTTTTAAATGTTTAAGTAAAATAATTTTTCTGTTAAGAAATGGATAACAATAGTGAAATGCCTATCAGAGCAAAAAAAAAGGTAATCAAAACAGTTGGAAAAATGAAGTTGCTAAATCAGGTAGTTACATAAGATTCATGATTTATAATAACTTTGCAAACTATATAATTTAAACGTATATTTAATTCGGAGCCTGATAAATTTTTTAGGCATAAATCCAAAGGCTTTCCATTAATGCCTACTTGCAATCAATCAAAAAAAGGATTTTTATGCTCACAGCTAACCCCTCAGGACGTAAGTTGCTTCCATCAAGCTGTTTACAACACGAGTAATAAGATTCATCTCAGAAAACTCAGTAAAATGTAGAGTTCGCAAAAACTATGAGAGGCAACTGAGCAATGAATAAAGACCCAGCTCTATATCTATCAAATATTTTTTAAAAACTCGCTTTAAGAGTATGTTACAAGTGGGTTAGAAAGCATTTCTTGGTATACTAAATATATCTAAATTTCTTGTCCAAAATATTAGTAAACCGTATCCTTTGGATCAGAAGTCCCCAAAAGAACGAATAGAAAAATTAAATTTAAAGGAGTTATAAAATCCTTTTACAGGCAGTACCTGCCAAACGATTGCACTCTCAAACATTTAGGGAAAGCGTATAACCGGTCTGCTCCTCTTGATTTACAAGTCAAGTATTTTAGTTCTTAAAATTTACAATTGTGACTTCAACATTAGCTTCAAATCTCCACCGACAGATGCTTGTTTGCAATGTATTCGATTTATATCACAAATAAAAGGGCCCATCTATCCTAAAGCTCACATTTGACTGCCAAAAAAAACGTGTTGTTGCCTTGTTTCCCGGACCTGTACGTGTATTATAGTAGAAAACTCCAAAGGATTATCGATTATCACCGATCATTCATTGCGAACGGTCGTGTATTCTTAATGCTCTATTTAAAGTGGAAAACATCAGCTTAAAAGTATGATAAAAAATATAAAAGTATCATAAAGGGACTAAACAAAACACTGCCGACAAAGTGTAATAAAAACTTTAATCAAAAAACTTATTTCAAACTCTTTAACTTAAATAATTAAAAAACACAAAAAATCATTAAAAAAACAAAAAAAAAAAAAAGCTTTAAAACAAAACCGAAAACACGAAAAAGAAAAAAATGAAAATGAGTGAAACAATTCTCTGCAACCAGTGCAAAAAAGATATAAAAACAACATCGTATATAAAGTGTCATAACTGTAACTCAAACTATCATATTTCTACTTGCTCTCCTCTATCAGAAAGCACGTATGTAAATATGAATAGTGAGAGAAAAACATTGTGGAAATGCCATATATGCAGACCAAGTCGATCTCCTAACACTTTTGAATGTTGTGTCTACTGATGCTAAAAATCAACAAAAACAAACACGCACAGACGATGACGAAATCGACGAGAATGACCGAACAAAAAAATCCAAAGAGTCACTGTCTCCAAAATCTGTCAATTCCAAATTATGTTCAGTTCAATCTGATGTCAAGGAACTCCAATCAGACATAAAAGACATAAAAAACTCAATAGAACAAGTAGCAAAAATGTAAACAACTCTAATTTGCAAATTAAAAACGATATTCAAGTAGCGCTCACAACCATAACAAATACACTTACAGCCTTGGCAGCCCAAGTAAAAGAATTCTATGAAAAGGATAAGCAAACAGAAACACAAATCAATGTAATGGACACCCGCATAAACAAGCTGGAGCAACAAATGCTAGTTAAAAACATCGAAATAAATAATATAAAAAACAAGCAAATCTCCGCATATGATGTTGTGAAAACAATTGGCGCCTCATTGAATGTTGAAATCAACGAACAAGACATAAGCAGAGCATATCGTTTAAAAAAGCAAGACGAAAAGGCTGTAATAGAATTCTCTTCGTTAGCTAAAAAAAACAGAATTAATGAGCAAACTTGAACGACATAGAGTCGATGCAAATGTTATTAGCAACAAGGAGAACACCAATAGCAACAACACCAACAGCAGCAACAACAAATACATCTACATCAATGATCAGTTGACTTTTAATAACCGTCGTCTCTTATGGTTGGCAAAAACCAAAGCAAAAGAAGCCCAATGGAAGTTCGTATGGGTACGTAATGGGAATATATTTGCTCGTAAAAATGAAACTTCACCTTTTATTATCATCAACAATGCAGCAGAAATTGAATCGATCACCAACGCTATTTAATCTCCCTGCCATCTAACCCTTATAAAAAAAAAAAAAAAAAAAATAAAAAAAATATTAAAAAAAAACAAAATAAGCAAAACAAAAAAACTTTTTCAAATACATACTTATATATATATATATTTTTATTTTTTTTTCCCCCTTTTTTTCCAATAAAAAATGATTAATAAAATAAAAAACAAACTCTTAATTACTTTAATGAAATTGAAGCTAAATACCTAAGCCATCCCAAATCGCTAGTTCATATGAACATTCGTTCGCTACGGTTAAATATCACATCATTTCTCACAACAATAAGCAATATAATAAAAAAAAAAAATTCATAATTCTTGTTGAAACCAATATAACTGATAACGAAAATCACTTCTATAACATAAACGGCTTTAATTCTTTTTTTTTAAAACAGAGAAGGCAATGGCGGAGGCATTGCTGTATATGTCAAAGACAATCTAACATGCACTCAAATCCCTTTAAAAACCAATTTCTTTGAAGTAATACAATTAGATGTAAACATAAACAACAAAATAGTTTCTCTTCTTTCAATTTACCGTCCCCCACACCTAAATGTTACAGAATTTATAAAAGAGCTTGATGGTATCATTAACAAAATAAAGAGAAGACAAGAGATAATATTAGTAGGAGATATGAATATAGATATACTTAAGGAAAACAGAACAACAACAGCATATCTTAATATGACAGTGTCGAATGGTATGAATTGCATGATAAATGAGAGCACACGCGAAGATGTACGAAAAAATACCAGCACATGTATTAATCACCTATTTACAAAAAATAACCAGGCAAAATCAAATTCATATGCAGCAATAATAGCAACAACCATATCTGACCACTATTCTCTCTTCTGTTCTATTATTGAAGAAGTAAACAACCAGAGTGGGCAAACAATAAATTGGCAAGGGCCACAACTTAACAATAACAAAATAAATATGCAAATAAGAGAAACGGAGTGGGATGAATTGGTGAATCAAATAACAGATACTAATGATATATACAATAAAATTCAAAACAAATTTTGTGAGATATATAAAAAATCCAAAAAAAAAAAAAAAAAACAAAAATCACAGAAAAAAGATCATTAAATCCGTGGATCAGTGAAGAACTAATTAAAAATTGTGAAATGCGGGATAAACTTTTTAAAAAGTGGCGAAATAACCCTAAAAACAAAAAATATGAACTCAAATACAAAAAATTAAGAAATTCGTTAAACAAAAAATTCGAATATGAAAAAGACAATTACTACAGAAACAAATTTATTGAACATCGAAATGATATAAGCGCGACATGGCAACTAGTAAATGAGATGATCGGGAAAAAATCAAGCATTATTGAAAAATTTGGTCTTATTAACCCAAACCAGTTTGGATTTCAAAAAGATAAAAACATTAATCAATTGTTAGGAAACTTTGCAAACTACGTAAATGACTGCCTGAGTAGACAAATGCACTGTCTGGTTCTGTTTATTGATTTCAGTAAGGCGTTTGACACTTTGTCGCATACTAAATTAATAGAAACACTAGAAAGAAATGGAATAAGAGGAAACACTTTAAACTGGTTCAAAAACTACCTCGAATGCCGGTCGTACTGTGTCAAAATTAACAACACTCTTAGCAACAAAACTTTATCTGAATGTAGAGTACCTCAGGGGTCGAAACTTGGACCAATCCTCTATCTATTATATGCAAATGACATGATAGGATCCTTAACGGAAGGTAATACATTCGTGTATGCAGGTGATACCGCCATAATTGTCGCAAATAAACATATTAACATTGCAACAGAAAAAATGCAAAAGCAACTTGATACTGCAACAAAATGGTGCCACGACAATGGGCTTATAATAAACGCAACCTAAACCAAAGTGATGCATATAAAACCAACCCATCTTATATACTCATCTATTAAACTAAATTTTCATAATACAGATTGTTTACATAATAGAGCTAACAATCCGAATAATTTTAATGAGACCTGTACAACAGATATAGAACTCGTCGCATCATACAAATATCTTGGGGTCTATGTCGATAGCAATTTTAAATGGAAGACACATGTTGAAAATCTCCAAAAAAAAAAAAAACTTCGCCGATCATCATTTATGCTTTACCACCTAAGTAACTGCGCAACATATAGTGTGTTACGTCAGGCCTACTTCTCTCTGTCAGAGTCTTACATAAGACATGGAATAGCAGCTTGGGGAAATGCAACACACTGCAGAAAATTACCAAAAACAAAAGATCGACTATTAAAAATTCTATCAAAAAACCAACACTATGCAATAAACAATAACACCGACAACACTTACACTAACACTAAAGCAAGTAACAATAATTACCTCAACAACAACATCATCACCAACAATAACCAATGCAATCACAATAACATCATATCAAGCGGCAACAGCATCGTCAAAATTAATATTAACAACAACCAACACAGCAGAAATATCGACCGTATTAGTATCATAACTAACAGCTCCGGCAACAATAACAACTTTAGAACCAACAACAACATGAACATACGTGAACCCAACCAAAACAACGCATATAGAACGACACGAACCTACATCAGCATAACCACCAACTCAAACAACAACAATGCCAACCAAAAACCCAACCCCGCCAGAGATCTACACGTTCTTAATATAAAAAGCATATTCTACACAACACTAACCAATGAATTTTACAACGACACAAGATTTCTGCAAGAAATTGATCATGTGTGCAACACAAGGCGCCGAGCTCAGGGAAGATATAGAGTGGAAAGCTTTTGTAACGAATACGGCAGAAACACCCTATCAGTAACCCTGCCCACAGTTTTTAACAAACTACCAACTGAAATAATAAAAACAAAAAATAAATTTAGAAGAAATAAACTCATAAAAAATTATTTTATAAGTTCGCAATGAAGAAAGAAATAAAATGCATAAATCTTAAGTCAACATACCCCCCCCCGCAGTCAAGCCGAATGGCTTTGCGGGATTAGAATCAAAATTCTGTAAAAATACTTATTTCTCAATAAAAATGAAAAAAAAAAAAAATTAAATTAAATCGCTTCCATTTTATACTACCACTTAAAATATCAAAACTTGTCAGATATTCAGGAGATACAAATGCTCTGTGATGGCTGCCCAGGCCAATATAAGAATATAACTGTTATAGGAACGCTGTGCAACTTTTTATGGGAATCACGATGTTGGCATTCATTCCTCCAGATAGGTTGCTCTGCCGGATGAAAAAAAATTTTAAAAAAAGATACGATAATAATGCCAAGCGAATACTGGGATTTGTTAAAGGAATTCTGTACATCACGGAAAGTTGGTAGGGAAGTGAAGTCCCCATATATGACTGGAAAACTGTTGTAGCTCCTTCAATGCGAATGGTTATAGAAAAAATGGTAAAAGGAAGGATGACTCTGCAAGCAGAGATTAATTACAGAAACAATTTTGCAACCCTAAACCATTCTTTAAACGAGGAAAGACATTCCATGACATTATTGCAGATCTACTTCCCATCAATGTGCGATTAAACCTGAAAAGAAAAAAAGATCACACCACTTTGGGGAAAATTGGAAAGATTTACAAAGATTTACAATTTTGTGTTTCGGTTTTGGACAATACCAGTGTCGATGATGAAGTGGAAGAAAACAATGAGGAGTACGTTGAAGATGATGTTTTTTCATTATCTGTTTAAAAATTCATATATGTTCTTAAACTTTTTAAAACAAGCTTTAATTTATTTTCCATCAATTTCCATAATTTTAATAAATTAATATAATTTTTAAAATATAGTGCAGCTGAATGATTAATTTTACTAGTGGTCTGTAGTGGGCCACAAAACTATTTCAATCCAATATGGAATGTAGCAAAACTCGTTTGTTTTGAAAATTTGTAGCAAAACTCGTTCGTTACAAATTTTAACGCATTATTTTTCTATATATCAATAAGTTTAGATTTTTCATCTGTTGAGATTTAACCAAGATGGCATATCATTGAAGAATTAACAGCATTCAATTTTTTTGCTTTTTCCCAAAATTTGGTTAATGTGTAACGAACGAGTTTTGCATCTCAGCTACTCATATGTATATAAAAAAAAAAAAAAAAAAAAATGGTTACAAGTAGAAAATAAGCATAAACCAAATTTTAGTGACATTTTATTAAATTGTGGCCAGCAGCTATAAAAGGCTTCATATCGTTTGCTATTTTTATAGGGGATAAAGATCTATGCAAATTTTTTTTTTTGTTTTATAGATTTATGGAGATCGGGAAGCAGCTTTATGTGGGGCTATGGCTGCAGGATTAACTTTTGCAATACATATTAGTTAATGAGTTTATTGAACACAAATTTGACCGATATTTATATAATAGCACGAATATTATGGAATTTTATGTGGATCTCATAGTGCTTAATTGATCGCAAATTTAATACGGGATTTTAATATTAAAGTCTGTTTCAATTTCCCTATAATATTTATATATGTATGTCTGCGTATGTATGAATGTACCGTTTTTTTTTTTTTTTTTCATATATAAATCCATATTCTCATATATTATAAACAAACCAAAAATCATCAGTATTTCGTTGTATCTGACTCTATCAGTTGTAGTACACTCCATTAAGTTTCAATGATGTAAACCAAATGCCGCAAAAAAAAATTGTTATGTGCATCGGATACTCATTCAGGGATACATGTGGTCATATATACAGCTATAGAATTGAAAATATTCGTAGCTAATTTTTTCCAAATAGATTTCAATTTCTTTCTCTGGTTCCAGATCCGATTTCTCAACTTTCTACAAGTTTCAGAATAATAATATATATGGCATATAATATTTACTAGATGGCTATTCCTGCAGTGGTGATAGAAATCTATAATTTCGTATCGATATTAATTACGACAGTTCGTGTTGACGGTTTATTAAGCAAAAATTTTTTAAATACATGAAAAATATTTCTTTACAAGACTTAGAATTCTATTAAACTTTTATAGCGCTTAAATAAATAATAATAAAAATTTTCTTATAGACCATCGATTAAAATTTTAAATTTTTTTAAAATTGTGTGTCGGTACGCATTACTTTATCGAACATCAAATCATGAATTTTGAATGTTCCGCACTCACGGCTATCGAAATCTATAATATTAGTAGGCAAGCCGATTTCTTGTGACGGATGTAAGTTTCACAGTTTTACCCCGATTTTGACAACAAATTTATCATTTGAAAGGTACATCTTTTTAGCTGTTTACCAGATTTATATATTTTCATCGTCTGCAACATTTTTTTGGATTTACGATCGTTTAAAGTTGCTACTAACACTACGTAAAATTATACAATGCTATGTGTGTGTTTATTAAATTTGTTAATGTGTTTGCGTTAATATGTTGAGTGTGTTCTCTTCATTTAAATTGAGTTGAATTGTGAAACATACCTTTAGGCTCTTTGTTAAATGAAAAAATAAAATTTCCCAGAATTTGCACTCGAATTTCGAGGGCTGGAATCTTCTAGTTATTTTATAATTTCATAAAGTCTATAGAGAAATTTTCTTTACTGGCTAATAATACATTTGGTTAAACTAAATGAAAATAATTCACATGTTGTAGCAAATAATGTTAATTGGATTTCTGGTGAATTAAATTCTACCATATAATTATTATTCAAGGAATTATATTCATTTAAGGCTCGGTTTGAAAGGCTATTTAAAATATAATTTTTAAGACAACAGTTGACATTGAAAATGTTATTGCGATGAAGAGAGATATAAGATAATAAAAAATGAATTTTTTTAGTAGCCGTTAATTAGGTCAAAGTCTAATAATATTGACTGAATCTTACGCCTCTCTTCAATGCTATTGACTACTAGATACAGATATCGAGAAGCATATGACGCTTGTGGACTAATAAAATTAAGATACGATAATGCAAAATAAATAAACATTTTATGGATTTTTTTCTCTATACGAAAATTGTGAGTTTAAGAGTGTAAGCTTCAAACTCCAATATATATATATATATAAGGGTGTGAAAAATCACTGATATTTTTTTTAATAAACGCAAGTGTTGAGTATACCTTAGTGATAATTAGAATCAAACAAAATTCCTAAAAATTTAACTTCAGTTGTAGTTCTTACATAATTACAGCCAATTTTATATAATGTTTGTAACTTGTAATGAGTACGTGAATGAGAAATATGTACACATTTATTCTATTTTTTTAGTCTTTTTTTGTACTCCAGGTACTATGGTTTCACAGCGCAGCAGCCATTCTGGATAGTGAGAAATTTTAAATAAGAGTGTATGTGCCATATGGAGTGAAAAGTACGTGGCCCAACAATGAGAATGCAGCTTTTTGGATTTGAATTCTATTTTATTCTTCCACGTAGTCTCCGGTAAGTGAAATACACTTCTTCCAACACGCCTATAACATCTTAATACCCTTGAAAATATACGATTTTTCAAACTCTTCAAAATAGGCTTTCGTCTCTGATATGACTTCTTCATTTGTGAAAAATCTCTTTCCCTGGAGCCATCTTTTCAAGTTTGGGAACAAATATAAATCACTGGGAGCGAGATCCGGAGAATACAGGGGTGCGAAAGCTATTCGTAATGTAAAGACTTTAATCTCTCCGAAGCCAATGCAGATGTATGCACCAGTGCATTGTCATGATGGCACAATAATTTTTTCTTATTTGAGTGGGGTGGGTGTTTCTTACTTTCTTCATCCAATCTGTCCAACAACTCAACATAGTACTTGATAGTTATTGTTTTTCCGTTTTCAAAGTAATCAAAAAATATTATACCACGTGCAGCCTAAAAAACACTGGACATTACCCTTCCAGCTCTTGGTTGAGTCTTTGACCACAACACATCGTTACAAATCAACTAAAAATTTAGTTGAATTTATTTCAAACATTTCCAAACATTTCACGAACACATTTCAGTTTTATACAGCTACTAAAAATCGCGGCACCCTTCGAGCAGAAAGTTTTTCATACCTAGATGATCATATAATATAAACCGAGCTCACTCTGTTTATATGTTTATTTATGAATCCACCTTTTGATCATTGAATATTACCATAATGTTTCTCAATCCATTCTTTTGCTTGTGTAGTATTTTTTCCACCAAAAAACGACGATTAATTAAAACACGAAACTCTTTACAATCCATTTTTTCTCAAACTTTTAAAACAGCATAATTTTTATAACGGTAACTTTTTTCTAATTAAAGAAATCAGTTCGAATCTAACTCTCTTTACGAACGGTTGTGTAAAAAATCAAAGCGCTTAGAGTAAAACTATTTAAAATTAAAAACAAGTGTATATTTTTGTTTTTGCAATTGCCTATTCTTGATCTCCTTTGAACTCACATGGTAGACAATCCAGCTTAAAACAGGAATAAAAATTTTGCGATGGCCCGAGGGGCCAAGTCTTCATCAAAAAGAAAGCTTGTGAATAAGAAGATGACAAAACTTCCTCCGGGTTTTGTTAACCTAAACATAGCGTCAACTTCAAGCAACAGATTTAGCCTGCTTGCTGGCCTCAATGGTATGGAAGTAACTCCCGTATCAAATATTAACGATGTTAAGGAACACAAACCTCCACCCATTATTGTAGAAGCTAACGTTTCATTTACAGAAATACAAAAGCTGCTTGGTAAGGATTGCATTTTCAAACGTATTCAACTGGTACCAAAATTTTTGCTCATAGTAATAAAATGTTCGAATGCTACAAGCAAATACTTAAAGAGAATAAGATGGAGTTTCATTCTTATGGCTCCAAAGAAAATAGGTTATACACCACCTTTTTACACGGTTTATCCCGCATAAGCTCTGAAGAAATCTTCAAGGAGCTAAAAAACTACAACCTATCCCCCTCTTCCGTAACTGAAATAGTCACCAAATTCAGTTCAAACAATAATGCAGTTTATAAAGTTCAATTTGTTCGTAAAAATGTTTATCCAAATGCTTTAAAAAATGTACGAACAATTTCTAACATTATAATTTCTTGGAAAAAATACAAAACGAAATCCAAGAACAAACCAGCTCAATGCTGGAACTGCTTGATGTATGGCCATGGCGGTGAACACTGCCATCGAAGTGCTGCATTTATGATATGTGCAGAACAACATCATACAAGTGTGTGTCCGTTTAACATAAATGAAAAAAGGCCAGCTGTTTTTACATGCTTTAATTGCAAAAAACAAGGAATTGCAAAACAAGGAGAAGTGATCACTCTGCAAACAATATCAACTGTGCGTTACGTTCTCTCTATTTGGAAACTGGAACAAGAGTTACTTCTAAAAGTCCGAATAAAAGCAGACAACTACAAAATAACTCATTTCAATTTAATGTGGGAGATTTTCCTAATTTAAGAAACAACAACACAAAATGTAACAATAACATCAATAATAACAGCAAAGTTACATATGCTAACCAGCTGAAAACAAACAACGATTTATTTAGCATTGATGAGCTTTTTGATATTTTCACTACAGCTATGTATGATTTGCATAGGTGCACTCCAAAAGTACAACAAATCAAAGTTGCAATGTCAATGGTAAAATACGCCCATGGATTATAACAATAATTTAAACGAATTCAAAATGCTTCACTTGAATGCTAATGGCATTTCAAACTTTTATAAATTAAAACAATTTGAAATACTAATTGAAAGAGAAAATATTAGAATAGTGTCTTTGAATGAAACATTTTTTTCAGAAAATCATAGACCCTTTTTTAAAAATTTTTATTTATATAGAAGTGACAGAACAGACGCTAGAGGAGGAGGAGTAGCTCTGTTAATTCATAAATCTGTCGCTCATAAAAACGTCCTTATATCAAACACTTCATCAATCGAAAACATATCAATTGAAGTTATTATAAATATTCAATAATATAATTAATATAATTCACCAAGATATACCCATAACTTCTGTGCTGATATCTTGAAACTAACACCTTCCACCAAAGAATACATAGTTTTTGGTGAACTAAATGCCAAACATTGCTCTTGGAAATGCCGTTCAAATAATACTGCAGGAATAGCACTCAACAATCTACAGCAATCAAGCAATTTTTTATACACTATCCTAATAGTCCAACCCTATTCCCCCATTAACACAATCGCGAAGCATCCACAGTCGATATTATTTTAAGCAATACCTCTTTAAATATTGACGTAAAGACAATGGATTACGAAATACCATCAGACCATCGCCCCATTATGTGTACACTTAAAAGATCAGTGGCCTCGCAGGTTGACCTCAACTGTTATGATTATAGTGCAACCAACTGGAACATGTATATGAATTTTTTAGAAAATAAAATCACGTTAAATTCGGATATATACAATACCAAGGTAGTAATTGATCAGGAAATACAAAAAATTATAAATGTAGCCTTCGAAGCAAGGGATGCGTCTACACCTAAAATAACCCAACAAAATAATTACACATTACCAGAAAGTACTGTGAAATATATTAAACTAAGAAGAAGCTTTAAAAGAAAAAGCCAACGATCTTCAAATATAGCCGAGCAAACTCTTTATAATCAATGTACTAAGTTTCTAAGTAACATGATTGATAAAAGTATTAATTCGGAACGCAATAAGAAATGGTGTCAATTATTATCCAATTTAAAACCAGGTGATAAATCATTTTGGAGAATAAGCAGGAACTTGCGAGGAAAAGGAAAAAATCAAATCGCTCACTTTAAAGTTGGAAATACAAAAATAACATCTGATAAGG
This sequence comes from Cordilura impudica, assembly GCA_963682025.1. Classification (NCBI taxonomy): domain Eukaryota; kingdom Metazoa; phylum Arthropoda; class Insecta; order Diptera; family Scathophagidae; genus Cordilura; species Cordilura impudica. The sequence goes on from OY821517.1 coordinate 107,619,386, forward strand.
ACAAGGCTGAAGTCCTGGCAAATACATTTGTCCAAGCAAATAACCTCACTTCGAACTATAACCACTCGGCAGATACACTAATAAATACAACAGTAAATAATTTTAAGAAGGAAAATCCCAGTTCTGAGTCAGCAATTTATACATCTCTAGAAGAAGTAATGAATATTGTCTCATTAATAAAACCCTCAAAATCTACTGGTTTTGACAATGTTCCCAACCTGCTCTTAAAGAAACTACCACTCAAAGCTCTGAAATTACTGGTTATAATATTTAACAGCTGCATCAAACTCAACTATTTCCCAAACCATTTCAAAAACGCTAAGGTTATAGCTATCAACAAATCTAGTAAGCCAAAAAAATAACCCAAATAGCTATAGACCTAGAAGTTTATTAAGTAACTTAGTTAAAATATTTGAAAAAATACTACTTTCTCATCTTAGTGAATTTGTAACGACCAATTCTATTGTTGCTAAAGAACAATTTGGATTTAAGAAAGGGCATGGCACTACTCACCAAATAAACAGAATTAAAAATCAAATAATCAGCAATAAAAACAGTAAACGTTCAACGGGTCTAATATTGTTGGATATCGAAAAAGCGTTTGACACCGTTTGGCATAATGGCCTAGTATTTAAACTTCTTGATGCAAATGTACCAAAATATTTATGCAAACTTATTTCAGATTTCATTCACGGCAGAAGCTTTAAAGTTGCGACTAATAATGAAACATCATCTCCAAAAACCATTACCACAGGGTTACCTCAAGGATCAGTCTTGTCGCCATTGCTTTACTCGATATATACATCCGATTTCAAAGTCCCGAAATATATGAAAATTGCTTACTACGCAGATGATACTGCATTAATTTCTTCAAACAAACTTACAAGTGCACTCCTGAAGAAAATAGAAAAGGGACTTCTAAATTGCAGTAAATATTTTCACAAATGGAAAATCAAAATTAATCCAAACAAGACCCAAGCAACTATTTTTCCGTTCAACAAATCTCCCAAAAGATTGCCAAGACGTCATCTTCATATTGGAAATAATACCATAAATGTAGTTAATCGTGTCAAATATCTCGGAGTTGTCTTGAACAAAAAGCTTACTTTTAAACAACATATTATGGCTACGTGCCAAAAAGCTATAAAATCATTTAAAGCATTATGGCCACTTCTAAATAGAAGGTCATTTCTAAAAACCAAAAACAAAAATCTCCTGTTCAAAAGTGTTATATGGCCAATATTAACATACGCGCGTCCTATTTGGAGTAACGCTGCCAACTGCCACCTAAAACGCTTACAAATTATACAAAAAAAATGTCTTAAAATGATAAATAAAAAGCCCTGGAGGTATCCTACAAATCTTCTTCATGAAGAAACAGGTTATGAAAAAATTATCGATTTCATAACAAGGATTAACAACAATTATTTTGCCAAAATTGAAAATTCCTCTTACCCACTGATAAGAGAATGTAGAGAAGTAACGTAAAATTAAAAAGAAATCACCAAATTGAAAATTATATGCTTATATAGGCATATAAATATTTTCAGATAGTATTTGAATTTATTAAATCATATAAAGGTTTTTTCCTCTCATTTTCCTTTAAAAATTATTAAAAAATAAAATAAAAACTATTTAATGTCCTTAGATCCTATATATTATTTGCTGAAATATCTATGTAAAGATAAGATCTCATATGTAAATATCAAATTAGTTGAAATATGTAAATAAAGGAAGAATATATAATTACCACGCACCATTTAAATGAAAAAAAAAATAATTAATGAAATATGAAATTTTTACAGAATTTTTCTAACAGCTGGTCTTATTCAGTAGATAGAAAAAAATGGCAGTTGTCACGGCATCTGTGTGTGAGGCCACGTACTTTTCACTCCATGTAGTACTAAGACAGTACAGTAAAACCTCAAAAGGGTATGTCACCTCCAGTATCAATGCCAACAAATTTATAGCATATGGATCCTTTCAGATACACATAAACACTCTGAAAAAATATCAGGGTGATCGGTCATACATACATACTGTCGCGATTACATATCTGTGGTCGCAAGAATTAACCCTGCTTTCTCACATTACACTGCAACTATGAAATTGTTGTGTACGGATTATCAACGAAAAATTGTTCGAATTATCGAATCCATCGCCATTAACATTTGTGTTCACACATCTGACTGCAATTTTATTTACTACTCTCTCTTTTTTTTTTAAACAGAGTTACCGAGTTTATTATATATGCACATGTTTGACGGATAATGTTTACTTTTATTATTATAAGTATTATTTTAATAATAGTTAATAATATTTATGCTCTATAATTAACAAGCTTAAGTTTTTATATGCGCATTTCAAGAAATAAGTCATAATAATACATTTAACAAGTTAAAACTTTAATTACAATTTTGCAGAATCCAGTAAATTTGCATTAAATTTATAACAGGGTAACATTAGTTTTATTTTGTGGCAGCGAGTACTCGCAAGAAAAATTTATTGACATCAATGTGACCACTACGAAAAATGTGTGTGTATTTGAAAAAAAAAAAAATAAATAAATAAAAATGTGAGTGTATTCAGTTTTTCGAACTTGCAGTGTGATGTGTGATAGGGGGGTAACCGCCTAAGTTGAAAATCATGTAACGGGGATACACTACGACTTATCTATAATATTAATAGGCTAGGCGATTTCTTGTGACCGATATTTGATCTACCATTTTATCCTCAATTTGACCAAACGTATATTATTTGAAAGGTATTTCTTTTCCGCTGTTTTGTAGATTTACAGATTTTTGAATTTTTTCCTTTATACATACATATATAAAATTATACAATGCTATGTGTGTGTTTACTAAACTTGTTAATCTGTTTGTAATAAAAATGATTTGTTTCTTTGTGTTGATTTGTGAATTGGCTATAATTGATTACCATACCTTTAGGGTCTTTATTTAATGAAAAAATAAAATTTCCTAGAATTTGCACTCGAATTTCGAGGGCCGGAAACTGCTAGTATCTATTAATAATCTAAGCCATAACAACAAAGTTTTTATTAAAACTCTTTCTTTCCTTACGCATATGAGTTTTGAATATCTCCGTGACTGTGTGTGAATATCTTAAAATTAATCTTTGGCCACAACAAGTCCATGGACGAAGTTTCAGATCCATCGGATGAGGGGAATTGGGTTTTAATCACTCCGTGACTGTGCGTGACTATGTCAAAGTAAATCTTTTTTCACAACAAGTCTATCGATCATGTTTTAGATCGATCGGATAAGGGAAATTGGGTTTTAAATCACTCCGGGACTGTGCGTGACTATGCGTCACTGCGCGTGACTATGTCTTTCTTTACAACAAGTATATCGACCAAGTTTCAGATCGGTCGGATGTGGGTAAATGACATTTACGGTCACTCCGTGGTTGTCGTGACCATGCGTGACCGTGCGTGACTAAGTCATAGTTAATCTTTTTTTCACAGCAAGTGTATGGACCAAGTTTGAGATCGATCGGTTGAGGGGAAATGACATTTAGATCACTCCGTGACTGTGCGTGACCCCGAGTGACTGTGCGTGACCACGAGTGACTGTGCGTGACTACCCCAAAATTAATCTGTAGACACGACAAGACTATGAGCCAAGTTTCAGATCAATTGGATAAGGGGGAATGGGGTTCACCCATGGTACACAGACAGACTAACAGAGAGTATGAGTTAAGAGAAAGAGTTTAAAAAAAAATTTTGAACTCTTTTTAAAAAACGTCACTACAGAAATAGGATTTCATGTAAATATAAAGTTCTGTTAGCAGAACATGATAGCATACATAACTCAAGTCGTCTAAGACGGTTTTCGATTATTACCACATGTTACCGCCACTGTCTAATCGCTAGTGTACTTCACAAATTATCGATCATCGTTACTATATTTTATTATTGTTTATCGTTGGACTGTCAGCCATAAATGTTGGATTGTATATTTTATATTTCCACGCGGTCTTTTTTAAAAAGAGTTTCTACTTTATAAATAGCCATTTTCTTATATTTCAAACTTAATTATATACAGTGCTCTGTCCAAACGAAAAAAGTTAGTGTCTTAAGTTGATAATTAAATTTTTCAGTTATAATTAGTTGAATAAATTTTAATTTCAGGAATTTTAACGCAATTGTAGAAGTAAATAAAATCAAATTTATATAAAAGAAAATTCTTTTACTTTGCATTTACAATCTACCATTGGATACCCAGGGCTTGGAGTTACCGAGTTTATTATATAGGGACATGTTTGACGGATAATGTTTACTTTTATTATTATAAGTATTATTTTAATAATAGTTAATAATATTTATGCTCTATAATTAACAAGCTTACGTTTTTATATGCGCATTTCAAGAAATAAGTCATAATAATACATTTAACAAGTTAAAACTTTAATTACAATTTTGCAGAATCCAGTAAATTTGCATTAAATTTATAACAGGGTAACATTAGTTTTATTTTGTGGCAGCGAGTACTCGCAAGAAAAATTTATTGACATCAATGTGACCACTACGAAAAATGTGTGTGTATTTGAAAAAAAAAAAAATAAATAAATAAAAATGTGAGTGTATTCAGTTTTTCGAACTTGCAGTGTGATGTGTGATAGGGGGTAACCGCCTAAGTTGAAAATCATGTAACGGGGATACACTACGACTTATCTATAATATTAATAGGCTAGGCGATTTCTTGTGACCGATATTTGATCTACCATTTTATCCTCAATTTGACCAAACGTATATTATTTGAAAGGTATTTCTTTTCCGCTGTTTTGTAGATTTACAGATTTTTGAATTTTTTCTTTTATACATACATATATAAAATTATGCAATGCTATGTATGTGTTTACTAAACTTGTTAATCTGTTTGTAATAAAAATGACTTCTTTCTTTGTGTTGATTTGTGAATTGGCTATAATTGATTACCATACCTTTAGGGTCTTTATTTAATGAAAAAATATAATTTCCTAGAATTTGCACTCGAATTTCGAGGGCCGGAAACTGCTAGTATCTATTAATAATCTAAGCCATAACAACAAAGTTTTTATTAAAACTCTTTCTTTCCTTATGCATATGAGTTTTGAATATCTCCGTGACTGTGTGTGAATATCTTAAAATTAATCTTTGGCCACAACAGGTCCATGGACGAAGTTTCAGTTCCATTGGATGAGGGGAAGTGAGGTTTTAATCTCTCCGTGACTGTGCGTGACTATGTCAAAGTAAATCTTTTTTCACAACAAGTCTATCGACCATGTTTTAGATCGATCGGATAAGGGAAATTGCGTTTTAAATCACTCCGGGACTGTGCGTGACTATGCGTCACTGCGCGTCACTTTCGCGTGTCTTTCTTTACAACAAGTATATCGACCAAGTTTCAGATCGGTCGGATGTGGTAAATGACATTTACGTCACTCCGTGACTGTCGTGACCATGCGTGACCGTACGTGACTAAGTCATAGTTAATATTTTTTTCACAGCAAGTGTATGGACCAAGTTTGAGATCGATCGGTTGAGGGGAAATGACATTTAGATCACTCCGTGACTGTGCGTGACCACGAGTGACTGTGCATGACTACCCCAGAATTAATCTGTAGATACGACAAGACTATGGGCCAAGTTTCAGATCAATTGTATAAGGGGGAATGGAGTCCACCCATGATACAAACTGACAGAGAGTATGAGTTAAGAGAAAGAGTTTTAAAAAAACAATTTAAACTGTTTTTAAAAAACGTCACTAGAGAAATAGAATTTCATGTAAATATAAAGTCCTGTTAGCAGAACTTGGTAGCATACATAACTCAAGTCGTCTTAGAAGGTTTTCGATTATTACCACATGTTAGCGCCACTGTCTAATCGCTAGTGTACTTCACAAATTATCGATCATCGTTACTATATTTTATTATTGTTTATCGTTGGACTGTCAGCCATAAATGTTGGATTGTATATTTTATATTTCCACGCGGTCTTTTTTAAAAAGAGTTTCTACTTTATAAATAGCCATTTTCTTATATTTCAAACTTAATTATATACAGTGCTCTGTCCAAACGAAAAAAGTTAGTGTCTTAAGTTGATAATTAAATTTTTCAGTTATAACTAGTTCAATAAATTTTAGTTTCAGGAATTTTAACGCAATTGTACAAGCAAATAAAATCAAATTTTTATAAAAGAAAATTCTTTTACTTTGCATTTACAATCTACCATTGGATACCAAGGGCTTGGGCCAACTTCACCCAACACCACAGATATATTATTGATTAAAAGTTAAAGTGGCTAACATACTACCCTGTGGATCATCTGACATTTGAACTATGGCAAAGGCTCTTACATATCTATTTTAATAATGTATGTATTGTACAATTATTGTGGAAATAGTTTGCTAACCAGCTTCGCAGCTTCATCAATAAAATTAAATATGAAATTTTATCAAATGATTATGAAAAATCGGTTTAAATTACATAAATTTTTAAACCAGCTCCAATAGCGATATGCAATAATCTGTTTGATTTGAAACTCTTGATTTTGCGTTACGCAATTCATGTTGCTGAGGCTTTAAACTGCATGCTTTAAAATCTTGGAAACAACTGTAATTTAAGTTTGCAAATAATTTAACGTTTCAATGTAATTTGTTAAAGAATTTTTGTCGGCCTATGGTAGAGCGCAGTTGAAATTAAGAGTGTTCGGTATTAGTTAAAATTATCTCTGAGTATGTTTTGTACTTTAAGATTAGCACAAGATAAGCTACACTATACTATATCCACAATAAATGCCAATCAAACTAATAAGTTTAGTAGAGGATTCAATATAATATCATAGTTATTTGTAGGGGACCAGGTATGCAACTATATTCCGAACTTCTATTACATTTGGTGAGAAACTGATGCTGATGAAGATTGTGATTTGGATAAAACTTGCAGAATTAAGAAGCCACGACCATTTTTTCGTATATTGTTTACAATCCATCAAAGCTTCGAACTCCGAAACCAAAAGTAGATTTTCTTTGTATATTCAATTTGGAAAAATAAAAGAAGCACCACTAAATTTCGTATGTGCACCTTAGAATGCAAATACCCAATATATTGCTAGCCTCTGATCATCTGAAATGATGATCTGTTTTGGCACAATGAGAACAAATACTACTAGAAAAATAAACTGGCAGATGAATAGACAGACATCGTGGCTCAACACAGGCTTCGATGGGATCAATAAATATGTCCGATAAACTGGCAGACAACAAACAATGCTCTGTGCTTTACTTAAAAGACAAAAGTGAAGATGTAAGAAAATTATGGTTGGTAAGGACTGACTCTAAGAAGCCCTGTACCATGAGCATAGAACAAGGGTATCATTTTTAACTAATTGGATACATAAAATGAGCACACGTCAAATTTGAGTGCCTCGTTATGAATTTGATGCCCGTAAATATTAAAAAGTTAGTATCGGATACTACTTTGAGTACAATAAACATACATATGAGAATCTTGACCGAAATCTGTTTAATATAAAATTTAATTTTATCTGATAGGTATTATTGTCAGTGGAGATTTTTAAGAATTTTGATAGCATTTTTCATATGATCAATAAAAGCATATGCATTCAATTTTATCAAAATATATTAATATTTGCGTTTTGTAGTTTGATTTAAAGTTAACATCCAGAAGACGGATGGTTGAGCATTGCTAAGTGGACTCAGAAGCTGCTTCAGGTTCGATTAGTATAACAACTGATGGCGCATGTTCAAATATTTTTGGTAGTTATGTAGTGTGTTTGATAAGTCGAAGTTATCCTACCTTCAGTTCGGTAACCTACCTTGAACCACTTATGTGTAACGATATCCGCATACATTTCTCACATGTATTATAGTTAGTATTTCTGTATGTGAATTAGCAAGTTAAGCGGTCCACATACATAACTATCTTGTAGATTAAGCTAGAATAAATGTAAAGGGTGATTTTTTAGCTATTATCTTTTTGGCAACACTGGTTTAAACAGCTGACGCACGTTTCGTGTTTTCTTTCATTGTCAAACATCTTCAGTTTGGTCTATAATTTAACCATGAATCGTCTTACAAACGAACAACGCTTGCAAGTTATTGCTCTGTTAAGAAAGTTCAGCGAGCGCTTCTTCCATTTTATGGTCAGTTTAATCGACCCACTGAAGCGGCTATTCGGGCTATTGTGACTAAATTTCGCACCAAATTTACATTTTTGGACATTAGACCACCAACACGCTTACGTAGAGTGAGAACTGAAGAAAATATCGTAGCTGTATTGGCCAGTGTTAATGATGTCCCTAAATTATCGAGTCGTCGCTGTTCGCAGCAATTGGGCCTCTGTTACTCAACAACATGAAAAATTTTGCGGAAGGATTTAGGTGTGAAGCCTTTCAAAATACAGCTGGTGCAAGAATTGAAGCCGAACCACCTACCGCAACGTAGAATTTTTGGTGAATGAGCTCTTGGAAAGTTGGCCGAAGATCCACTTTTTTACCGAAAAATTGTGTTCAGCGACGAAGCTCATTTTTGGCTCAATAGGTACTTAAATAAGCAGAATTGTCGATTTTGAAATAAATATCAGCTACCAATGCATCCAGAAAAAGTCACACTTTGCTGCGGTTTATGGGCTGGTGGTATCATTGGACCGTAGTTCTTCAAAGATGATGCGAATCGTAACGTAACTGTGAATGGTGAGCGCTACCGAGATGATATCCAACTTTTTTTTGCCCAAAATGCAAGAGCTTGACTTGCGTGACATGTGGATTCAACAAGATGGTGCCACATGCCACACAGCACGCGCAACAATGGAGTTATTGAGAGGCGAGTTCGGTGAACATTTTAATTCACGTTCGGGCCCGGTCAATTGGCCGCCTAGATCGTGCAATTTAACGCATTTAGACTATTTTTTGTGGGGCTATGTTAAAGCTCATGTCTATACAGACAATCCCGCTTCAATTGACGCATTGGAAGACAACATTGAAACATTTATTCGTGAGATACCGGCCGAAATGTTGGAAAGAGTATGCCAAAATTCGACTAAGCGGATGGACCATTTGAGGCGCAGTCACGGTCAACATTTGCATGAAATAATCTTCAAACATTAAATTATATGGACCGTACTATCGACTCAAATAAAGATTTCATTCATTTTTCTGAATTTTATGTGTTTTTTTTTTTGGAAAACTTTCCTATAGCTCCTAAGAAATCAGCCTTTAGTTGAGAAACATAAAAACAATTAATAAATAAACGTACTAATGAGCAGTCACACAAGCGGCTATTCTAAACCGAAAATAAATGTGTTATTATTTAAATAAAATAACAAATAAATACAAACCCATTATAGTTATCAATATAAGCAAATATCGCCACAGAGACATATTGGGTAAAATAAAATCGCTTCAACCTTGATAACATTTTTATTACTGAATTCTTACGTAAAAAGCTCATTTAAGCAAAATTGTTATTTTATTTTTGACATAGAAAAAATATTTCGCCACCCCAAACGTTTTAAAGTACAAAAACTTTATTTTCGACTCAGTAAGATCGAAAAATCGTAATATATTTATTTTTTATCTTTATTTTTTTTTTATCTAATTGAAACTTCAAAAAATATAATTTTTATAGTTTAAATCACTACTTATGAACTTATTTCACTTTTCCGGAAAACTTTCCATTATGAATTATAAATTTGTTTTTGTCACATTTCGGAAAAGGTAGTCCGTCTCCGATTGAAATCATCCACATTTTGATATATCTGTTTTTCCTTTTTAACTTTAAATCTATCAAAAAACAAGTAAAAAATTATAGTTGATCTAGACCGACTATACGATACCATATAACATGTGCTTAGGGACCCTATCTCTTAGGTCCAAATAATTAGATATAGAAAGTAAGCACGAACAAAATTTGCGTGGCATTTTTATTAACATATTTTGCCTTCGGATATGAAAAAGTTGATATTGGATCATATTTGGTAAAGTCTCTTGTTTCTATACCCTATACCACCATTTGGTTAGGGTATAATGACTTTGTGCTGCTGTTTGTAACTACAGAAAATATTTGACCTAGACCCATCTTTTATTATATCGGTCGACTCAGAATCACTTTCTGAGTCGGTTTAGCGATGTCTGTCCTTCTGTCCGTCTGTGTATCCACGTAGGCTTTTTAATCAAACTAGAGGTCGCAAATATGAATATATTTTAATGAAATTTGGTACGTAAGCTTTTAGCGGTCATAGGATGATCGCTGTTGAAATTGGTGAAATTCGGTCCATGTGCAGAAATCGATTTAAATTGCCATAAGATCCAAATTATCATATAGATCTCGGTCAAGTTGGGTTTGTGTGTGTTCATTACATCCGTTTATTAGTTATACAAAAATAAACCCCATATGACAATTCTTTGTCATAGCCCCCATATAAAGCTGCTTCACGGTTTTCGCTTAAATCTATCAAAAAACACAGATTTTTCTCAAATTTGTTTTTTATACCTATGGTTTTGCAAAAATTAAGCGATTTTACCTAATACGGTCAGGATCGGTCCATTTTTCGACTTAGTCCCCTTACAAATATAGCATCCGATATGAACTTTCTCATATCTGTAGCCAAAAAGATAATAACGATGCCACTAAAATTTGGTTTATGCTTACTTTCTTTATCTGATTAGTTGGACCTAAGAGATAGGGTCTTATGGTATAGGGTGTCGTATAGTCGTACTAGGCCTACTATAATTTTCTTATTTGGAAAAATCTGCCAGCACATACGTTTCATCATCCATAATGTAGCACGGGTATTTATACCCTATACCACTATGTGGTTTGGGTATAATGACTTTGTGCTGCTGTTTGTAACAACCAAAAATATTTGACCTAGACCCATCTTTAATTATACCGATCGAATCAGAATCACTTTCTGAGTTGATTTAACAATGTCCGTCCGTCCGTCCGTCCGTCCGTCCGTCCGTCCGTCCGTCTGTGTGTCCATGTAAAGCTTGTAATCAAACTGCAGGTCGCAAATATGAATATATTTTGATGAAATTTGGTATATAAGCTTTTATCGGCCATGGGATGAACGCTTTTGAAATTGGTGAGAATCGGTCCATGTTCAGACCTAGCCCCCATACAAATTACCCATATGAAATCGACATAAATTGCCATAAGATCCAACTTGTCATATAGATCTTACTCAAATTGGGTTTGTATGCGTTCATTACATCCATTAATGAGTAGTCCAAAAATGATCCCTTTGACCCCATATAGAGCTGCTTCCCGATCTTCACTTAAATCTATTAAAAAACAAAAATATTGCACTGATTCTTCTCAAATTTTGTTTGTACATATTTTTGCAAAATACAAGAGACTTTACCAAACATGATCAGGATCGGTCCATTTTTGGACCTAGTCGCTTTATAGATATAGCATCCGATATGAACTTTTTCATATCTGCAGCCAAAAAAATTAATAAAAATCCCACTCAAATTTGGTTTATGCTTATTTTCTATATCGAAGTAGTTGGACCGAAAGATAGGGTCTCTAAACCATGGTATAGGGTATCATATAGTCGGTCTAGACCGACTATAATTTTCTTACTTCTTTTAAAATACGAAACACGATTTCAACTTCCGTGCTTTATTTTTGGCCTATAGATATTAGTCAGCCATCCTGCCTAGAACTTTTGGACTTTGTATGTTTTCAAATGTGAACTTTCTTTAGCCTTTCGCAAAAAGTAGTCCGAGAACTGACCCGACCGGGTTGCTTTTGCATCGCTAGGAGATCTCTTCTATATTCTTTCTATTTTCTCGGCCTTAATTTCATCATGCGCAGCTTTGTTTCTTCTCAAACTATGTTTCCTATCAATTGACGAGTATTTCTGAAAGTTTCTAATACTAACGGAAATTGTTTGATAGCTGAGCTTTGATTTTTGGGACAACATTTCATATCTCATTCTAAACAAACTTGCTTTTTAAAGATAACTTGTAATCCTAATAAACTCATAATTATGTTATCTGATTCATTGGAATTTGGTGGGTAATAAATTCGGTAGCCATAATGAACCCGTTTTCTGGTAAAATATTTATACGATACATTTTTTCCCGCTGATCTCTTTTTTGTTAAACAAATACGAATTCGTATGCGTTTGATAAAAACGAGTTGCTTGAGTAATTTTTAATAAAATGTCTGACAAATATGGGAATTAGTTATGTGAAACTGGAAGACACGATTATTTTATTTTAAAGAAAACGTTAAAGACTATAATAATTTTTTCTATATATGTATTTACAACCAAAACAACTAAGAAAATTATAGTCGGTCTAGACCGACTATACGATACCCTATACCATGCGTTTCAGGCCCAACTAACTGGATATAGTAAATAAGCATAAACCAAATTCAAGTGGGATTTTTTTTAATTTTTTCGGCTGCAGATATGAAAAAGTTCATATCGGATGCTATATCTATATGGGGACTAGGCCCAAAAATGGATCGATCCTGACCATGTTTGGTGAAGTCTCTTGTATTTTGCAAAAATATATACAAGCAAAATTTGAGAAGAATCAGTGCAATATTTTTGTTTTTTGATACATTTAAGTGAAGATCGGGAAGCAGCTCCACATGGGGCCTATGACTAAGAGTTGTCCCATAGGATCATTTTTGGACTACTGATTAATGGATGTAATAAACACATACAAACCCAATTTGACTGAGATTTGTATGATAATTTGGATCTTATGGCAATATATGTTGATTTCATAGGGTCATTTGTATGGGGGCTAGGTCTTAACATGGACCGATTCTCACCAATTTCAACAGCGTTCATACCATGGCCGATGTAAGATTAAATACCAAATTTCATCAAAATATATTCATATTTGCGACCTGCAGTTTGATTACAAACTTTACATGGACACACAGACGGACAGACGGACGGACGGACGGACGGACGGACGGACATCGTTAAATCGAATCAGATGGTGATTCTGATTCGATCGGTATAATTAAAGATGGGTGTAGGTCAAATATTTTTAGTAGTTACAAACAGCAGCACAAAGTCATTATACCCAAACCACATAGTGGTATAGGGTATAAAAATTTAAATTCATTGAATGGACTACGGTGCGTATGAGTATTTTATACCCTATACCACTATGTGGTTTGGGTATAATGACTTTGTGCTGCTGTTTGTAACTACCAAAAATATTTGACCTAGACCCATCTTTAATTATACCGATCGAATCAGAATCACTATCTGATTCGATTTAACGATGTCCGTCCGTCCGTCCGTCCGTCCGTCTGTGTGTCCATGTAAAGCTTGTAATCAAACTGCAGGTCGCAAATATGAATATGTTTTGATGAAATTTGGTATATATGCTTTTATCGGCCATGGGATGAACGCTATTGAAATTGGTGAGAATCGGTACATGTTCAGACCTAGCCCCCATACAAATGACCCCTATGAAATCGACTTAAATTGCCATAAGATCCAAATTATGATATAAATCTTAGTCAAATTGGGTTTGTATGTGTTTATTACATCCATTAATCAGTAGTCCAAAAATGATCCTATGGGACAACTCTTAGTCTTAGGCCCCATGTGGAGCTGTTTCCCGATCTTCACTTAAATGTATCAAAAAACAAAAATATTGCACTGATTCTTCTTAAATTTTGTTTGTATATATTTTTGCAAAATACAAGAGACCTGACCAAACATGGTCCTAGTCCCCATATAGATATAGCATCCGATATGAACTTTTTCATATCTGCAGACAAAAAAATTTATAAAAATCCCACTCAAATTTGGTTTAGCTTATTTTCTATGTCCAGTTAGTTGGGCCTATGGTGTAGGGTCTCTAAACGCATGGTATAGGGTATCCTATAGTCGGTCTGGACCAACTATAATTTTCTTACTTGTTTTAAATATAATATTTTTTGTGAGAACAGGAATCCAGAAAAACTGCGAGACGTGGGTATTTTTATTGTTGATCTTCTTTTAAATTTTATCTCTGATCACAAGCTATAAGCGCCTGCTAACAACGCTTTATATATTTGCGTGAAATCCCCATTTCTCTAACACTGTTTTTTAAAAAAATATTAATAATAATATACTGACGTAAGTCGTAATGAAGCTCCATTACATTTATAGAAAAAGATATTTTTCTCGAAAGCATGATTTTCGACTTATGCGGGTAATGTTTATCGATATATGCAATAATCATTTGATAAAGCATAATATAAAATGCTCCCTGGCTACAAATACTTGACATATTAAAGAAATTAAAAAAAAAAATTATTATTATTTTTGTTTGAATCCAAATGATTCATATTATTTCCTTGTACTCATTTCGGAAATGGTAGAAACGTATTTTTTTCCTCTAGGGTACTAGGTAAACATATTAGCATTGCAAATTTTCCATTATTTTTTTTGGGTGATAAGAAAATATTTATTGTTCCACTTGTTGTTGTACTCACATTAGGATCATGGAAAGTTTGTATTTTTTCCATAAATTTTTTTTATTATCAAAATCATTGTGCAAAAACAATGTCTGTTAATACAAAATTGCAACTTTACAAAAATGTTTGTGAATTTGTTGCCATTGCTGCCATTTTTCGATACATTCACTTTTGTTTTTTAAATAATGTTTGTTTGTTGCAGTCAGTTTTTTAAATTTTTTTTATTAGATTTTAATTCTTTGTCAATTTTTTTCCCCTTTTTTTTAGCAATTGCTTAACCAGCATTTTTTTTACCTTTCGATTGCAAATATAAACGAAAGTTGTTTGTGAGAGTTTTTTTTAGCATTACAGGATTTTGGCTTTTTATGTTACTTGTATTTATTGCCAACCACCGTTTCCGGTACCTCTTAAAATTTCATCATCAGCAAAAACCAGCAATGACGGCGCGTAATAAAGATAAGCTCAATGTTTGCTGTCAAAAAAAAAAAAAACAAAATCACGATATATGATATTCCCTTGAAATTTATGCCATGGTGACGTTGTTTTGTTGATTCTTTGTTTGTTGTTGGCTTTTAGTGAAAATTTATTGCCAATCAGTTGTGCGCTTACAGAATTAATCTCGGGTCATATGAATGCATGAGAGTTAAGTAAAAAATCGTATCATTATGACTTTAAGTAATAAGTATGAAATATTGTGTGCTTTGTTAATATATCTAAGATTAAATTTTTGAATTTAACCATAGAATTACATTTACATTATAATTAGGAAAACAAAATAAGTAACAAAGAATAGTGGCCGCTGAATTAAATGCCTTCAAATGATACTTGAATTATTTTATCGCATATTGAATTTTATTTAATTTGTGAAAATAAAATTAATAATTTTTAATATGAAATTCTCGTATTTTGTTTTAAATTCTGTGGCATGTTGACTTTTATGTTTCTGTGCAGAGTAACAGTTAAGCTAAAATCGTTACTTACATGTCACTAAAGTTGGAAGAGATTTATCTGAAGTTTGTCTTTTTTCTAATTCCAGAAATTCTTTATGGTAGCGTAGGATGTCATTGACAAAAAGAAAATATGAAATCTGTTTTATCGACAAACTCTCTTGCTGCATTTGAAACTGTTTCGATGTTGTTTGTGCTTTTGTTTCAAAATGTGACCGAACTAAACTAATTGAATTTGTTACTTTTTTTTTAATTTTTAAAAAATAATTCCATTTTAGTGATGTTTCCTACATCAACTTATATAACACTTTTTACCACACAATATGTTCTGCCTTCCTTAGTTATTTTAACAAAGTCTCAATTTTGTTTCTGATTATTAAAAATAGCCTAACAAAAACATTATGAATTTGTGTTAGTATAAAGTCAACACATATATTTAAAAATTTATGATAAATAAACATTTAAAATGCAAAACAATAACTAACAGAACAAAAAAAAATAAATTAAGAGTATTGGCAAAATTTAGGAGAAAAGGCCGCATTATGCGAGAAAGAAATCCACAATTGCAATGACCAAGAACAATGAATTATAATGTGAATTGCTTCATCAAGCACCTTGTGCGCCAGACTTTTCTCCCTGAGAATATTTGGAATTTCCTAATCAGAAAACGTGCTCAGTGGTAAAAGTTTTGCCAACATTAATGAGGTGGAGTCTGCGAATGATGGATGTTTTAAGAAACTATAACCAGGATATCGAAGCTATTGAATATCGCTCTTAAATGTGCATCGAACTAAAAGGAGATTGTGTTGAGAAATATGGAAAACTTTTCCCAATTTTGTTGTGTTTTCTTTGCCGGTTGTGAACTATAGAATACAGAATATGTTTGGTTAATAAAAAAATAAGTATTTGGTATTTGTATAACTATGACTAAGCATAAATAATATATTATTTTAAAAAATTTATACATTTTTTTAATTTTTGAATTTTTTCAAGGTGTGGCTGTGAGGATTCTGACGATAATCTGTGACGACTGTCCTTCGTAGTAACCGAAAACGAAAAAGTTTACATTGCGCTTAAGCGCGAGTAAGCTCGCCGGATGGTGTGGTTCTTGCCGATGGCACTGGCAGTTCTTGGACAGACGGACAAAAAAAATTATTTCGTACCAGACGAAAGGTATGTATAAAAAATATAATATAAAATCTATACCACTTACTTCCGACCGAAAATGGAATATAACTCCCATATATGGGCAGGAGCTTCAAAGTCTCTTTTGGAGCTACTGGACCGTGTGAAAAGGAGGGCGTTGATGTTCATCAATGACAGTAGGGTATCCAACTCTATCGACTCATTGGATCATCGTCGGAATGTGGGTTGTGTATCACTGTTCTATAGATACTGCCTCGGAAATGTTCTTCTGAGATTAGCGAACTTATTCCAAATGCCCGAGTTTCGGTTCGCTCTACCCGCTTCTCTAGTATATCACATCCGTTTGTAGTCTATTGTCCAGTTGACCGCACAACGCATTACAGAGAGAATTTGTTTATCAGTCGAACTAGCCGTGGCATAAACTCCCCGCAGAGGTCTTTCCTGACAATTATAATCTAATAAAATTTAAGTCAAATATCCACAAACATTACTCCCTCTTTCCTCCTTCCAATAACCTATTTTCCTGAGATCAACAGAATGCACTGCTTTATAGGGGGCATCCTCTGAGTGTTGGTTAATAAATAAAAAATAAAAAACTGCAAAAAAATACACACTCAACGGAATAATGTAAATTGTGGATTCGCGCAAAAAAAGGACCGACATATAAACATATATGTATATACGCATCTACGTAGATAATCATATGCACATGCATATACAATAGCGTGGCCCTTAATAAAAAAGGTGTTCAAACTGTCGGTCTCACCCCCTAGAAATATGCGAATAGCAAAAAAATTGAGAAGTACAAAGTTTTGGGCCAATCAAAAAACGTTTAGTCGTGGCGCAAAGCGATTGAAAATTTCAAGTGTATTTATATGGGGAAAATATGACTTTTTTTTTCAGATTTTACGACAATTTCGTTCTGTAGTTTAATTTTTCCGACAAGCTGTATGATTCAGGATCAGTATTAATTTATCCCTTCAAGAGGCTATTAAACTTCAAAATCGAATAAAACCTCGTCAAGAAATAGCAAATGCCCCAGACCACTTTTGTGCCAAAAAAAACTAGGTCATGAAATTTGATGGCATTTTTTTAAACTTTGTGAAATTGATTAAATCCATCATTCTTTTTTAATCTCTATACTTGTAAGTACGCAGATTTGAAGTATTGTTTTATTACCACGTTGTTAATCTATTTCCCATTGAGACCGAAAATTGGAAATTTATATTAAAAAAATGTTAAAACTCCTTTTTCAAGTTTGAAAAAATTTTCTGAAACAAAATTTAAAAAACTGAATCTATCACTTTAAGGTTTTATTAAATACATATTGCAGATTGACTATGTGAATTTTTAAGTAAATGCCTTTGCCAAAATTTTTTTGACAAGGATTTTATTTTTGCGGATTTCGAGAAAAATTGGATTTTTGTGAAATATTGTGTAAATGTACCCTTTCTAAAGACTTTGTATCAAAAATTCATCACTTTTCTACTTTTAAATGTTATATTTTATCTCAATAGCCTAGGGTTTCGGAAAAAATAATATGACTCCATTAACCCTTTTGGAATTGGGGTCACATATAACCCCAAGCTAATAAAAGACAATTTATGCAAAAAATTCAAATAGTTTGTAAGTGCTGTCCAATTTTTAGATGCGATGCTTAAAATATAATAACCAAATGTGTAGAAGTTTCGCTCCAAAAATTTGGGATAAATGCGAGATCGTTAACCCATTATTTGCCAAGGCCAGCTTTGGATTTTAAGATATTTTAAATTAAAAATGACCTAAAACGAGTTTTTCTAATAAACCCGTTGATGCCACTATTTAGAATTTAAGAAAAATAATTCGGTTAATTTTTATTTATTTAACCCTTCAGTGCTCCTGAGATCAAAATTATCCATTGTGGTATATCTCTGGTGCAACTATCTGCTTATTGCTCGCGAATATAAATTAAAACAACTTAGGTCATATGTCTAAAAAATAGGACGTTTTTTTGAAATTCACTTTGATTTAATTTTGTAACTTATTCCATTAAGAGTAGTATTAATTTAATATTACCTTTTATATACATATTATTGTATTTTAAATTTACTTTTATTTAATAAATTATTTAAAACTGGGAAATAAAAATAAAAGATAATATAAAGCGACCGATTATAAAAAATCAAAAAATGTCAACCATTATAAATAATGGCATCTTCACCGATTGACCTGAAATTTTTTTTGGCATTTTTATCAATATCCACCAAATTGGTGGGTGAGACAGCAAGAAATTCAACTATTACTTTATTACATAAAGTAATTTTATAACAAAATTGGTTAAAAGTTGTTTTAATTTATATTCGCGAGCAATAAGCAGATAATTGCACCAAATATATATCACAATGGATTAATTTGATCCCAGGAGCACTAAATGGTTAAATAAATAAAAATTAACCGAATTATTTTTCTTAAATTCTAAATAGTGGTATCAACGGGTTTAATAGAAAAACTCGTTTTAGGTCATTTTTACTTAAAAATATCTTAAAATCCAAAGCTGGCCTTGGCAAATAATGGGTTAACGTTCTCGGATTTACCCAAATTTTTGGAGCGAAACTTCTACACAATTGGTTTTTATATTCTAAGTATCGCATCTAAAAATTGGACAGCACTTACAAAATATTTGGATTTTTTTGAATAAATTGTCTTTTATTAGCTTGGGGTCATATGTGACATTTACATTTACAGAATATTTCACAAAAATCCAATTTTTCTCGAAATGCGCAAAAATAAAATCCTTGTCAAAAAAAGTCTGGCAGACGGATTTACTTAAAAATTCACATAGTTAAAACCTTAAAGTGATAGATTCATTTTTTTAAATTTTGTTTAAGAAAGTTTTTTCAAACTTGAAAGAGGAGTTTTAAAAATTTTACCAAAAAAATTTCAAATTTTCGGTACAAGGCGCAATAGGTTAACAACGTGGTACTAAAACATTACTTCATATCTGAGTACTTATAAGTATAGAGACCAAAAAAGAATGAAGGCTTTAATCAATTTCACAAAGTTGAATAAAATGCCATCAAATTTCATGACCTAGTTTTTTTTGGTACAAAAGTGGTCTGGGGCATTTCCCATTTCTTGGCGAGGTTTTATTCGATTTTGAAGTTTTATAGCCTTTTGAAGGGATAATTTAATACTGATCCTGAATTATATAACAGTTTGTCGGAAAAATTAAACTATGGAACGAAATTTTCGCAAAATCTGAAAAAAAGTCATATTTTCCCCATATAAACACATTTGAAATTTTCAATCGCTTTGCGCCACGACTAAACGTTTTTTGATTGGCCCAAAACTTTGTATTTCTCAGTTTTTTTGCTATTCGCATATTTCTAGGGGTGAGACCGACTTTTTTTTCCTCCATATAATGAAGGGCCACCCTAATATACATACATACATACATATCTGTATATGGAAAGGTTTGGTATTTATCCTACTCCTTGTCCCTCCCTTATAGATTTCAAAAAGAAAAACTACACACTTCTACTACTACACACTCAACTTATATTATCACCGCCTAACTTACGTTTATTCCATTTGTACTTTAAGATTTTCTTTCATTGTATCGTCCGTCTGTCTTTGGTTATTTATTGCTGGTGTCTTTTTTTTTTATGGTGCCCGTACAAAAACCTCCTAAATATATATATTGAACCGACAAGGTCAATCCCATGAAGCCTTATACCTTATCCCCCTTTCTCATGTTTTGTGCAATAAATAAATTTTATAACAAATTAATTTTAGCAGATGACAAATAAATAGATATATACATATAGCGATACTAGCAAATTCCAGCCCTCGAAATTCGAGTGCAAATTCTAGGAAACTTTATTTTTTCATTAAATAGAGACCCTAAAAGTATGCTAATCAATTATAGCCAATTCAGAAATCACCACAAAAAACCAACTCATTTTTATTACAAACACATTAAAAAATTTAATAAACACACACATAGCATTGTATAATTTTATGTGTGTGTTAGTAGTGACTTTAAATGCAATTTACTTAAAATAAAGGAAAAAATTTTAAAATCTGTAAATCTGCAAAGCGGCTAAAAAGAAATACCTTTCAAATAATATACATTTGGTCAATATCGGGATAAAACGGTAGAACAAAACATCGGTCACAAGAAATAGTCTAGCCTATTAATATTATAGATAGGAGTATAACAAGGTAAAAAAAAAAATGCTACATTTTTATTTCAATAATACAATTACTTAATATAATGGAATAAATATATGGACCTAATATTCCACCCTTTAAAATAAAATCTTTAAATTTTGCGGTTGTGCTAATCGATGCCTTCGGTATTAGACACCCACAATTGAAATTTCATAATAGTAACTGAGACCGGGTGAAAATTTACCAGGTGTTTACAAAGAAAATTCCGGCTGCTATATCTTGATAACAAAGGCTTCGCTTAGGTCCCCAAATCCACACGAAAAACTAAATAAGATATAACAAAGATGTCCCAATACAAATAGATTAAGGCTGTTTTGCCGTCTGTCGTTTGTCGTCTGTCGTCCGTTTTCTCTCTCACTCGGGCCGATATATAAAATTTAACAAAAGAGAACACAGAGTACCTGGATGGCTGCTGTGGAGTATTTGTTGGTGTTGCTAGCTGGAGATGGTGGTTGCCTCCGGTGATTGTTGTTATGGTTGTAGTTGTGGTTGCAGTTGGAGTTTTTGCTGGTTCCTTCTGTAACGGCTATTATTGTGGTTTCGGCTATGGTGGTTGTGCTCTTTTTGTTAATTTTGATGGGAAAAACTACGGCTGTTGTTGCTCTTTTCCACTGAATCCATTAGTTGCTGCTTGCATCTTAGTTAGTTACGTTCTGCCACCTCTTCCTTATAGTTTTTCCTTTTTTTTGGAACTTGTTGGGAAAATTTTGCATCAACTGTAGATGAAGCTAGGAAATCTTTTTTTATTTTTTTAATCACAATTTTTGTCAAATTTTCCAAGAATTTTTCTTTCTTCTTGTATTGAACTTATGATCTTTTTCTTGCCGATGTGAAAGTTTTTCTTTCAGCTCGCTTTTACTTCTAAAAACGAACACACTTCCAGAAACTCGCAACGAAGAACAGGACCAAACTCAGCGGAAATACTCTATATATACCCATGAGCCATTACTGACGCCAGTCTCCATCTTAATCGTGCTTTCGTCAAAAAAGCAAAAAAAAAAATCTGCAGTGTTTTTCTTATCTATTTACTAGGGTTGCATTCTAACGCAGCCTGAATGAATTGATAAAGAAGAAGAGAAGTCAAAGGTGCATTAGAATGCAACCCTAAACCTTCCTAAGGTGGCCATGACAGAGTTTGGATCCCCTCAAAATATAATGTATACTATTGTTACATAGTTACGTAAATCACATTTTAGCCGAAGATAAATTCGACGAAAAAAAATATTTTTGCCGTCAATCCGCCCTATTGTATATATTGGAAATATAGTCTCCATTATCTGCATGAACCGGGATTCAAAGAAACTCCCGATGTTACCTGAAATCTATCTCGGAACAAAAAAATATTAAGATTTTTGTTAAAATAATTTAGTGCAATAATAGGATCATGATCAGATCGATATGAACGTTTTTATAACTGCAGACATCAATACTATACAGACTATACATCGCTCAATTACGCTTTGTATATTAGAAATTTTTGTCAAAAGACCTTTCTTGAAACGTATGATATATTACATTGTGTAGTCGGTCTACGCCTTCACACCTATGGCTTTCCCTTCTATTTACTCGTATACATAATTTTGTGCAGATTTTGGGTTTTTGTTATTCTTTCCAGACCCCTTTGAAGCCTCCTGATGACATAGAAAGCTGAAATTTGGAACGCGTCAAGTACTAGTAATAATATATAATTCAATTTCATACAGAAAGCTATTCCTGGTGTCATTTTACAAACAACCTTTATTCAATCTATCTTCTGTAAGATAACAATTTATACAAGCTTCACCTTAATACTAAAATTAAATAACTTAGGCAATTACCGTTTATTTATTTTTTTTATCTTCTATTATTTTGGGAAAATGAAAGAAAAGGTTTTGATAACAAACATACAATGCCATAGAAATACATAGAACAAAAAACAAATAAATTCAATGTGCAATTTAATAAAATTACACTCAAATATTTATGGCTTTATATGCATTGAAGAATTTGTTGTGCGTAAATTATCCCCGCAGGTGGAAAAAAGGTAACAATTTAACAACAATTGAATAGGGAAAACTGTATGGCAAAAAAGAAAAGAAAATAAAATTATCACCAACAATAAAATTTAGCTAATCAGATAATGGATAATTTAGCAAATGATTTTTGGAAGGAAGAAAAGTGAAATAAATTAAATAAAGCAACAATGGCACACGGTATTGTGTAAATTGTATAAGCCAGGTTAAATAACTGAAATGAAGTTAATGTTTAAGAGCAACAGACGTATGCATATAAAAATATAAAGACTGATTGCAATGAAAATATATCTTTGAAGGCTCTAAGGCAATAATAAATTTCATGAATAAATTTATGTAAACATTCTATATGCATATTTCAGTGTATGTGTTTAAATATTAATGTTTAATATTCAAACGAAAATAATAATAATTCTCATGTGACATTATTTTCTTTTTTTTTTGTTATTGCGAAAAAAAATATTTTTGTCAGTTTTCTACGTAGTTCCAGTTTTTTGAATGTTAGAGTAGCAATTCGTCGAGTATTTTCACACGAGACTTGTGAATTAGTCACACAATTGCGATCGACCCTGCCCACGTGTAATTTGTTTTCTCATACCACAATTTGTTGCCATATACATACCAATATCAACTTTGTAGATTCTCTCAGAATCCAGAAATAATTATTTTATTTAGTAATTATAATGTATTTTAGGCATAATTTCGAATGAAAAAAATAATAATATAGAAAAACAAGTAAGAAAGTTATAGTCGGTGTAGGCCGACTATACGATACCCTATACCTTGGTCGAGTGACCCTATCTTTCGGTCCAACTAATTCGATATAGAAAATAAGCATAAACGAAATTGGAGTGGCATTTTTATTAATTTTTTTTTTTTGGCTGCAGCTTTGGACAAGTTAATATCGGATGCTATATTTATATGGGGACTAGGTCGAAAAATGGACCGATCCTGACCATATTTGGTCTAGTTAGATACTTATATTTAGAAAAAATATATACGAACCAAATTTGAGAAAAATTTGTGCCATATTTTTGTTTTTTGATAGATTTAAGTGAAGATCGGGAAGCAGCTCTATATGGGGCCTATGACTAAGAATTGTCGTAAAGGGATTAAACACACACAAACCCAATTTGACTGAGATCTATATAATAATTTGGATCTAATGGCAATGCCGATTTCATAGGGGGCATTTGTATGGAGACTAGGTCTGAACGTAGACCGAATTTCACCAATTTCAATAGCTTTCATCATATGGCCGATAAAGGCTTATATGCCAAATTTCATCAACATATATTCATATTTGCGACCCGTAGTTTGACGAAAATATTTACATGGACACACAGACGGACGGACGGACATCACCAAATCGACTCAGAGAGTGATTCTGAGTAGATCGTTATAATAAAAGATGGGTCTAGGTCAAATATTTTTGGTAGTTACAAACAGCAGCACAAAGTCATTATACCCAAACCCCATAGTGGTATAGGGTATAATTAAATAATGTTTAAAACCTCTATTTAAACTTTGTGCAGAATATTGTACGTTTGGTATCAATTCGCAGCCCAACTCATGGAATTTTGCGACTTAATTAAATATAATTTTTAATAAACGAAATAACTTGGTATTTAACATGAGTGATGACTTCTAGAGTGGGAAAATATTTAATTTTTGGTAAAACAAATAAAAATCCACATCAAAATCAATTGGTAGTGATAAACTTCTTAAAATTTTTACAAAAACATATTTATTAAGTAATCATAAGCACTTCCTTAAGATGATTGCATTCAATTTCAATTCAATGTAAGTGCAAACCCACATTAAAGTCAAGTGTCTACTCAATATAATCAATTCGGATATTAAAGTATTTTTCGACCACGATCCAGAAAGCATAACTACGAATGAAATGTGAAAAAAAAAATTATAAAGTTCGGTATTGGAGTATTGAGCCTGTTAACCCACATCAATACATTGAGTTGAATTTGATAAGAACTTAGTTATTATAAAATATAGATCCCTGGAATTTTCTTAGCGATTTAAGAAATTTTTTCCATATGGTAGCATTATGAAATAATGAATCTTTGATACCGTCTATACCGATTTTACGTTTGTATGGAATTATTTCACAAACAAAATAGTTTGAAAAGCAACAATTTGATAATTCTATAAACTTAATACTAAATTACCATGAAAAACATGCTGAATTTTTATAAACTTTTAAGGGTGTCTTCATTTTCAATACCAATTTCAATATCACCCTGCTGGAAATAATGACAAACAGTATTATCATAACCTTACCAAGGTAAATGTTGCATTTTGTTAACCCTTTAGTGCCCAAGACGGCCTGTAGGTGGGCTATAATAATAGATTATAATATAATAATAATAAAAATAAAAAAATTAATAATTTAATAAAATTTAATCTTAATCACAGTAGATCCATTTATAATATAACTATTTTTTGATTAATTTATTGTAGCTGATGAATTATTTAGGTTTTGTACATTTTTAAATACCCAGTATTTCATCCAGCTTATTTATCCCCTTTATTTGCCGCTTTTTTGCCAATCTTTTCTTAGCGTTACTAGGTTAGGCTGTTCGGCTTTCCTTTTTATATTGCACCAGTTACAGATATTAGTTTATATGGGTGGTGCCATGCCCATTTCTTATTCGACTAATCATATAAATAACTTATGGGCTCGCGCAAAGTCCTAAGGCTCTTACTATTACAGTGATATTAATATTAAATACCAATGGAGGTGCCACGCCCATTGATCTGATCCCACCCATTTTTCGCACTTATTACATTAATAACAAATGCCGTCAGTCAAAGTTGCAAAGCTGTCTCTATCACAGCACACGTGATATATTAAATTGAATAATTACTTTGCATTGGAGGTGTTGCGTCCAATTATCCGATTCCGCCCATTTTCAGCATGGCCAATAATATTAATAATAGGTGACATCACACAGATTCGCAGAGCTTTTTCTATCATAGTACTCAATATGTATGATAGTTCGCTTTGTATCAAAAAAAAAAAATATTGCTTATAGTTACAGCCAGATATCTAGTAAGATATTTTAAAAATATATGGAAGATGAGTTAAATGGACTATCCTCCAATAAGCTACAAACAAACAAATAGAAGTACTTTCGCTTTTATATACTAGCAGATCACAGCCCTCGAAATTCGAGTGCAAAATATAGAAAATTTTACTTTTTTATTTATTCAATTATTTTATACGATCATAAAGGTATGTTAATCAGTTTTAGCCAATTCCCAATTTAACACTTTTCTAAATTTCGATTGCGTTATTAGTTTATATCCAAAATTATTTTTCAATTCAACACAATTATTATTGTGAGTGAAGAAAACAAATAATTTTTTTTTTACAAACTCATTAACAAACTTAATAAACACACTCCCACATAGTATTGTATAATATTATGTATTTGTGACTTTAAATGAATTCTATTAAAATAGAAGTGTGAAAATGTAAAAATCTGTAAATCTGATTGACAGCTGAAAAGAAATATCTTTCAAATGAGATATGCTTTGCCAAGATCGGGAGAAAACTGTGGAACAAAAAATCGGTCACAAGAAATTGCCTTGCCTATTAATGTTATAGATATAGATATACATAGATATAGATATATATATGTATATGTTTGTTTCTTTTTGATTGTTGTATTTAATTTTAATGGTTGTGAAACATGAATCGCGATCTGCTATATTAATATTGTACATATTTGCCACCAATACATTATGGCGATAAAATAATCAATTATGGCATTGGAAACTTACATGTGTATAATCATTTACGATTTGTTACAGTCTGTTTTCGTTTAAGCTGATTTCATTTATATTTTTATTAAAACCGTTTTGCAACCAATCTACATTAATACCTTCACAAAACTTTACAAAATTCGGCTTCCGCACAGCTTGCTGATCGATGTGTACTGCTGCAATCAACATACGAGTGTTATCATATTCTGCGAAGAAAAGTAATAGCTAATACTTGAAGTTTTCCATTTTTTCTAATATGTTTGTCATTCTCCATGATTTATGGTAAGCATAAGTATAATAAAACCTCCAGTCCTTGAAGAGTTACACAATTTAATACAAACAGAAAGTACTGCATAAGAATTAAAAAATAACGATAATAATTAAAATAAAATCTTATTAGCATTGCCGAGTGTTGTTTAGCAAATATTTTTTTAACAGCAAAAAATCGGCAAGTTGTTTATTTTAAATAACTTTGTTTTTTTTGCTGGGTGTGTATATAAAAAATTATTAAAAACTATTAAAAAAGGCAATTGTTAAATAATTGAGGATGTGGAACAACAGGACGTGCAAAACAATAAATTAACATAACAATGCATACAAACGGTATAAAAAATAATATTTAAAACAAAGAGGGAAAAGTATTAACAAACTTCATCAACCACATATAGACAAACACAATTTGGCCACAGCAATTATCAAATTTGTGAAATAAATTAAAATTTTCTTACATGCATTTGTACATGTTTGAAAATGCATGTACGTAATTCGGTAATTTATTTATACCAGATGTGTATGTTCGGTTTGGCTTATCAAAATGCATAAATATTGCAAGTGGGGCAATTGAAAATTAACAACAACAAAAAAAAAAATGTAGCAACTTAAAATAAAATATGCAACCTTCTTGTTTGAGGGCAAATCATAAACTGACTTTTTATTTCAAAAAATTAATTATTCCCAAAAATATGTATACAAAGTAATAATATTATAAAAGCATATCCTACTGCTTTTATAATATAAAAGGGACAGTATATTATGGATAAAGTAGATATGACAAATGCGTAATTTAAAGCAGAGTACAATGACTGTTAATATACAATTATAATACAAGGGTAATAATAATAAGTTATACAATAAGATACAGGGTAATCATCTAATACTACTACAATTCGTCCATCCTGACTTCTAGATCCCCTGATCTTGAATAAAAAAAAATAACAAAAAGTATCCTATCTAACTTTTGCGAGTGCCGAACCACGGTCTAAGATTTCCTATAGCCCAAACACCTTTGTAAGGAGTGCGTGATTGTTGAAACCCTTCAACATCTTCCAGTAGGTATCTGTCGTTTCGTAAAACCTTTGCGACACGATAAGGGCCTTTGAATTTAGGTATTAACTTTTTGGACACCCCGGACTGCGAATCGAAATTCTTCACCATAACGTAGTCATTCTCCTCATAATTAGTCGGTGGTCTTCTCCTCTGGTCAACATACCTTTTGTTATATGTCTGTAAATGGGTTTGCGCCAAGTCAGCCTCTTCCCGGATCTTCCTAAGATTTATTTTTTCCAATCCTTGTTCACTGTCAATAAAATTTTCCTTTAACGTATCAGAAATACCACCCCTCTGTCTTACTCCGAAAAGCATTTTACTCGGGTACTCATTGATTGACCTGTGTAAGGTATTATTAATACAGTATTCGACAGTTTCTATTACGTTATCCCAGTGAATACCCTTGTCCGAATCTACCAATTTTGCAATCATTGGCTTCAAACTCCTATTGACCCTTTCGACCTGCCCATTGGCCTGTGGGGAACCTGTTGCTATCTTGATGTGCTGAATGTTATTGTCTTCTATAAAATCCTTAAAATCACCCGATGTAAAGCAGCTTCCCCTATCTGATATTATCCTTCTAGGACGGCTATATGATCTGAAGTAGTCCTTTAAAGCAACGATAACTTCCTTGGTACTCGTGGTCCTGGTCGGATATAATCTAACGAATTTAGTGGAGGCATTTATTATAACCAGTAAATGTTTTTTCGATCTACCGTTATCCACGGGCCCGAAATGGTCGATGTGTATAACTTCAAATGGGATGTTTCCCTTCGGAATGTTATGGAGGAATCCTTCTTCACGTCCACTGTTTGCCGAAAAAGCTATGCATTTTAAACAATTTCCTATGTGACTCTTGGACTTCTCGCGAATCTTCGGAAACCAGTAAGTTTTACATATCAAATCTGTCGTCATATCCACCCCAATATGACCCATCTCATCATGGTACTTGTACATTACATGACTCTCCATGTCTCTAGGGACACAAAACAACACTGTATCATCACCTTTTTTTCTATATAAGACACCATTTCGCATTTCGTAGAACTTATCTTCAGATTTTTGCAACAACTCTTTTAATTTCGACAATTTTTCATCCTTGGCTTGGCATATCACCAGATTTTCCTCGAAGGTATTTGTTTCTAGAATCATTATATTATTGCAACGACTGAGTGCGTCAACGTGTTGCATTCGAGTACCAGCTCGATGTTCCAGGGTGTAATCATAATTTTGCAATTCTAAAGCCCATCTGGCAATTCTAGGGTTCAACTCCTTCTTGTTTAAAGTCATAGTTAATGAGTTGCAATCCGTTACTATTTTAAATTGTTTCCTTTGAAGGTAAACTCGGAAACGTTTCAATGCATTCACTATAGCTAAAGTCTCCAGCTCGAAACTATGATACTTCGACTCAGCTTCTGTTGTCCTTTTTGAAAAATAAAATATCGGGTGCATTTTACCATCCTTTTTCTTTTGCATAAGAATTGCCCCAAACCCGATCGAACTGGCATCGCAATGGAGTTCAGTGATATCTCGGGGGTCATATAAAGCTAAAATTGGTGCTTCCATAAGTTTTCGCTTGAGTAAATCAAATGATTGTAACTGCTCGGCACCAAATTCAAATTTACTGGCCTTTCTAGTTAAATCAAATAAGGGTTTTGCCAATATGGAAAAATCCTTAACAAAACTACGGAAATATGAGCAGAGTCCCAAGAAACTTTGCACCGAATGTGTTCTGTCTGGAACCGGAAAATTCTCAATTGCCTGTAGGCCTTTGTCGTCCGCCCTTATCCCATTTCCATTGATTGTATATCCTAAATATTTCACACTTGACTGCAGGAATTCACACTTATCTAATCTTAATTCGAGCTTATTATTCACTAAACGTTTGAAAACTTCTTCGAGTATCCCCAAATGTTCTTCCATATTATTCGTCGCTATCATTATATCATCCAGGTAAATTATAAGTTTATCATCTCGTACCATATCTGCAAAAATTATATTAATAAATCGCTGAAATACTGATGGCGCATTTCTCAGACCGAAAGGCATTCTCAGAAACTCGTACTGGCCCAACGGTGTAACGAAAGAAGTGTACTTTACCGAATCCTCATGCATGTATACGTGAAAAAATCCGTTCTTCAAATCGAGTTTCGTAAAAAGTGTTTTACCGGCTAACCTATCCAATAAGTCATCTATTAAAGGGATCGGATAATTGTCTCTAGCTGTAACCTTATTTAATCTACGATAATCTACACACATTCTCAAATCCCCTGTTTTTTTTCTAACCAAAACTATAGGTGACGTAAATTCCGATTCGCTGGCACGTATGTATCCATTGGCCAAATATTCATCCAATAGTGTCTGTAATTCCATCTTTTCAGAATAAGACAATCGTCTTGGAGGACAATTAAAGGGCTTCAAATCATCCAAAATTAAACGCATCTCGCTTCTAACCTCTGGTTCGTTCGGTCGCTCCGGCTTTACATAATAATTTTTAAAAATTTCTTCAAACGTACTCTTATCTCTATAAGATACATCATTGCCGACATTATAAATCAACCTATCAACATTAGATACACACTCCATCGTCATAATATATTCACCGAAATCAAAATCTTCCCTATACTCAACAATATCACCTTCTGTATCTCTTGTCTTATCTTCCTCAAGTTCACAAACTAACTTAAATTTACTTACGTTCATAAAATTTCTACCTAACACTGCCTGAATGCTCATAGATTCATCGGGCACCACATACAAATCAAACGAAATCTTTCTCTTGTTTATTATACCGTTACACAAAATTGTTCCAAGAACATTTAGTTTGCTTTTATTTAAACCAAAGTAAGAACAACTAAAATATTTATTTAATTTTAAATTTACAGGTATACACGACCGTTTTATAAAACTAACTGGGCTCCCCGAATCTATGAGGCATTCTAAAAACAAAGGAAAATTTTTACCATCATTATCTATATATAAATTAAATAATCTTACATATTCGTTGCCTTCTACAAAATGTACCGCATCCTTTCGCTTGGGGCAAGCAGCAACACGATGTTGGGTACTACCACAGCCATAACAAGTACCCGGCTCACGTCTTGGCTTTTTACAATCAGCCGCAAAATGTCCAAAGGAGTTACAATTGTAGCATCTAATATTGTCTTTGTTGTCTTTGCTTAATGTATTAGCCATAGGAACTGTACGACGCATCAATTCGACTTTTGCGAATGCTTGTTGTAATTGTAGCTTGTTGTCAAAATTTTGCATCAAAGCTTGCGTGCGTAACTGTAGATCAGGTATTCCCTCTATCAAAAACTCTATTAACTCATCATCGTCAATTTTAATTTGGTTTGCCAATATTATTTTGTCGTTATAGTATTGAAGGAAACTTTCCCCGTACTTCCATTTACGGCACTCAAAATTACGGCGTAAACAAAGTTTACCTTCCTTATTGCCAAATAATAACCTCATCTGCTCCAACAGACTATCAGCAGCTTCTATTGCGTAACACGGCTTTGTCTGTAACCAAGATAGTGCCTTTCCCTTTAATTTGCTTATCATCATAGCACGCAACATGTTGTCGTCAACATTGTACGCATCAGCAACACTTTTAAGCTGAACAGCCCATAAGTCAAAATTACTGCCACCATCGTAATCTGGTAAAACTTCCCTTATGACGTTGAATGACGTACTATTAATATTTGGTGGTTGTTCACTTGAAACGGACTCCGCTGTGCGACCAGCTACATTTTCTTTTTCCAAACCTGCCGTTCGTTTTAATAAAAAATTTTCTCTTGACAACAGTTCTCGTTCTCGCTTTAAGAGTTCAATTTCTCTGCGCATAAAGTCTCCTTCATTTTCTGCTTCGGTGTTATCCGTTTCAATGTTGTCGTCGTTGTTAGAAACACTAGGACATTCACCTCTTTCATCTACAGGTACTCGCTCGCACCTATGGAACTTTCCATTTTATTTATTGCTTTATATTTGCAATCTAATTCGAATTTCAGTTTTTTTATTTATACTCTTTTTTCTGCACAAAATTCTACTACACAAAGTTTTCTTGCTCGTTCTTTCTTTTCTAATTTCTTTCCTTTTTACCACAAAGCTTTTTCTAAAATTTTCTCTTTGTTTCTGTAAAATTTTTTTGTTTGCACTCGTTTTCTCCTTCAAATATTGTTCTTAAATTTTTTTATTGTTTTTGGTGTATCCCACTTCTGAAGATTTGTAGCAACTTAAAATAAAATATGCAACCTTCTTGTTTGAGGGCAAATCATAAACTGACTTTTTATTTCAAAAAATTAATTATTCCCAAAAATATGTATACAAAGTAATAATATTATAAAAGCATATCCTACTGCTTTTATAATATAAAAGGGACAGTATATTATGGATAAAGTAGATATGACAAATGCGTAATTTAAAGCAGAGTACAATGACTGTTAATATACAATTATAATACAAGGGTAATAATAATAAGTTATACAATAAGATACAGGGTAATCATCTAATACTACTACAAAAACAACATATGTTAAAATCTTATTTTTTCAATATTTTTCTTCTCTCAAACCTCTATAACTAGAGTTCTAATTAACGTAGGCTGTTGACATAGGTCTAAGAACACTCAGCGGATCAAGCTCCTTCTTTTGAGCTATTAACTGCTTAAATTCGTTGGGTTTGGGAAAGTTATGCGTGGAGAATCAACTTTGCTTTTACTGTACGTTAACTTCTCTTGGCATATTTTGGTATTACTGACGTTAACTTATTATTTATTATTATATTATATTATATTATATTATATTATAAAAATTAATGTAATATAATATAATGATGCGGAGCAGCAGGCGTCCTCTAGTTTATATTAAATGTTTCGATTATATGGAGAGGCAGACTATAAAGGCTCATTTATGATATTCGGACTAGGACTTCAGTGGCCCAGTTATGAAATGAGGCCATTCTGAGGGGTGGGAGGGTTGTCTTTGAAAAATTCCAAGTCAGGGTGTATATACCAGGCTAGTATAATAAAACCTCAAAGTGCTTGGCGTTCTCAGTGATGATTTTTCAATTCATTCTTCAGCATAAACATTCTGAAAATCAAGTTTGACTAATCTTCAACTGACAAATCAAAATTTAAATTTTTCCCTTTTTCTATACATTTCTTGACTTATGCCGTTTTCTTTTCTGACAAAAAATGTCCCATTTTATTTGCACCTTTTTCGAGAAGTGTATTTATACCCTATACCACTATGTGGTTTGGGTATAATTACTTTGTGCTGCTGTTTGTAACAACCAAATATATTTGACCTAGACCCATCTTTAATTATACTGATCGAATCAGAATCACTATCTGATTCGATTTAACGATGTCCGTCCGTCCGTCCGTCCGTCCGTCTGTGTGTCCACGTAAAGCTTCTAATAAAACTGCAGGTCGCAAATATAAATATATTTTGACGAAATTTGGTATTTGATCTTTTGTCGGCCATGGGATGAACGGTATTGAAATTGGTGAGAATCGGTTCATGTTCAGACCCCATACAAATGACCCATATGGAATCAACATATATTGCCATAAGATCCAAATTATCATACAAATCTTAGTCAAATTGGGTTTGTATGTATATATAACATCCATTAATCAGTAGTCCAAAAATGATCCCTTTTGGACAACTCTTATTAATAGGCCCGTTATAGAGCTGCTTCCCGATATTCACTTAAATCTATCAAAAAACAAAAATATTGCACTGATTCTTCTCAAATTTTGTTTGTATATGGGGGATTTCATGTCAAGTGCACCAACTTTTGAAAGCGATGTCTTCCGATCGGGATGAAATTTGCACCACGGTTAGTCCTATTGGATAGTAGTTTAGACACAATTTTTCAACAAGATCGGTCCAGATCTCTCTGAGTTAGAGGGGATCAAAATTTGACATTTTGGCCAAACAGGTGTTTTTTCTCATCAATGTAACTTATTACCCATTGTTCTTAGAAAATTTTCTCCCAAAGTAAAAAAAATTTGTAGACTTTTTTTTTTGCTAAATTAAAGCATTTTTGCCTTTTTTTCCAAAAAGGGGCATTTTTTTTTTTTTTTACAAATAAAACTTATACTGAGAAACTAGACAAATTAACCTTTCCGATGGTATGTAACGTACCTTCATAACATAACAGAAGAGAATGGTTATCTGTAACCTGATAGAGTTATTTGCAACATTTCAATCTGAACACGAGGATGTTAGAATTGGTTTCACGAAATTAACCCAAATGAGGCCAAAACATTGCGTTTTGACAGAAAGCAGCGGAACTCACACAGTATGCGTTTGCGTTTACCATGAAAATGTTAAACTGATGTTGAAGGAAATCAACTTAAAGTATTTAACAGATGATTCGGCAGAAGATTTACACGATTACCGCGATTGCCTTAAATTGACTATGTGTCCTAATGCAACAACTTCTTGCCACTTAGGTGAATGTACCAAAACCACATTCATCAAAGAAAATTTAATCAACTCTTTAGATCGAGAATATATACAGGAGGTCAAATTTGATTCTTGGATTCAGACTGACAGATGCACATTGAAAACAATCGTTTTAAATGTGGATGATTTTGTGGAAGAAATGTGTACAGGATTGCTAAACTTGAGAAACCATGACTTTTTAGTCGAAGAGCAATGATCATTCTTCAAGGATTTGAAGATACATTTGAAGTCTGCTGAATTCGTTATTTCATATGATTTCGCAGAAAACTATAAATATGTTCTCCAGGATGCCATACAAGCATTCCACTTCAATAACGACCAAGCAACTATATTCACAGTAGTTATTTACTACATGAAAGATGAAAAACTGGAACACAAAAGTATGTCAATCATATCCTACGATTTAAAACATGATACCGTTGCAGTTTTTGACTACCAGAAGAGAATACTAAAATTTCTCAAATCTAAATTTAGAGTAAAGAAGGTATACTACGTTTCGGACGGAGCTCGTCAACATTTTAAAAACAAAAGTAGCTTGGCAAATCTTATGGCCCATGAAAAAGATTTTGGAATGCCAGCTGGGTGGCATTTTCATCCTACTGCTCATGGTAAAGGAGCATGTGATGGTATTGGAGCAAACCTTAAAAGAAATGCAGCGAAGTATAGCCTCCAGTGCTCTCATCAAGATCGCATCTTAGATGCGACTGCTTTATTCCATTGGGCAAAGAGTTATTGTAAAGAAACTAAAATAGTTTTTAGAAGCAAATAGGATCATCAGGAAACATTGAAAACACTGAAGAGCAGATTCGATGCTGCGGTAACAATCGATGGCACCACTCAATACCATGATTTTATACCGCTTGCCGATGGAAGACTCAAGTTGAAAAAGTTTTCTGCCCCTATTCAATGCGATTTCTTTCCAAAGACAACAAATAAACCAGCAGCGAAATCAACAGCTGAACCTAGTAACGCCAAGAAAGGATTGACAAAAAAATGCAGTAAATAAAGGCGACAACAAAGCTGGATGAAAGACTGGGTATTTAAAAATTTACAAGACTTAAATACTTCATCAGCTACAATAAATTAAGTATAAAAATAGTTATGATATAAATGGATCTAATGCAATTAAGATTATATTTTAATAAATTATTTATCTTTTTATTTTTAATATTATTATTATACATTAATTTAATTATTATTAAAAATAAATAAAAAATAATAATTTTTCAACATTTCTATAGAAAACAAGTGATTTTTTTCCTGAGGGTAACATATTCTGGGTATTGCAGTATCGAGGGTATAAAATTTTAGTTAGGTATGTTATATACCTTCGGAAAGTTTAGTTTGTCTAGTTTCTCAGTACAAGTTTTATTTGTGAGGTTTTAGACACAAATAGGAAAAAATTCAAAATAGTCCATTTGTGAAAAATTGAAAAACCGTTGTATTGAGTTACAAAACATTTAGTTTGATAGATATCCAACTCCCATCCCACTAAGCGACCAAAAAGTTCTTAAAGGAAAAATCCTAAGCTTTCTTATGAAAAAAAAAAAAAATGCCCTTTTTGGAAAAAAAGACAAAAAATGCTTTAATTTAGCAAAAAAAAAGTCTACAAATTTTTCTTTTTTTTTTTAAAGTATATTTTTCTGAAATATTGAAGAAATAGCTATCTAAACTCTTTGGGAGAACATTTTCTAAGAACAATGGGTAATAAGTTACATTGATGAGAAAAAACACCTGTTTGGCCAAAATGTAAAATTTTGATCCCCTCTAACTCAGAGAGATCTGAACCGATCTTGTTGAAAAATTGTGTCTAAACTACTATCTAATAGGACTAACCTTGGTGCAAATTTCATCCCGATCGGAAGACATCGGTTTCAAAAGTTGGTGCACTTGACATGATATCCCCCATATATTTTTGCAAAATGCAAGAGACTTTACCAATCATGGTCAGGATCGGTCGATTTTTGGTCCTAGTCCCCATATAGATATAGCATCCGATATGATCTTTTTCATATCTGCAGCCGAAAAAATTAATAAAAATCCCACTCAAATTTGGTTTATGCTTATTTTCTATATCCAGTTAGTTGGGCCTGAGAGATAGGGTCTCTAAACGCATGGTATAGGGTATCGTATAGTTGGTCTAGACCGACTATAATTTTCTTACTAGTTTTTTATATATTATAAAGTAAGAACAATCTTATCTTATACATCAATCCAAAAGTCTCGAAGAGCTGTGTTCATAAAATGCAAAAAAAATTTACTCATTCCCCTCTTTGAAGTCATAAGGTGAAAATATTCAAAAAAGGGAAACAATGGGGAAACATTCTCACACTATGACCTGAAAAAGTTTATCGCTGCAATTTGTTGTGATTTACGAGTGCCCGACTTTGAGACCTTTTAATTGATGTATAAGATGATGTTGCTATTAATTCAGAATATAAAGAAAAATACACTTTTCGAAAAAGTGCAAATAAAGGGCGACATTTCTTGCCAGAAAAGAAAACGGCATTAGTTACTTTTTTTTTAGTAGAGTATATACCCTATACCCAATAACACTATGTGGTCAGGGTATAATGAGTTTGTGCTGATGTTTGCAATTGCCAAAAATATTTGATCTAGATTCATCTTTTATTATACCGATTGACTCAAAATTAATTTCTGAGTTGATTTGGCGATATCCGTCCGTCTGTATGTTTATCTGTCCATCCGTCTTTGTGTCCGTTTAATCAAACTAAAGGTCGAAAAAATGAATATATTTTGATTAAATTTGGTATAGAAGCTTCTACAGTTCACAGGTCATACCTAGTCCCTAGACCTAGTCCCCATTCAAATGACTTCTAAGAGATCGACTTAAATTGCCTTAACATCCAAATTATCATATATAGGTAGATCTCGGCCAAATTGTGTTTGTGTGTATTTACTACATTAGTGAATCAGTAGTCCAAAAATAAAGCCTATACAATAATTCTTAGTTTATAGTCCCCCATATAAAGCTCCATCGCTATCTATACGTAGATCTATGAAAAACAACATGGATTTTTCTCAAATTCTGTTTGTATACATATTTGCAAAAAATATATGATTTTACCAAATATGGTCAAAGTCGGTCCCTTTTCGATCTAGTCCCCATATAAATATAGCATCCGATATGAACTTTTTCGGGTCTTTAGGCAAATAAATGAATAACTATTCCACACAGATTTTGTTTAAGCTTATTTTCTATACCCAATTAGTTTTACCTGCAACACAAGGTACAGGATATCACATAGTTGGTCTAGATAGATTATACTTTTCTTGTTAATATTAAATCAAGCATACATCAGTATTATTTATTGTTTGCTACACGGATATATTAATAAAAACAATTATGAGAATTATAGTCGGTCTAGGCCGACTATAGGATACCCTATAACGCGGTTTGGAGACCCAATCTCTTCGGTCAAACTAATTGGATATAGAAAATAAACATAAACCAAATTTGAGTGGTATTGTTATTAATTTTTTTGGCTGAAGATATGAAAAAGTTCATATCGGATGCTATATCTATATGGGGACTAGGTCGAAAAATGGATCGATCCTATCATATTTGCTAAAGTCACTTACATTTTGACATAATATATACAAACTAAATTTAAGAAAAATCTGCGGAAAATTTTTGTTTTTGATAGATTTCAGTAAAAACCGGGAAGCAACTTTATTTGGGGGCTATGACAAAGAATTTCCATATGGGGTTTATTTTTGGGTAACTGATAAATGGATATAATAAACATACACAAACCCAATTTGACCGAGATCTCTATGATAATTTGCATCTTATGGCAATTTAAGTCGGTCATTTGTATGGGGACTGGTTCTGAACATTGGCCGGATTACCCCAATTTCAACAGAATACATCCTGTGACTGATAGAAACTTATATACCCAATTACATCAAAATATATTTATATTTCCGACCTGTAGTTTGATTACAAAATTTTCATGGACACACAGACGGACGGACATCGCCAAATCTACTTATAAAGAGACTCTGATGGGTCGACAAACATCAGCACAAAGTCAATATACCCTGACCACATAATAATTACTTATTTTAGCCTGAGAATTACAAAAACTTATAGGTTTTACCATACTGGCCTAATACTTTTTCCCAGACTTGGAATTTCTCACCCCGCAGACAATAACCCCACAGTGTTATGGGCATATTAAGTTAAATAAATTATAAAATCGAAAAACATATCCAAATAAATCTGAGGTAGGTTGGACAATTTTAAATGAGTGATAACAACTATCCAAATATATTATTTGGATTTCAAAGATGTCGAAAATATGTCAAGCTACTTTTTAATACTTTTAAATTTTGTTTGATATTGCCCTGTTATATTGTTCTTACTACAAATTGTAGCTGAAGTATCAGTACCGCAACTATTAGTTGATTTTTAGTCTGAAATATGTTGCAGAACATTAAAAGAACCAGTTTATGAAAAGGTTTCATTGAGAACAGATTAAAATATTGTTTAAAAAACAAATTAAATACTTTATTTCATAAATTTTATATGGAGATCTGGGATATATGTAAATATCATTCAGTGCTAGGAAACTTATAACCATTGACTGTTTTTTTTTTTTACTTAATGGCATTTACTCCCACTTATCAATAAACCACTTTAAACCGAACACTATAAGCACTGCATACCGTAACAGATTTATTCAACCAAAAATGTTTCTTGTTTTAAGCCTTTGCATAAGAAATTAGCCAGAAGTGCCACACAATAAGACAAAAAGATAACAATAAAACCATAAAATATAAATGAAAACTTCCCACTATTATTTTACCTTTAAAAAGAACACTGGTAGACAAATTCATACAACACCGGCTATATAATATGTGAGTAAAGCGATCTGAAGAATAATTAAGCAAAGGTGAATGGTAGCCAAAACTTTTTCAGTATGTATATATATATTAATTTACTCGTATTTATATGCTGCAAAGTTTTTATTATTATTTTTTTTTTCATATATTTTAATTTTCTATTGTTGTTTAATTGAGTAGATCTTTCTAAACAAAAAAAAATAAAAATTCTGCGATGAGTTTGAGACACTAGAACTTAAAAATATATGCCGCCATCAAATACTTATCAACCGCATTAAAATTAGATGCATATGTGTTTATTATTATAATCTGAGCATTTTTGGATCTAATCTAGCTGCCTTACTTATTTAGAGAACTTATAAATAATACGAATGAAACTTGGATATATTATAGGAAACGAATAAAGAAGTGACCCGTATTGTTTAGCTGAACCATCTCAAATTATGGTTTCTTTTTTGAGTATTCTGTACTTTTAATTTAAAGAAATTAAATATAAACATTGAGTGTCATATCAGAGGTATTTTTAAGGCCTATCTAATTGATAGATAGATAAAAGTTCATAAAAAATAGTTTTTACTTAGAACGCCGTACGCTTCGGAGGTGTTACTTACTAGCCTAGTACTTTCACTCTGACTTGGAATTTCTTACCCCACACAATGACCCTGAAAATGTTCGACAATGTTACTGAATGCGGGGTTAGATATTAGTGTGAAATTTGTATTCAAACAAAAATGGTTTTGATCTCAAATTTCGTATTTCAGAATGTAAAGGATTTAGTCAACACTGACGTGTGCGGTCCCACGCAGACTCCAAAATCAAGCTGTTTTATGTTTTTTTTTTTCTAACATCTGTAGACGACAATATATGAGAAGTCACAAATATTTTATATTTTTATTTATTTCAGCAAATTCCATCAGGAACATAGGCTGTCTCCGTAGAATCTCCATCTTTATCTGTCTGCTGCGACATGTCTGAGTTCGTTGAATGATTTTCCGGTTTCTTTAAAAGTTATAAATAAGTTATAACGCGTTATCCGATAGTTTTAAGATCGGACAATGGAGGAGACCATACGTCTCACTAAATAAAGGAGCATTTCGAAAAATAATACAAATGGTCAGGTATTTATTAGATGATGTTAAACTACCCAATTATCTCTGAGCTGAAATTCTTATAATAGCGAACTATTTACTATATCGATTACATTCGAATTCTATTTCTACAACTACATTTGAATTGTGGGAAAGAAAGAAACCTGACATAAGTATTTCTAAAATATTTGGATCAAAGCCATACCGTCTTAGTTCGTAAAGAAAAATTAAAAAAGCTATATAACAGAAGCCGAGAATATACATCCGCTGGTTACGAGAACAAAACCATAGGCAATCGATTACTTGATTTAGCAAGAAACAAAACTGTTACTGGCAATCAGAATTCTTCGTTTAATTCTGAAAAAAATTCAAGGAATAGAGAAATAAATTCTGATATACTAATGGAAAATATTTTCTATAAGCTGAGAATAATAGAATCGCAAAAGAGATTGCAGTCACAGCTGTTAATTGAAATGGAGCCTTGATGACTGTATAAAAAGCCCAATTAAGTTAGACGAGAGCGATGAAACTGCAAATCCCGTTGTCGATAGTATGTTTTCAGATCCAACTGAAACAGAAAGTACACTAAGAAGGTCCACTACTTAAATGTGTATTCAGATTTTTGAAATGTACTGCTGATTTATGTCTTAAATCTATAAAGCTTTTTATTGCATGCAAGATTAATAATGGCTGTCCTTTTTTTTTTTTTTTTATCAAGTTTCTTTAAAACGAGTGGCCAAATAAGAGAGTGTGCTAAAAATATTAAATAATTGCAACAAAATACAATACGATCTTACAAAAATTGGCAAAAAAAAAAAAATCAAATCTGCCGTCAAACTGTTTCAAATATTACACTGTCCAACAAATTAAGACTTTTTGAATGGAACAAAATAGCGACCCCAAAATTCTGAAAGGGTATGTTGAGTAGATCATTTTTGTAGAACAAACTTATGGTCCAGCACATCTGAGTATTTCTTTACAGTGGGTCAAAGTTTTCATTTTTTGGTCGAAGGGAGCATTATACTTTATGAAAAAAATGCTGTAAGTTAATGTCTGAGAGAATTCTTATGGTCAGAGTTGTATTGTGGAATTGTATGAGGATTATTTTTGTGGAAGATCTTAACCCTCTAACTGGTCTCTTTATGGGTCAATTTGACCCTTATTTCGAGAAAATCAAAAAATATCCTTTAAAAAAGGACATTTAAGGATTAAAATATTCTACGAAAATGTTTGCCGAAAAATTTCAGTTGGGGTCACCAAAGACACCATTGTTGTAAATAAAGCTCTTTACGATTAATTGGCAAAATTACACGCCAACTTCTATAAAAAAAATTATAATTTTGTTTTAATACTGGTTTATTATGGTATGTACATATTTATTTTTTTGCTTAAAATTTTCGAGTAAAAGGGAATTGGGAAATAGCAGTAGACAATAGACAACGGATTAAAGATTAAACTTAATACGCTTTCCTGTATTTAGCTTGACGTGAATGTTCCGATGGGTCAAGGTTTCTGTACAAGCCCCATACGTATTCAGCAAGCATTA
This sequence comes from Cordilura impudica, assembly GCA_963682025.1. NCBI lineage: Eukaryota > Metazoa > Arthropoda > Insecta > Diptera > Scathophagidae > Cordilura > Cordilura impudica. The sequence goes on from OY821517.1 coordinate 107,661,262, forward strand.
CACTTTGGGATTTCCCTTTGAATCTTTCTTCCAATACCTTTATATCCTGTTGAAACCTTTCACCGTGTTCATCTGAAACCGCTCCAAGGTTTTTTTTAAAAAAAATTGAGATGAGAGTGAGAAAATGCAGCTTTAGTGACATCTTAACGCCAATATTGTTAAAACCGATTAGCATGCTTTCAATATTTTCTGCATAGTTTTGTGCTTTTGAGTTTCCATGGAATTCTGATATAACCAGCTGCATAAAGGCAAATGCTGTCTTTTGCATATCCGACAGATGACCATAAAATGCTTCATCTTGTAATAATTTTCTTATATCGGGTCCAACGAGCATTCCTAGAAAAGGTAATTTACATTGAATGAAATAAATTATTTCTTAAAACCGTATGTTACCTTCTTTTAATTTTGCTACAGATAATCTGGGGAAAATTGTTTGAATGCGTTTGAAAGCATTTCCTTGTGTATTTAAGCTTTTAATAAAATTTTTCACCACGCCCAACTTAATATGCAGCGGTGGAAGTATGACCTTATCTTTTGGGACAAGGGATTCATGGATTACATTTAAGTCACCAATAATATTTTCTTTACATTCTTCGAAATATTTAATATGATAATGGCTGCTGGTAGCACATGAATCCCATTTATAAAGAAAGCACATATATTTTGTGTATCCTGTTTGCATCCCAGTCAATATTGCAATCATTTTAAAGTCTGCGCATGCTTCACATTTATATTTATAGTATTCAATTTTATTTAAGAGATTTGAAATATCTGCGTATGTTTCCTCCTTTTTTGTGGAATACGGAACCGGTATTGATGGATGCTGATTTCCATTGTGCAGTAAAACTGCTTTTAAGCTGTGTTTTGAACTATCTATAAATAGTCGCCAAGCGGAAGAGTCCAGTGGAAGCTTTAGATATTTTAGAACCTCCTCAATACTGCAACAGTATACAAGTTCTTCTGATTTTTTAAAATAACTTTCCAGATCGGCGTGTCTTTTTCTTGGAAATGTAGCTTTTACATCGGCTTTTATCAAATTCTTGTTTTTCAATCTGGAACATAATATTTTAGCTTTCTCTTTTGTTAGTCCTAAATCTCTTACAACATCTTCAAAATAAGCTTGGTCTACCAAATTAGGACATATGTTTAAACCATCAAGAGGCAAGTAACTTATATCTGATATGTTTTCAACCGCCGCTGTTATTTCTGTATTGGCGACTGTCATATTGGCCGAAAATGTATGTGTAGGCGGTTGAGGCACCGGAACACCTTCACAGCGCACTTCTGGTAAAATGACATTATTTGTTGTTTCGTATGTCATTGTCGCGTAGTGCCTTTGGCTTCTACCAAATTTGTAATTTACGTAGAAATAGCATGTATCTGATTTGTGATCTTCAGGTTCAATCCATATAATAGGCGCAGAAAATGGCAGCGCCTTAGTACCGCCTTTGTACCAGGTCAAAAGACAACTTTCGCAAGTAGTACATACGGTTTTTGGTATCCAAGCTTCAGATAAAAATCGTATTCCAAAGAAAAGAAAATATGGTTCTTCAATTGTATTCAATATCTTTCTTCTGCTTTGATGGTGCGTAAAATAACAGAATCCGCCATGCTTATTTAAGCTTTAATTTTTGTTTTTTTATATTAATTTTAGTAAAAATCACACCCGATATGTACTGCTTAGTAGCTCAATAATGCTTGAATTTTTTCTTTTATTTTTTATTATTAATTTTAATAAATATCACACCCGATTTGTAAGTCACAGCTGACTAGACGCGAGAACTCAGTGTTTGGCCCGGCCGAACTTGACGCCGTTTTTACCTGTTTTGTATATCTTGGTGTATAATTTTACTAATTAAGCATAAAGAGCTTTATTTACAACAATGGTGTCTTTTGTGACCCCCACTGAAATTTTTCGCCAAACATTTTCGTAGAATATTTTAATTGTTAAATGTCCTTTTTTAAAGGATATTTTTTGATTTTCTCGAAAAAAGGGTCAAATTGACCCATAAAGAGACCAGTTAGAGGGTTAAGATCTTCCACAAAAATAATCCTCATACAATTCCACAATACAACTCTGACCATAAGAATTCTCTCAGACATTAACTTACAGCATTTTTTTCATAAAGTATAATGCTCCCTTCGACCAAAAAATGAAAACTTTGACCCACTGTAAAAAAATACTCAGACGTGCTGGACCATAAGTTTGTTCTACAAAAATGATCTACTTAACATACCCTTTCAGAATTATAGGGTCGCTATTCTGTTCCAAAAATGCTGTTGGACAGTGTTATTAGACACTATCAGGAGAATTTGAAAATTGTTAGGGAGCGTGGTTCGGGTTCAACTGGAGATTTTGCTATTATTACAGAAAAATTTATTACTTTTAGCTGTAAAATTAAATATTTTTAAAAAACATTTTAAAAATAAAAACTGCAACAGATTTTAATTGCATTTGTAACAATGGTAGGTCCTGTTTATTATTATTTTTTACTAAAACTATGTTTTCGTACTTAAATAACAATGAAAGGCAATTATAATAATTACTCATTTGACGCAAATATTGATTGCAAATATTCCATATTTTATTCTGTGTTATTTCTGTTCTTTAGTAGTTTTTTGACTTCTTCATCTAAATCCCGATGTTCCACTTTCCACTGATTTCGAATACTGCAGATGAACGGATCTGACGTTGCCAATAATATGTTAAATAGATCTTAATTTGTGGAATTTCGTGAAATTTTTCTAGTATTGTTCTCTCTATAAAATCTGTAATCCTTATTCCTTTTTTCCTGAGCCTCCTCTGATACATCTTCAATGATATTTAGTGACATCTTCTCCACGATGAAGGATTTTGTGAACTGTTGCAGACATATTTCTCCATGGGTAGTTGGTTGTATATATTTTTGCAGTCTCCTTAACATAATCTCCAAATTTTCTAGTAAATTTCACCATTGCACGCAAGTAGTTCTTGGATTATTTTAAATCTAAAAATAAGGCTTAAACCCACTCCTGTTATTTCAGATGCTGTCTCTGGATCTGAAAATAATCTTCTTGCGTTATTGCCATCATTTGTATTGCCTGACCCTTGTTTTGGCTGATCTATAACAAACCAAATTTGCGATATTCATCTTGAAGGTGTTTCCTTTTTGAACTTCTTTACTCTTTGTTGGTTTCGATGTTTCTTATTGATCCTGAAGACTCGAAATCCAAATCATAACTGATTTTTATTATGTGTTCCATAAGTCGTATTCTTGCACGTAATGGTGATAATCCAAATTCATATGCATCGGTATTATCTAATGATTTTGTAGGGAATTTGCTTGATGTTGCTTCGTGTTAGTCAAAGCCTGACCTAATTTTCCATCTATCATTGTCAGCACTAATTGGTAGCTTACTTCATTTTGCTGCCCATCTTACTGTAATTGTAATGGCTGTAGTGTTGCAATTTGGGCCTTGATGTCACTAACTTCTTTGTTAATGGCATCATGAGTTTCTTTTTTGAATTCAAATTTGATTGGACTGCAGTATTTCGTAGAAGATGGTGTCTCATTTTTCCAATATCCATTGTTTGCGTTGTACTAGTCGAAGGCTCTGAATCTTCCAAAATCTTTTTCAATCGCAATAGTACAAATGATACCATTTCTTTTTATTGATTGAAGCAAGCGTTCGGCTGTGTGATCAAGTAGAGATTGTAGTTGTACCTCTGCCGAAACTGGTGCGATTGTAATAGTGTCTTTTGATGGCAAACAGTTCATTTTAGCAGCGGTCATGTGATGATATGCTGGATACATATTTGAGCCTTTTTCAATCGAACGCAATCTGCGCTGAATATATTGCAGTTTTGTTAATTTAAAATCCTGAAATAATGCTAATGCCTCCTCATTTGTGAACTGTTTTGCATCGTTCGGAGTTGGTATACTTTTAAGAATCCGTTTTGTTCTCACTGGACTAGCTTCAACAACTTTTTCAATGATATCCACTTTTGTTAATTGGTTCTGTGATCGTAATCGATGTAGGAAAAATTCTTTTATTTGTACATCCGATGGCATTGTCTACATCTTTAAGCCTCTTAGATCTATCATTGCAGTTGTCCAATGATTTGCGTGCTCTTCCAGCCTTATCTTGCTTTTCTGATTATGCAGCGATAGTAAGTTGGCCTTTTAACCAGTTTGCACTTTTTATCAAGGTTCAGAAAATACACACATGAAACATACAATGTCCTGTTCAAAAGCAGCCAACACATATCTTTATTTTCATATCAATTATGTGCGTTTCTAAACTTTCTACGGTGCCCAACACAACCATGACTGTGTTCGTTTTAAAATTTCGTTATTTACACGAACATTTTTGTATCACGTATTTTTTGTTTCAATCACACATAAAGCACACATTTTTGAGTGTTGCTTTATTTGAAGTTCATGTTCTGGTACGTGTACTGAAAAAAAAAAAAAAAAATTAAACACGACTTAAAATATAACTGCACTCGAACCTGTTTATTGTACATGTTCTGTTTTTTCTTACTACACGAGCCACAACACGACTTAAAATATAACTGAACTCGAACCTGTTTATTGTACATGTTCTGTTTTTTTTTTTCAGTACACGTACCAGAAAATGAACTTTAAATAAAGCAACACTCAAAAATGTGTGCTTTATGTGTGATTGAAACAAAAAGTACGTGATACAAAAATGTTCGTGTAAATAACGAAATATTAAAACGAACACAGTCATGGTTGTGTTGGGCACCGAAGAAAATTTAAAAACAAACATAATTGATATGAAAATAAAAATATGTGTGTGTTGGTCTAAGTTATGTTTGTTTACATATATGTACGAGTTTTTTATTCAGTGTGTGTTTTTTTCTGAACTCTGCTTTTTATATATAAACTTTGTTTACTGTAGCTAACTTCTTTGTAGCGATTTTTTAGTGCTTTGGTGAAATTAGATAATTGCTTTTGTATTTCAATGTTACACGAATTTAAGTTTAATTTTATTTTAAAGTAACTACGAACATCTTCCTGGTTTTTGTTTCCAAGAGTATCTTCGGCCAAATCTTTATAACTGATGCTCTCCATATTATTCTGAATATTTTTATCTGCGACTGTAATTGCTGAAATATATTAGAGCGATTGAGTTTGTATTCAAATGTCACTTTCTTATAAGCCTTTTCATAAGCCATCATACTATGTTTCTAGGTAAAATAAAAATGTAGGAAAATGGCATTAGTGCATTACTACCTAAAATGGTATATAAAAAACCCACTATACAAATGAATTACCTGTATGTGTTTTCTTTACTACTTGCATTAGTGAATCGTTAGGTAAAATAAAAAGATATAAAAAGTAATGATAATAAAGAGTCCAGGTTACTAATGAATTACATCCTCTGTATATTGACATTTTCACTTACAAATATATTATGGTAATCGAACAAATAATGACTATTGTAAGCCATAAAATATATAAAGCACGAATTTAATACACCATTGTATACGGGTACTTATAGGGCTGTTTAAATAATCGTAATTTGATTTTTTTTTGGAGTAATTTCATTAAAATGAAGGAGTGTTCTATCCGAGGGTCGTTACTGCTGCAAAATATAGGGTTAAAGAGGACACTTCCTTTTCTCCCGGTGGTATACGATTCTTGTTCCCTTTTGTTTCCTAGAAGTTCTATTCCACTAAATTTGAAATTTGAGAAAAATATGGTAGTTTCCTAAATATTTCGTAGCGCCCCTAATATTAAACGCTAGAGTTCCGACCAGTTACGACGAATAAAGACCATTATTGTACCACCATTATAAAAAAGACCGCTGGTCATTATCGATAATAGCTGGCGAGTGGCAGCCATTTATTTTTTGATAAAAAAACAAAAAAAAAAATCACCTTTTTCTGAAATTAAAAAAGCTGTTGAGTTTGACAGCATGCCACGCCCACAATTTGGCTATCGTAATCTGGATATATTAGCTACGAAAAGGGTTATAATTTTAAAAATCAATGACAAAAGGAAATTAGACTTTTGGCCAATGAAATCAAAATTTCAGCCACAGTGCCTCGCTGAGTGATGCATTTTAACTTTTTTCGTTTCAAAACCATAACTTTTAAACTAATTAAGATGTTTTAAAAATTAGAAATGATTCTGAAAGACGACTTCTTTACCTTTAAAATGAGTGTTGGCGGAGGATGCTGGGTCTATAAAAGTTCAATATTATTTTGGTGCTAATATTACATGTTGCAAATATAAAGATAATGTGCTGAAATTTTGAACTTTAAAGTGTTTTTAACCCAAAGATGAACCCTACTTAAATTTGTTGGAATCGGCCCATGTTTGGACCTAGTCCCCATACAAATTTTTCTTAAAAGTTGATTTTAATGCCACTGAATGTAGCCAATGTTATTCTATTGTAATGAAATTTGAATCATAAGAGCTTATTAGGCCAATGACGAGATCTATTAAAAATCTTTGAAATCGGTCCACGTTTTGACCTTGTCCCTATAAAAATTTTCTTCAAAATTTGGTTAAAATTCCACAATAGATTCCAAATTTGCTAATTTGTGTATTATGTTTAAAAAAATATTATGTTTACAAAAATAATAAAAAAAACACTGTAAAATTTTAATGGAATCGGACCAATTTTGGACCAACTTGCCCGTTTTGTTTATGAAAAAAAACACCCAAAGTTCTCAATATTCCAAGTTTAGCTACGAAATTTTATTAATTAAACTCTCAAAGGATTTATAATTTGTGCACGACGAACATTCATCCAAAGATTTTCCTGGTCTTCCTCTGGTTCGGTCAGTAAATGTATGGGCTTTTTCGAAGATTTTAAATGTCGTGAATTCATTAAGCCAGATTTCCTTCATATGGTTGCAAGCTTTCCATTTTGTCTTAATATTCATGAAAACGGTGTGAAATTTTCTCTCTTCCTGTTCTGGTGGAACGTCCACTTCCGAGTTTATAATTAAATCAAATAATTTAAAATGTTGTAAAGACATTATTGCACTTCACTCTTTTTACTTTTTACCAAAATATACTGCGGCCTCTTATTGAGTCAAATGCCAACTGTCCTCAGCACGGAAAAGTAGGTCCATATATCAGTCATCAGCACAATAACACTAGGCGTAAAAGTTTCTATTTCTTTTTTTTATTTTATTATGCTGAATTCAGTAACCGCTTAAAAAATAGTATAGGCAGCGCTAGTGAATATTCGTTTTCTTAGATTTTTTAAGTGGAAATTTTTTATTATGTTAACTTTATTTTTTAACCTGACATCAGGTCAAAAGTTTCTAATAGTTGCAAAATACCTACATTGTAAATTTTCAACCTTTAATAAATAATCCAAGTATCGCAAGCGGATTTTTTATTGTGCTGAATTCATTAACAAAATTTTGATGATCATTGCCTTCTAGAATTTGTAGTTTTTATTATTGCCAACACATAAAAATTACAAAACATTGACAATCTTCTTAAAAACACTTCGCCATCCTACAAAATCAAAATAAAATGTAAAAAAAAATTAAAATTTCTGTTTCCAAGCACCAAAAAAAATCTTGAAAAATAATATAAAAATCTGCAAAAATTTTAAAATATTTGGTATTTCAGAGCCTTTAAAATAAGTAATGCAGCTTTATATCCAATTAATTTTTCACTGAGTAATGACAATACACATCCACCCGTCTATCCAGTGTATGTCAAGATGTTTTTACAATTTTATGGTTGTTGCGTGCAGACTGGCATGTATACGCAGCCAAGTTTACTTTAACTAGTTAGAGTGTTATATTAGTGAACGATTAGTATCTAATTAAACATATTTAAACTTTTTTAGTTTTATTCTATCAAAATAGAAAAAACTACGAAAATATAGTATATTTAAAAAACTGAGACTGTGGAAAAAGTAAACGACCAAAGAACATCATTTTTAATTTTGTTTTCTAGAAAATAAAAATACCTTTCAAACTGTGCCAAACGCATTATAATCGGTGAACTTGTTTGCCTATAATTTGATTTGAAAGAGGATATTTTTCAAAAAATTTTGCGCCTTTTTCTAAAAGTTAAAAAAATCCCAATTTTGCGGAGCTCTATCATCCATAATATTTATCCGATTTTGAAATTGTTTATTGATTTTTAAGCTATGAGAAATCCTCTATGTTATATATTCATTAATTTTACTGAATACTTCTATCAAATTTTTGAATTTTGCCACGCTATTTGGGAAAAGGCGCCACTATGCGTCGACTCAATTTTGCATATAATAATATTATTCGTTATGTTTTTGTTTTTGTTTGAAAACTAGAGTTCTAGTTTGTATGCACGAAATTATTTACACAAAAAAAACCTAACCATCTATTCGAAATTTTGCGGTTTGGCAGATCTGACAGAGGAAGAAAGCTCATAATCAATATTCAGAGGACACTTGTCTAAGAACAGCAATTCGTTGTGCACGGATTTCGTCTTTGGAATGCACTTCCACAAACTTATTAACTAACAAGCAGTGCATGACTTTTAAGAAAACTAATTTTTGATTATTTTGCATAGTAAAATCTTTGAAATTTTTGTATTTTGTTATTTTTATTTATTTATTTTTTTTGTTATTTTATTTTATAAATAATTAATAGATGTAATTAATTTCAATTGTATCAGCGCATTGTACCCTTATAATTTATTAATCCTGTTCTGTAATTATAACAATAATTTTCTTGTTTTACAGGAAACCACAATAAATAAATAAATAACTTTAACCAGAAAGCTCTGAATATTTAGTTCTACAATAGGCATCATCGTCTAAAATAGTACATCTTTAAAAGTTAATTATTTTTTTCTTAACAAGTTTCTGGTTCTAATTTTTAAAAAATTCCTTTATATTTTGCTTATTTCATTTAAAATCTGGATTTTTTTAAACATATCAGTTTAAACGTTATATATTCTACTTTATGGAATCCACTAAGTTATCCTATTATGACAAATCAGTGTACAATAAAAATGTCAGCATCAGTTCAGTCATATAAATCAATTATAGGTAATTGATAGTTGGTCTGAGCTCACTTAGGCTAATTTCCGCTGACTATAATATTTGTGACAAAAACTTTTGATGGCAAAAATCTCCCAACCAACAAATTAATACATATATTTAATCCCTGATTAGGGAAACAGTTGGCCATTTTCCCAGTTGATTTCATGTTATTACTTTAAGATTTAATTTCGTTCATGGCTATTGTTCACACCTCTCCCAATATACTTCTAATCCGAATGATATTGTGTCACTTGTTGTTCGTTCTTGTCGTTCGTTTGTGGTTGTCATATCTCTTCCACTGGGTCATACAATTTAGCAATTTGGCTTAATACATTTCCCATTCCCAATGACAATGTATTCATTTGGGTATTGAGTCAGTGCGCTTATTGTATAAGTATTTTTTTTTAAACTTTTCTACAAATTTATGTAGCATTTAGTATAATGTTGTGTCTTTCTTATTTTGTGTGTTTCTCTGTATGAATATATTGTTCAATGTCTTAGAAACACTTTTTTTTATTCTTTTATTTCATTTGTATGTATTTTTAAATTTTGGTTTCGGTTTTTGGGTGATGTTGCATTGAATATTTTATGCTTGGGTAAAGTTTTACTTGTGTTTCGCCTGAATAATTTACAATACAAATTAAATTTTATTACATATAGTCATTGTTGTTGTCGTTGTCGTTGTTTTTGTTGTCATTGTTATTTTAGGAATACAACTTGAGAAAACAATTATATTTGTGCACATTATAAAAAATCATTCATTTAAAATCTGTAGATACTAGATGAAAAGGGCGCTCACAAATTAGAAATAAACTTTTGATATATCCAAGTTAAACAACGATAAGGTACGGAAAATTAAAAATAAAATATTTACGAAATTCTGAAGTAACTAGAGTGGTCAGAACCAGTGGGCCAAGACCATATTTTTGTGAATAAAGGGGGTAAAAATTAGCGTTTTTATTGGCATATTTTTTTTTTACAAATTTTCCAAAGAAATCTTTAAAAAATTTAGTAGTTGTATTTTATTCATTCACAGTGATGCCATTTTTACGATTTCTTATCACTTCAGTAACAGATATGTACTTGCGTTCCTATTTCAAAATTTTGATAACTTTAGTTTTAGTCACTACTTCGTTGTTTTATTACCATTTAGGTAACTTATCTAATAATGCGATATCTAGGTACTCTTTTAGAAACAGATTTGAAGTGATCTCCTTTCACAACTTATACTGTACGAGTGTTTGGTAGCTTTATCCCTTTCATAAGTATGTATACAATGAGGACAAAATTCTCATAATGGTTGGCAAAAACTATAAATGATATTAAAAAAAAATATTTCTTCGAAAAAGTTGTTCAAAACAGTTAGTGTTATGTCAAAAACAATTTATTTTAATGGCTAATAAGGAATTTTATGGACAATTTTAATAATAAAATTATTTATTTTGAATTCCCTGACATTGGCTTAATAAGGATATTGTAATGGTTAGAGATTATACAGAAAACCTTTATATTGTATCGTAGATATATGAATGGAAAAAAATTGATTTTATATATGGCGCAAGAACTTTCCAAATTCTGAATAGAGAAATAAATTTTTAAGTTGGCCTAGACTGACTGTACGATACCATGGGTTTTGAGAAAGGATTTTAGCTCCAAATATGGGTATTTCAAATGTGGCATGACATGTCAATTTTACGAAAAATCATTTTAAGAAAAATAATGAGAAAATAAAATTTTTTAAAAGGTTTTCATGCAGACGTGTGGTAGTTAAGTACCACAAATTTAATTAAAAAAAAAAATTGCAACAATCGACCCTGCAGATTTAAAGATATAAGAAAAATATTCGCTGGCGTTACGTTACAAACAACAGAAGTGAGTTTTGATTTTGATTATAAAATTGCAAAACTCTGCGAATTGGGCACGATTTTTTGTATAAAAATGTTTTACGAAGGATTTGAAATAATATAAATTTATAAAATTTTAAAATCTTCTCTCGTTTTTTTTTCTTTATTAGCATAAGTATCTGACGTGACGTTATATAACGTTACGTTACATTTTTTTTTTTTTTTTTCATTAGAAAATTTTTAGTTAAGATTGTTTTTAAGAAATTATTTAACGCGAATAAAACACCAAATTTAATTATTATAAGTTGAACAAAATTTTAAGTGCAATATATTTTTATACCCTCCACTCCAGTGTGCAAAGGGTATATATAAGTTTGTCATTTCCGTTTGTAATAATTAGAAAAAAAAATGTGGACCCCATAAAATATATATATTTGTGATCCTTATAACAAGCGGAGTTGATATAGCGATGTCCGTCTGTCCGGCTGTCTGTCTGTCCGTCTGTCCGTCTATGGAAATTACGATGACGGCTTCAATCGGGCAACTAAGTTGTTCGTTGGCATAAAAAATTATTCGTTAACGTCCTGAGAAGTTTGCTATTTAAAATCGTCCAAATCGGTTTATCTGGTCCCGAGAATTGAACGAAGGGGTAAAAAAAGTGTTGAAAAAATATGATTTGCCTAAGTTGTTCTTGTCACGATAACGTTCTCAATAGGACAGCTAGAGCGATTGTTGTTAGTGAAAATGATTCACTGACATCATGAGAAGGTTTCTGTTTTTTAAATCTTGGCAATAGGTTTCGTAAATGCCGAGAAATCACTGAAAAGTTAAAAAATATGAAGTTTTCCTATATCGTTATTCTAAATTTTGTATTTTGTCAGAGCTGCACTTGTTGTTTTTATAGTTGTTGTGGTGGCAATATAAAAATTCACCAATATCAACATTTTATAGTGTAATATTTTAGTTAGTTAATTAATAAAAGAAACTGTATAAAGTCAATATCAACATTCTACGATTGTTATAACATCACAAAATGTTACAAATTGATAGATACTACTGTTGTAATTGTCAAAATACTATAAATAACATTCACTGGGCACTGCCTCATAGGGAGACACGCTGAACGCCTCAGGGTCTCGTCAAATGACTTCTGTCGTAGCTGCATGGATGTGGCGGAGGTGGAGAGCATACAGCACTTCCTTTGCTATTGCCCGGCGCTCTCCAGAAAGAGACTTCGAACACTGGGATCGCCGTTTCTTCACGATCTCTCTGATCTCTCAAATGTGGACATTTCACATATCAGGGGCTTCATCAGGAGCTCAAACTGGTTCTAAGGTGGGGACTGAGGGGAACACCTATTCGTCCCGTGGTATCACAATGGACCCCAGAGTCTAAGTGTGCTTTTCCTTTGGTTTAGCAGCCACTTTCAACCTAACCTAACCTAACCTAACCTAACATTCATATATTCTGTATATCCATAATAAGCGTATATCAAAAATAATATAAATATAAATTATATTATTAATTTATTATATTATTTTATTTATACAAAATACTGCAATTTTTATGGTTGCAAAAAATAGTATGATTTTAAGGGTTCAACTTTTGGTACATACTGGCATTCAAAAGTAGTAGCGAAACCATAAAATATCTACCCTGTAAAAAATTGGTGTTTAAAAAAATTTTTTTTGTCAATTGTCAATAATATAATGTAGATGTCAACAACATTTAATTAGTTATAATACATTTTTAAAAATTTATTATTTAATGTTTGGCTCAGGCAAACGCCATCACCGGACTACCGAGAATTATATGCACCAGTTATCGCACCAATAATCGCGGAGCTCAGCTCAATCAAAGTGCAATGATCATGCCTCGCCCTGGGAAACATGTGTTCATGCTTTTCTTTGTACAAACGCCATTCCCAACTACCAAAAATTGTAGGCACGAGCTATCCACTTCAGGAATAGTCGCCGTGCTCAACTCAATCAAAGTGCAATGATCAAGCCTCGCCCTGGGAAACATGTATTCATGATTTTGTTAGCACAAACCGAACTTCTTATGGCACATTAAAAATAAACTTATTGAGAAGTACAATTCATCATTACGCTGTATTATAATACTATATTCTTATTTTACTGCTAGCTAGTAAACAAAGTGATCGTATCATTGTGAACGAAATAGAATTGAAATTGTGTGCAGATTTGTTTTACTTAAAAAACCTATTTCTACAGATAGTGAATAAAATCCCAGTAAGCATTTTATGCAATAAATGATCATGTGGAGTCTTTTTTGACTCCTCTGTGCTATTAAAACATTCATTTATGCATTTTTTTTTTGCTGATCACAAAATATTCTTTTGTCGGTAGAAAATATTACCTTACCCCTGACTGTTCTTGAGAGCCTTTTTAATCCGATACCACTATGTGGTTTGGGTATAATGACTTTGTGCTGCTGTTTGTAACTACCAAAAATATCTGACCCTGACCCATCTTTTGTTGTACCGATCGGCTCAGAATCACTTTCTGCGTCGATTTAGCGATGTCCGTCCGTCCGTTCGTCTGTGTGTCCATGTAAACTTTGTAATCAAACTACAGGTCGCAAATATGAATATATTTTAGTGAAATTTAGTACATACATAAGCTTTTATCAGCCATATGATGAACGCTATTAAAATTGGTGCAACTCGGTCCATGTTAAGACCTAGCCCCCACACAAATGACCCCTATGAAATCGACTTAAATTGCCATAAGATCCAAATTATCATATAGATCACGGTCAAATTGGATTTGTGTGTGTTTATTACATTAATTTAACAGTTGTCCAAAACTAAACCGCATGTGGCAATGTTTTGTCATAGCCCCCATATAACGCCGCTTCCCGATTTTCATTTAAATAGATCAAAAAAAAAAAAATATATTGCACATATTTTTCTCAAATTTGGCTAGTATATATCTTTTCAAAATATAAGTGACTTTACCAAATATGTTCAGGGTCGGTTCATTTTTCGACCTAGTCACCATATAAATGTAGCACCTGATATGAACTTTTTCATATCTGCAGCCAAAAAATTAATAACAATGCCACTCAAGTTTGCTTTATGCTTATTTTCTATATCCACTTGGTTGGACCGAAGAGATCGGGTCTCTAAACCATGGTGTAGGGTATCACATGGTCGGGCTAGACCGACAATAATTTTCTTTTTAATTTCTAAATGATTAAAGACTTTGTATTTCTAACATTAATTCGTTTAAAAACAAAAAAGCTACAGTCATTTAAAAATTAAAATTTACAAAGAAATTTTTAATTTTATCAAAATTTCGATGACCCATTTCGCTGTTATATAGTTGAAAAAAAGTCGCAATTTTTTGGCTTCCGAGATTCACTGGTATTTACTTTCAAACGAGTATCATAACTTTGAAATCGGTAACCATAGGAAATGATTTTTGGCCGCCCTTCCAAATATGGTCCAAATTGCGACGGCACTCTAATAAAAGTTTGATGGAGATAGCCAAAAAGAGATGTAATTTATCGACCTCTTGGAAAGGTTACTATCAGAAAAGCAATGAAATTATGTCTAATATTTTGGCCGACTACTGGCTTATTCACAAATTTTGATTAACGTTTTATGCTGGTGCACATTGGGCCTAATAACTAGTTACTGAGGCAAAATATGCATTTTTGGAATGAACTCTTTCAAAAAAATTATGATGGCTGTTTGGTCCTAACATACTTCAATATCCAAAAAGAATAAACTGGAATCAGGTGTCACCTCATGATTTACAAACTAAGCTGTCAAATACTTTTAATTTTCAAATATTTCACTCTAAATTAATAAACTAAAAATTATAGGCTGATGCAAATTTCTTAAAATGACAGAAAAACGTACAGGTACGTAAATTGACTTCTGTATACAAATCAAAATAATTTTTATGCTGCATTATATTGTAATTTCAGTGTTTTGTGCTGCAGTAATTTGTTAATCGGGGCATATCTGTTGCACGTATGCATGGAGAAATGCTATATTGTATACTTTCAAGGTTTGAGAAAATCAGCTGAAGAAATTATAATTGCTGATTAATTTTATTACTGATTGACTTAGAAATTAATCAAGCTAAAAGTCAAATGATTTCTCTTTAATTAAAGCAAAAAACATTAACAGATTTGTTTAAAAAATTTATTTATATTCTGTTGGGCTAGTTACAGCTGTACAATGGACAATAGAATAATACTGTGGAACAAATTCAGGTTAGCAAAAGTTAGATCAATTCTGAGAGTGAGTGGTGAAAATAGAGGCTAAATTAGAAGACTCATATCGCGGCGTTTGTTTATGTTAGTTCGAATTTTTTTTTTTAATCGACCTTCGAACTTTGCAGTCAAATGCCGATTTTTAGCATATTGTTTATATGGTTTTTTGGCTATAACTCGTCGACTAATTGATACTTTTGCAATCTGTAAAAGCCAAATTATTGCTAGAGACCTGTGCAACAATCAAAATTAAAAAAAAAAATTGATTTAGAAAATTTTTGTGGTGCTATGAAGCAAAATGTTGAAAAAATCATTTTTTTTCCATTATTTTTGAAAATATTTTCCACAAAACTAAGTCTTTTTTGCTTTCTGTTTGATTTATAATATGCTTCTTAGTTTCTTCAATAAATTTCATTTGAAATGAAAACAATCATAATACAAAACTTGCGTTTTCCAGTTTAATATTAATTTACTTCTCATTTGTACCAATTTTGTTCAGTGTTGGTTGTGCAGAAACATTGAAAAAGAAATTATCAAAATATGGAAAAAAGAATATTTTTGAAATGTTAGTTATGAAAAGTTGTAAGTAAAAAAATTAAATAAATTAAATTAATGATTTGGCCAGTTGCCGTTTAGCAGGCGGCTGTTGATCAACATCACTGCTCTCTCTAAAATCTTGGTCATCGTCATCATCATCAGAAAGGTCGATCGATAATTTCGTCCAACAGATATTCTGGAATTTCATCTTTGTCTTCCCCTTTTTCCTCTTTTTCCTTGTCTTGCTTTTCTTCAAAGGTGTTTTTATACCACCAACAAATTTCAGCGAGTATTGCATCTGGAGATTTCTTTCCTCTGTACCTGAAACGAAAATAGTTTTCAATCGTTAGCATGTTTAAATTGTGCACTCTGACAAAGACATTAGAAAAATCTAGGAATTCAAAATATGCACACTCTATAGTTACCTTATTTCAAATGGAAGCTCAGTTTGGTGATAACGTTCGCCTTGCTCATCAGATTCAGTTGGCAACTGTTGAGCGAGTTGATCAAGATGCTGATGCAAGAGATGAATTTTGTACGACATATTAACCCCAATTTCATCGAAAGCTGCCAACATGTTTGCAACAGATTGCCTGTAGTCGTCTTTGCATTCTTTACCCAAAAGTCCTTTAATGACTGCTTTCAATGCAAGCCATGCATTTAATTCTTGGTCTGTCAGAACTTGGTCAAAATCTTGACGACTCATTAGTTTCCGTATGCCGGGACCATTACCAACCCCGTCCTGAATTTTGGCGTTACTTAGTCTTGGGAAAATGTCTTTTAAGCGGTTGAATACTGCTGGTCTTTTTGCGATACATTCAAAAAATTTTAAGCAATGCCAAGTTTAGTATAGAGCAACGGCGACAAAATTTTCGTTTCAGGAACAAGACTTTCGTGTAGCCTATTGTCTTTAGTCCATTTCCGTCCAATGCGACTATTCTAATTATGCTGTTTGTAATGGTTTCTTCCCTTAATACCTTCTCCATATCGTGAATCCCAATCGCACAAAAAACATGGATATTTTGAACGACCAGATGCTGTTAAGCCTGTAATCAATGAAACTATTTTCAGGTCGCAGCAAATGTGCCACTGGTGTTCGCTATATTTGAATACTTCCACAAACATTACAAAAATGGTCCATTTTACATTTTGGTCCGACATTTTTAATACAATATATATTGTACAATGTTTTTTTTTGTTATTCTTATGAAACCGATGCACTTAACTTAAAACACACACAACATGAAATAAGTTGCAAAAAAATTAATAGCGAATTTTATCACCAACGAGCGAAAATTATAAGACATCAGCTTCGGCTGAGTTTCGAGTCTTAACTGAATCTTTATTTTTGAAATTAGTTCGCTTGTACGAAATAAAAAAAAAAAATCGCTACCAGTGCGGTGGTTGAAAACAAAAAGTTGTTTCACTAATTCCTAATTCTTGGAAGTTCCCTTTTTAATTACTTCTACCTAAATCGCTATTTATTTAATGGTTTTGGGATATTTAACGCAAATTATCGACTAAGACCATTTTCTTTTCAAATGAAATTTATTGAGGAAACTGAGAAGCATATTATAGATCAAACAGAAAGCAAAAAAACTTAGTTTTGTGGAAAATATTTAAAAAAGCATGAAAAAAATGACTTTTCCAACATTTTGCTTCATAAGCACCACAAAAATTTTCTAAATCAATTTTTTAAAAATTTTAATTGTTGCACTGGTCTCTAGCAATAATTCGGCTTTTACAGATTGAAAAAATATCAATTAGTCGACGAGTTATAGCCAAAAAAACATATAAATAATATGCTGAAAATCTACATTTGACGGCAAAGTTCGAAGGTCGATTAAAAAAAAATTCGAACTAACATAAACAAACGCCGCGATACGGGTCTTCTAATTTAGCCTCTATTTTCACCCTTCACTCGCAGAATCGATCTAACTTTTGCTAACCTGAATTTGTTCCACATGTAATTCGGGAGGTTACAAGCAACTATAGTAAAAATACAAGAACTGCTTTGTAGTGCCTCAAGTTTATGGCCAAGACTGTAAAATTATTATAAAATTAACACAACTACGTTATCAAAAGTGAAACAGCTTATTTCCGAATATAGGTAACTAACATTTAATTCTGAACATATAACCACAACTAAATTTGTTTGGCTTGTTATAATTCTCATACTACTTTAGCTGACTGGTGACAAGGATCATAATTTTATAACATAAAAAAACAATTTTAGGTCCATCCAATTTCTATGATTATATAAATAGAATTTTTTTGAATAATAATCATTTACAAATCTTCCTTTTTACTTCCTTTGTCACACTACTTTAATGCATATTTTTTTTTCATTTTTCTTTATAGTTTAATATTCATAAAGAAAGAGAAATTCATCTTGTCATTTGTTGAGTGCTGATTGTGCTATTTAAATATGCTTTTATAAACAAATTTAACACACATGAATGTTAAAGCATTGTAAAACTTATAAATAAATTATACTTTTTGTATATGAGCCCTTATACACAAATATATTTGTATATTAGTGTAGGCCATATTATAGTACGGTAGAGTTAAATAAGGTGCCCGATAGTGTGTGATAATAACTATGTTGTTCATATGATGCAAACGACAACGGTTATCGGAAACAATAGGTCCAAAAATAGACCGATCATAAATATACAAAATTTGTATAAAATCTGTGCAATATTTTTGTTTTTGATAATTTTAAGTGAAGTTCAGAGAGCAGCTTCATATTAGGACTATGAATATGAGCGGTCGTACTGAGTTTATTCTTATACGAGGGCAGTCCCAAAACAACCCGAGCTGACAAAGAAAACACAACTATTTTCAGAAATATTTTCTTCATGTCTCAACAGAATATTCTTTTGGCTCGACGCAATTTTCACAGCGAAATTCAATAGCTTCTATAACCTGTTCATAGTAACAATTGTCTGCTCCTTAAAATAGCCGTCAACCGCAAATTCCATCTCTTTGTTGTTGGCAAATCTTTTACCACCGAGACATTTTTTCGTAATTTTTAATAGAAAACAATCCTAGGGAGTTAAATCTGGCGAATAAGGTACGCGATGAAGGAATTCGAACTTTAGTTCGTGGATTTTGATCATCGCAATAGTGGATACGTGAACTGGTGCATTGTCTTGATAAATCAACACCTGTTTCTCTACATGCGGTCTTTTTCCTAAATTTTGTCGCTGAAATGAGTTAACATTATGTTCGCCGATGGTTGGTTTTCTTTTTTTTAGATAACACTGTGCAACACAAAAAAGAAATTTACAAGGGCCGGCCTCTAACTTTTGATAGAAGAGACAAAAAAATGACACGTGTATCGGCGTTTTGAAACTTTACATCTGAATTTCATTTGGGGGGGTTAAATTTTCCAACTCTGGCACATTCTTAAAAGAGCAAAAAACACAATTAAACCAGGGATTTAAGGGGCTAAAATATTCCGCAAAAATATTTGCCGTGAAATTTTACTATAAGTCCCTGAATATACCAAAATGGAAAATTCTACCAGAAAGTCAGAAATAAGACACAAAAAAAGAGAGCTTTGGGTTAATTTCGCATTTATTAAGAATTTTGTTTTAAAGTACCCCAAAATAAGTTAGAATGCAGAGGACTTTTTAAAATGAAGCTAACTCATGCGCTTTTAACCGACTATCAGCCGACACTATTTTTTGAATTTTCTTAATCGTTTTGGGCGTGGTCACCATACGACCTTGTTTAAACACTGCCACCCAATATTTTATAGTCTTTAACGAAGGGCCAGGCTCCCACAGTATAAAACCCAGCTCGGCTTTGATGTTGGATGGTTTGATGACTTTCAGATACATTTATTGCATTACATAACGGTGACCAATTTTTTCCACGTTTACAAGTTCACTGTAATCGTTTACACTTGGTGGCTCCATAAAAATATGTTTCAAAAAATTTCAACTTTTCACCAAATACTGTTTTCAGACCACAGGTGTCATCTGTACATCAGATTGGGTTGTTTTTTTTTTTTTATTTTATTTTTTTTTTTTTTTTTAACCAACACTCAGGGGATGCCCCCTACAAATGCAGTGCATTGTGTTGATTTAAGGAAAATAGGTAATGGGAAGGAGGAGAGAGGGAGTAGTGTTTATGGATATTTGACTTATATTTTATTAGATTATAACTGTCAGGAAAGACCTCTGCGTTTTTCTGGAGTTTTTCCACATACGGCTAGTTCGACTGATAAACGAATTCTCTCTGTAATGCATTGTGCGGTCAACTGGACAATAGACTACAAACGGATGTGATCTACTAGAGAAGCGGGTAGAGCGAACCGAAACTCGGGCACTTGGAATAAGTTCGCTTATCTCAGAAGAACATTTCCCATGGTAATATCTATAGAACAGTGCTACACAACCCACATTCCGACGGTGTTCCAACGAATCAATAGAATTGGATACCCTACTGTCATTGATGAGCACCAACGCCCTCCTTTGCACACGGTCCAGTGGCTCCAAAATAGACTTCGAAGCCCCTGCCCATATATGGGAGTTGTATTCCATTTTCGGTCGGATGTAAGTGGTATAGATTTTAAGGAGATCAGAAGGAGTGAAGTAATTTCTACAGCGTTTTAGAAAACCAAGACACTTGAATGCTTCTTTCGTCATGCTCGTTCCAACTAACATCA
This sequence comes from Cordilura impudica, assembly GCA_963682025.1. NCBI lineage: Eukaryota > Metazoa > Arthropoda > Insecta > Diptera > Scathophagidae > Cordilura > Cordilura impudica. The sequence continues at coordinate 107,681,581 of OY821517.1, forward strand.
CATTGAATTCTCATGCCCAGAACATCAAGAGTATCCGGTTCCTCAATACCTATACCACCCATATATACAGATGACATTGTTGATTCCATGGCCCTATGGGTCAGCATACAACATTGGGTCTTCAGCGCCTTAAAATCAACCCTATTCGCTTTACCCCACTCGGAGATTGTTAAGAGGTCTTGATTGAGTGTGTCAATCATTGTCCGCCTTTTGCCCCCAACCTCCAAGAGGCTTGGCCTACAATTTAAGGAAAATGAATGACAAATGCTGCTGTCATCTGCGAAAGAATATATAGAGTTAAAAGTTTGGCCAAGAAGGTCGTTCAGAAAGATAAGGAAAAGAGAAGGAGAAAGAACGGAACCTTGGGGTACCCCTGAATTAAGCTGAAACTCATTAGATGAGACCCCATCAATAACAACACGTATTGTTCGGTCTCTGAGAAAACTCGATATAAATCGAGAGAAGTCATTACCGACCCCAAATGCAATAAGCTTTGATATCAATGCACCGTGCCATACACGGTCGAGTGCCTTGGAAATATCCAACCACTTTACTTTCGCCAAAATTGCGAATGGATCGACTCCAGCGCTCAGAAAGTAGAGCTAACAGGTCTCCCGTGGAACGATTTCTACGGAAGCCATACTGTCGATCATTAAGAAGTGAGTTGGCCTCTAGGTAGTTCACAAGGTGGAAATTGATCATGCTCTCCATCACCTTTGAGGCGCAGAGCAGATTGCAATTGGACGGTAATTTTCAGTGTTATTGGTACTGCCCTCGTAGTATTAATTAACAGATGTGTTCGATAGACATACAAAAATGGTCCGACATAAAATAGATGATAATAGGTCAGTAATGAGCGTTAGAATAGCGGTTTTAAAAATATATAAATTAACGATTGCATGTGTCTGTGACATATGTGAAACATAACATGCAAGAAAATTATACTCGGTCTAGAGAATTGGTCTTCAGTCCAACTAATTGGGTACAGAAAATAAGCGTAAACCAAATCTGAGTGTAATTTTTATTACTGTTTTGCCTGCAGTTGTGAACAAGTTCATATCGGATGCTATATTTATATCTATAATAGGTCGAAAAGTGGACCGATCCTGATGAAATTTGATCCCTTATTTTTGCAAAACCAAATTTTAGAAACCAAATTTTAGAAAAAGCTATGCAAGTAACGATCGGGACTCAGTTTTAAATGGGAGCCATGGCTAAGAATTGTTCTATAGGGTTTATTTATGGATCAATTTGGCTCTTATAGCAATTTAAGTAGACCTTATAAGGGTAATTTTTTTGGTGACTAGGACTGAGCATTCTCCGATTTTCACCAATTTCAACAGAATTAATCATTTAGGCGACAGAAGCTCATGTACCAAATTTCAGTAAAATATAATCAATTAAGCGACCAGTAGTTTGAACGCAAGGTTTACATGGACACACAGACAGACAGGCGGACAGAGAGATTAACGGACGGACTACACTAAACGGAGTCAGGAAGTGTTTCTAGTAGATAGGTCAAATTTGGAATTTAATTTACGTTTCGAGCAATAAAAACCGGCTCTTAAAATCTTAACCATTTGCTTAAAAAAAGTTTAATTATCATATACATTAAATCGTTTTTAAATTTTTTTGAAATTTTCTAAAAACGTTGCCGGGAATAAGAATTATTTTTCTAATAACTGAAAAGGTATGTTGTCACGAAATTAAAAATAAAGAATTTTTTTTAGGCTGGCTGATGAATGAAGTGCCTTCTGAAAAATTCCAACAGTGAAACCAATCCGCTCAACTAGTTACCGCCCAATCCGCATAGAGTGTTAAAGCTAGTGGTAAAAATGTGAACCGTCGCACAGTTCGTTGAATTATAGTCAAAATGAAAATTAATTCAGGGAAGCTGTATCTAGCCAAAAAAAAAATAATAATTTTTTTACAAATTATTATTACTGTATTAAATAGTTCCATTTAAGAAAAAAATAATTTTTAAAAATTTTTTAAATTTTTTAAATTTTTAGTTTTCGAAAAAAATTACTTTGGTTCACAATTTTTGGTGTAACTTTAGATTCTAAAGATACAAATTAATGAATCAAATTGTAAACTATAGTGTGCTTAGTGCTCTATTAAAAAAAAAAAATAAATAAGTAAATAAATATGTTGTTTGTATTGTACTAAATTTAATATCAAATATTTGAAATTTTACTTTTTTTTTAATAATTATGCTCCATATCAACACAATTTTCTAATCACCATTACGTCATATTTCACACTGATCATAATCATCATATTTTTCGTAGTTATCATCTTCATATTTATCCTCATTAACCTCTTCTTCACCTACTGTGTGGTACATGATAAATTTTTTCTTATAACTTTTATTTTTGGCGATAAGTAATGGATCTGAACTAAGTATAAAGCTATTTAACATGTCTTCATTTCATTTCTCCAGACTGCATTGATGCGCATAGTATTTTGAAGTCTTTGTTTCGAGGTTCTTGAGCTTCCTCAGATAGTTGGCCAATTGGCAATAATGAACGTGATTCTATTTCTGACCAGTGAATAAAGAATTTATGTAATGTGGGAGGCATATTAAACCACGGCGAGAGTATAACGAAATATCTGGCTGTGTTGCGAGTATAGTTTCTAAACTTTTCAACTTGAATCTCATGTCCACAGGATACAACAATAAGTTCGCATGTGCGTTCTATCAGTTCTGTGTCCACTTTTGTAATTTGTGCAGAAACAACGGCATTCTGAACAAAACGCCTGGTAGTGTTGCAATCGTTAACTTTTCCAAAGCCTGGCTTGGGCTGGTCAATAATCAGTCCAGTTTTCTCTTTAAACCGTTTTGAATCCGTAACTTTTTAGCTGAATCAATTTTGTTATCATCAATTTAAAGAGTTTTCTACAATTTGTCTTATCGTTGTACTCTTTCACTTTCATCCCAGTCTAATAAACATGATCAGTAAAGTAAGTTGTTGAAATTGGGTTACATATTTACAACACCAATAACAACAAGTAAGAACCGACTATACGATACCCTATACCATGAGTTTAGAGACCCTATCTCATAGACCCAACTAACTGGATATAGAAAATAAGCAGAAACCAAATTTGAGTGGGATTTTTATTAATTTTTTCGGCTGCAGAGATGAAAAAGTTCATATCGGATGCTATATCTATATGGGGACTAGGCCCAAAAATGGACCGATCCTAACCATGTTTGGTAGAGTCTCTTGTATTTTGCAAAAATATATACAAACAAAATTTGAGAAGAATCAGTGCAATATTTTTGTTTTTTGATAGATTTAAGTGTAGATCGGGAAGCAGCTCTATATGGGGCCTATGACTAAGAGTTGTCCAATAGGGATCATTTTTGGACTACTAATTAATGGATGTAATATGTACATACAAACCCAATTTGACTAAGAGTTGTATGATAATTTGGATCTTATGGCAATATATGTTTATTTCAAAGGGGTCATTTGTATGGGGGCTAGGTCTGAACATCTACCGATTCTCACCAATTTCAATAGCGTTCATCCCATGGCCGATAAAAGCTTACGTACCAAATTTCAGCAAAATATATTCATATTTGCGATCTGCAGTTTGATTACAAGCTTTACATGGACACACAGACGGACGGGCGGACGAACGGACATCGTTAAATCGAATCAGATAGTGATTCTGATTCGATCGGTATAATTAAAAATGTGTGTAGGTCAAATATTTTTGGTTGTTACAAACAGCAGCAAAAAGTCATTATACCCAAACCACATAGTGGTATAGGGTATAAAAATAACAGTAGCGAAAAGAAAGATAAAACAAAAAAAACAAGTAAGAAAATTATAGTCGGTCTCGACCGACTATACGATACCCTATACCATGCGTTTAGAAACCCTATCTCTTAGGCCCAACTAACTGGACATAGAAAATAAGCAAAAACCAAATTTGAGTGGGATTTGTATTGTTTTTTTTGGCTGCAGATATGAAAAAGTTCATATCGGATGCTATATCTATATAGAGACTAGGTCCAAAAATGGACCGATCCTGATCATGTTTGGTAAAGTCTGTTGTATTTTGCAAAAATATTTACAAACAAAATTTGAGAAAAATCAGTGCAATATTTTTGTTTTTTAATAGATTTAAGTGAAGATCGGGAAGCAACTCTATATGGGGTCAAAGGGATCATTTTTGGACTACCCATTAGTGGATGTAATGAACGCATACAAACCCAATTTGAGTAAGATCTATATGACAATTTGACAATTTTGGCAATTTATGTTGATTTCATATGGGTAGTTTGTATGGGGGCTAGGTCTGAACATGGACCGATTTTCACCAATTTCAATAGCGTTCATCCCATGGCCGATAGAAGCTTATATACCAAATTTCATCAAAATATATTCATATTTGCGACCTGCAGTTTGATTACAAGGTTTACATGGACACACAGACGGACGGACGGACGGACGGACGGACGGACGGACGGACATTGTTAAATCAACTCAGAAAGTGATTCTGATTCGATCGGTATAATTAAAGATGGGTCTAGGTCAAATATTTTTGGTTGTTACAAACAGCAGCACAAAGTCATTATACCCAAACCACATAGTGGTACAGGGTATAAAAACATTAACAAGTTTTAGGTACCGCGTGTGCAGTATCGTTTGATTTGCAACTGGGGATTTTTTAAAGAAAGTTAAATATTTTGCGTAATTGCAAATATGCGCAAAATGTTTTATTGGAATCCACAAGCTGAAACCGCATAGTAATTTACTATGGAAACAGTTTTACCCAATATCACATACTAACACTTTAGAATTCTATATTTATTTCACAAATACCCAATTTTTGGGATAATATTCAGAAAAATTTAAAAATATTTCTGAAATGTTTCTCTAAAAACAAAAATATAAAGAAGGTAGTCCAATACCTGAAGAATCCTTTTAAAACAAAGCTTTAAGTTTAGTACAAACAACCAAAAATATGTACTTGAAATTCGTAGTTTTTACTTTTTACCACTTTGAAAGAGTATAACAAAACAAGTAAGAAAATTATAGTCGGTCTGGACCGACTATACGATACCCTATACCATGAGTTTAGAGACCCTATCTCATAGGCCCAACTAACTGGATATAGAAAATAAGCAGAAACCAAATTTGAATGGGATTTTTATTAATTTTTTCGGCTGCAGATATGAAAAAGTTCATATCGGATGCTATATCTATATGGGGACTAGGCCCAAAAATGGACCGATCCTGACCATGTTTGGTAAAGTCTCTTGTATTTTGCAAAAATATATACAAACAAAATTTGAGAAGAATCAGTGCAATATTTTTGTTTTTTGATAGATTTAAGTGAAGATCGCGAAGCAGCTCTATATGGGGCCTATGACTAAGAGTTGTCCAATAGGATTTATAAGATTTATATCATAATTTGGATCTTATGACAATTTAAGTCGATTTCATAGGGGTCATTTATATGGGGGCTAGGTCTGAACGTGGACCGATTCTTACCAATTTCAACAGACGGACGGACGGACATCGTTAAGTCGAATCAGATAGTGATTCTGATTCGATCGGTATAATTAAAGATGATTGTAGGTCAAATATTTTTGGTTGTTACAAACAGCAGCACAAAGTTCATTATACCCAAACCACATAGTGGTATAGGGTATAAAAATAAATAAAGTGGAAAAATTTTTTTGACAGCAGTTGATGGTGAATTTTATCTACTTTAATCCGGTCCTAAAACTTATTACAATATATTAATTTCAACTTTTGAATTAATTTTCACTTTTGACACATTTCATTTATGCCTCGAAGCATAAATGATTTTATGTTCCCCGACAAAACTTTTGGTGTATAGATCTGAAAAGTTAGATCACAGTACTGATGGGGAGGGCAAAACTTCAATCAATATGCTCTACGACGTTTAGTTTTCAAGTTTTAAGTTAATTTAGTTCTGCGTTTATAAATTTTTTAAATCCGTCAAAATAGTTACCGTTCAATTCATATGTAATTTAAACTAGTTAAAAAAAATATCAATAGACGCTTAGTCTTCGAGATACAAACATTTTTATTGTCCACGTCAAATTCTTAAATGGTTCGATTCGAATATCTAAGTCATAAATCTGATGGGGCATTTCAAAGAGGGGATAAATTTCAACCTTTATGCTTAGTTTTAATTTTATGAAAATCTAAAAATTAATACGTTTTACGTACAGATTTATATATCTTATATATACTTATAGATTAATTTATGTGAGTTCTTTTTATATTTTGAACGTCCCTAATACTAACAAAGCCATATCAACAATTTTATACAACAATAACTACTTGTCCCCAATTGAGATAATGTTAAAAGTTTTGTATTGTAAAGGGCTAAAATGATTTGGTAATTTGCATATTTGCTTACAAATATAAATACGAAAAAAGACTCCTTAGATTTCCTTTTTTTTTTTTTTTTTTTGATTAACAGCAAATATTGGAAAGGAAGGTACATATTAAATAAATGTTTAAAGGATGATTTGTGTCAAAAAGGGAAAAAAGAATAAATAATGTTAAAGTTATTGGGCTTTTATTATAATATATAGAATTTTGTAAGATTATAGTATTTTTATTGTTCAGCAATTTATTGATATTTTGTTGGTTTTACATAAATTCTAACCATGTGTCATTATGAAAGGACTCATTTTTAGCAAAATAAATATATGGCTTTTCAAAGTTTAATGGGTGGCTTATTTTTAGTTATGACCTAAATCTTCAAATGAATTCATAAAATTCATACTAAATAAATGTCAATTGGTCTATATTTAGTTTGCCATAAGAAGGAAAAGTTTAGTGATTTCAAGACGAGCCGGATAAATTCATCAGAAAGTTTAACACAGTTTTGAGTTAAATTTTTGTAAGAATTTAAAGAATTTATATTAATATTTGTTTACTATAAGTAACATTAAAGACATTAAATTGCTCGTGGGAATAGTTGTGTCTTCTACATCAAAAATTAGTATTAAACTTTCAGCTAACTTTTCCATAATGAAATATTTATATTTATTTTAAATAAAATCTTTTTTATCTACTTATGCTAGCAACATTGACTAAAGTCTTGGCTAATTATTGTACTTAATTTAATCTTATGACACTGTTAGCCTGAATTAGTAGAATGAATTTAACTATAGCACAAAAACAAGTATGATCATTACGTTCACAATTAAAATTTTAAATATGTACGACGTTTGTTAGTGCTACGTATGTACCTCTGTGTTTTTACGTTAATAGTTTGTAATGCCATGGTGGTACCATTAAAGTACTGGTAGTGTCAACTTTGTTTAACTCGCATAATTTTTTACTGGACAAAGTCATTAAATGAGACACAAATTAGATTTACTGTTCTCTGCAGTGTTGTACTGAACAGGAGTTTATTATCGTACGAGGTTAGGTTGTGTAATTACAATGCCGTTTGCTGAGGGGCTAGTTGCACCTATCAACAAGGTGGCCAAAATGTCTCCCACTTTTTCAAAAAAGTTCCGTGAATTAGTTTATTATTCTGTTATATAAAGACTTAAAGACTTTAAGACTTTAAGACTTTAAAGACTTCATTATATTTATTCATTCGAAAATACACAAATTTGCAATGCTTTAGATAGACTCAATGTTGAGCGTTAATTACGAAGGAAAAATAAAAAGACACATTTAATTTAGAATACATTGCTGCTTATTTCTGTAATCACTGCCCGCATAAACTCGTAAACCTTAAATTCGTACTTCAAATCAATAATAAGCCTATCATATCTAAAATATATTTTTTATTGATAACACTGTGGAACTTTTTCGGGCTCAGTGTTTGGTGGGTGAGAAATTCCAAATCGAGGAGAAAAAATTATATTTTCATTCGATAAATTAAGTTCAAAGTGATTTGCTGAAGCACTTTGCTGAAGAATAAAATGAGAAATTATCAATGGTACTTGAGTTATAGCTGAAAAACTACGCGGTCATAAAAAACGTCTGGACTGAGCACGACAAATCCTTTGGAGATGTTACTATGCTGGCCTAATACTTTAACTATGGCTTGGAATTTATCACCCCCCCACAATAGGGGTTGGCTGTGAAATCACTCTTACCTCTTCGTATCAATTTTGAGATTTTAATATAATCCAAAATTAAGCGCCGCACAGTGGCTGAAAATCATTTTTCATTGGTCAAAATTCTGTAACTTTTGAACCGATCAAAATATTTTAGTACTGTTTTTTTTAATAGATAGATAGATAGTTGATCTTGACTCAGTGTGAATTTCATTTAAATTGATTGAGTACTTTTTAAGGAATTCTAGGTCAAAATTTAACTTTTGATTTTTTTTAACTTTTAGCGTGATATATGTTTTTTTTTATTTATTTTTATTTATTAGAAAGTGTCATATTTGGAGTTAAATAATTATTATAAACATTTTTTGTAATAATGAAATTTTTTTAATGCTTACACTCAAAAAAATTTTTACACTCAAAAAAATTTTTACACGCAACAAAATAGTAAAATTCACTAGAAATTTAACTAGTATTACTAAAAAATTAAAAATGTTTGCTATCAAATTTGCAATTTGCTTACACTCAAGGAATATTATTATTACTACAGAAAAATTTATTAGTGTTTGCTGCCTAATTTGTTACACTAGCTAAATAAATCTGCTAAACATTAGCGCAATGATTCTAATTTTTTTTTTAATTTTGATATGAAAATATGGGTTCTTATTTTTTGAATCTTTCTTATCTATTAAAACATTGCATTCATATGTGGGAAACCTTTTAAGAATAAAAACTGCAATAGATTTAAATAGCATTTGTAACAATGGTAGGTTCTGTTTATTATTATTTTTTACTAATACTATGTTTTTCGTACTTAAATAACAATGAAAGGCAATTATAATTATTATTCATTAGACTCAAATATTGATTGCAAATATTCCATATTTTGTTCTGTGCTATTTCTGTTCTTTAGTAGTTTTTTGGCTTCTTCATCTAAATCCCGATGTTCCACTTTCCATTGATTTCGAATACTGGAGATGAACGGATCTGACGTTGCCAATAATATATTAAATAGATCTTCATTTGTGGAATTTCGTGACATTTTTCTAGTATTGTGCTGTCTATAAAATCTGTAATCCTTGTTCCTTTTTTCCTGAGCCTCCTCTGATAGATCTCCAAGTGGCACCAAATGATATTTAATGACATCTTCTCCATGATAAAGGATTTTGTGGACTGTTGCAGACATATTTCTCCATGGGTAGTTGGTTGTATATATTTTTGCAGTTTCCTTAGCATAATCTCCAAATTTTCTAGAGTCAATTTCTTCATTGCACGCAAGTACTTCTAGGATTATTTTAAATCTGAAAATAAGGTTTAAATCCACTCCTGTTATTTCAGATGCTGTTTCTGGATCTGAAAAGAATCTTCTTGCGGTATTGCCATCATTTGTATTGCCTGACCCTTGTTTTGGCTGATCTATAATCAATCCAAATTTGCGATATTCATCTTGAACATGTTTCTTTTTTGAACTTCTTAACTCTTTGTTGGTTTCGTTGTTTCTTATTGATCCTGAAGGCCCGAAATCCAAATCATAACTGATTTTTAGTATGTGTTCCATAAGTCGCATTCTTGCATGTAGTGGTGATAATCCAAATTCGAAGGCATCGGTATTATCGAATGATTTTGTCGGGACTTGGTTTAATTGGCTTGATGTTGCTTGGCATATAATGCAGCTGGATGCAGCCTTCGTGTTAGTCAAAGCCTGACCTACTTTTCCATCTATCATTGTCAGCACTAATTGGTAGCTTACTTCAATTTGCTGCCCATCTAACTGTAATTGTAATGGCTGTAGTGTTGCTATTTGGGCCTTGATATCACTAACTTCTTTGTTAATGGCATCATGACTTTCTTTTTTGAATTCAAATTTGATTGGCCTGCAGTATTTCGTAGAAGATGGTGTCTCATTTTTCCAAATATCCATTGTTTGCGTTGTACTACTCGAAGGCTCCGAATCTTCCAAAATCTTTTTCAATCGCAATGGTACAAATGATACCATGAACATATCTGAGTCCGAAATATTTTCACATACAACTTGTTTGTATTGTTTTTGTCCCGAAGAACCATCACATCCCCATTTACAAAATATAATTAACTTTGTGTTTCCATATTTCTTTTACTCAGTTCCTGTTATTGATTGTAGCAAGCGTTTGGCTGTGTGATCAAGTAAAGATTGTAGTTGTACTTCTGCCGAAATTGGTGTGATTGTAATAGTGTCCTTTGATGGCAAACAGTCTATTTTAGCAGCTGTTATGTGATGATATGCTGGATACATATTTGAGCCTTTTTCAATCGCACGCAATCTGAGCTGAATATATTGGTGTTTTGTTAATTTCAAATCCAGAAATAATGCTAATGCCTCCTCATTTGTGAACTGTTTTGCATCGCTCGGAGTTGGTATACTTTTAAGAATTCGCTTTGTTCTCACTGGACTAGCATTACAAGTTTTTTCAATGATATCCACTTTTGTTAATTGGTTTTGTGCTCGTAATTGATGTAGAAAAGATTCTTTTATATTTGTAGAACCAATTTCCTCGTTAAAATTTTTAAGTTTCCGCCTCTTAGATCTATCGCTGCAGTTGTCCAATGATTTGCGTGGTCTTCCAGCCTTATCTAGCTTTGCTGTTTCTCCACCAACATTAAGTTGGCCTTCTAACCAGTTTGTACTTTTATTATAAAACTTTTGTTTACAGTAGTTAACTTCTTTCAATCGTTTTTTTAGTACTTTGACGAAATTAGATAATTGCTCTTGTATTTCGGTACTAGACGAATTTAAGTTTAATTTTATTTTAACGTAACTAAGAACATCTTCCTGGTTTTTGTTTCGAAAATACTCTTCGGCCAGTTCTTTATAACTAAAGTTCTCCATATTTTTCTCAATATTTTTATTTGCGTCTGTTATCACTTTTTTATCACTTTTTATCACTTGCGAATATACGTCCGTACACTAGAAGTATTAACTTATTATTGAGTAATCCCTTATAGAATCCGTCATTTTATACATTTTTAGGTACATGTTATTCACACATTGATCTTTAATTTCATACCAGGTAGTACTTAAATTGAACAAAACTGCACTTGTTATCCAGACTTCAATATCAGGTAAAACTAATTAGTTTCTCGCCAATATGGGGTGGTTTTTTATCTTTAGTGGTTTAGTGCCGCGATTATTGACAAACTTATAAAATTGTTTATGACTTTGGTTGACCCTTAAATTTGACAACAGGTAAATTAAGAAAGAGATCATTTGTTTACTGTAGAACCTATTGTGATCATTTTATGACTTATTTTTTTGCTGATCAAAACAAAGCCAATAAACCCTTTCGCAGGTATTTTATTTAATTATTTTACTTTTACGTAGTCTAAAGTAAAAAAACAAAATTTTTTTTAGAGTAATTTTTTTAGAGTAATTTCATTAAAATGAAAAAAGTGTTCTACCGGGGGCTCGTGGGGGCTGCAAATGTATATATATAGTTAAACAGGATACATTCGCCTTTCTCCAGGTGGTATACGTTTCTTGTTCCCTTACTTCCTTTAGAAGTTCTATTCCACTAAAGTTTAAATTTGAGAAAAATATAGTGGTTTCATAAATATTTCATAACGCCCCTAATATCAAACGTTAGAACTGTGACTACTTACAAAAACTAAAGACTATAATCCTACTAACATTATAAAAAAGACCGCAGGCCAATATCGATGATAGCTTGCGAGTAGTAACCATTTATTTTTGATAAAAAACAAAAAAAAAAACACCTTTTGCTGAATTAAAAAAAACAGTTGAGTTTGACAGCATGCCACGCCCACAATTATCAATAGTTTAACCTAATTTTTTGGCTACCTTAATCTGGATATATAAGCTACAAAAAGGAGTAAAAATTTTAAAAATCGATGACAAAAAAAAATTTGACTTTTGGCCAATGAAATCAAAATTTGAGCCACAGTGCGCCGTAAAAAAATATGGTTAAATTTGTGCCTCCTCTTTGAAACGTCTGATTCGAACTGCGTTTTAACCCTTTATCCTCTTCATAAAAAAAAGTTAACTCACAGCGATAAAATCTTTTGCTTTAATAAAACTAATTACCAAGATTTACAACTCCATATATTCCAAATTGACTGGATAAATGTGTTATCTCGTTGCAATGATAACTTGGACTTGTGTTTGCATACATTTTATCATCACCTCTTTGAATGTTTCTCGGCATCTGTACCTAAAATGTTACCTCCTTAATCGAATGGTCCTCCTTGGAATACAAAACATCTATCTCAACTTAAAAATAAGAAAAACAAAATGTACAAAAATTATAGAAAATATGGAACATTGATAGACTATATGAAATACTCGTTATCAAGATCGGAATTTATTATTGCTAATCAATTGGCCTATAATAACTATTTAATTAAAGTAAGGAATAATCTAAAAAATAATCCAAAATCATTTTATAAATTTATTAATTCTAAAAGACGTACTGCGGACTTTCCTTCGGTTATGAAGTACGGTGATTTAGAATCTTCAGATGATAACTCCATAAGTAATATGTTTGCAGACTTTTTTGCATCAACTTATTCTTCGACAGTATTTAATAGCAATAATCTGTATCCATTCATAATATCGGAATCTTCAATTATTAATATACCATCCATCAATCAACATATAGTTCTGGGTGCCCTGACAAAATTTAAATTGTCGTATGCTACTGGCCCTGACGGTGTTCCTAGTTGCATTTTAAAGCGCTGCGCACATTTATTGTATATTCCTTTGACTTACATGTTTAACATATCCCTTAAATTGGGTTACTTTCCTCCCATTTGGAAAGAATCATTTATTATTCTCTTCTTTAAGTCTGGATCTAAAACTAGTATTTCGAATTATGGAGGTATTGCTAAATTAAGTGCTATTCCAAAACTATTTGAAAAACTTATATATGACACGTTGTCACATCATGTGTCCTCTATCATATCTCCAACGTAACATGGATTCTGCAAATCACGCTCTACAATAACAAATCTTTTGGAGCTTACAACTTTGGTAAATGGTGGTTTTATTAATATGAAACAAACAGATTTTATTTATAATGATTTTAGCAAGGCATTCGATAAAGTAAATCATGATCTATTGTTGTTTAAGCTTGAACGTATGGGCTTTGGTATATTGCTGATAAAATGGATTGGATCATATTTAAAAGACACAACACAATGTATTAAATTTCGTAACTCGTATTCCAACAACATAAAAGTATTATCACTTGGAAGCTCTTTTATTTACGCTATTTATAACTGATCTTCCTTCTGTAATTAAACACTCAACTACGTTAATGTATGCAGACGATGTAAAGTTAATTTTTACCGTCAACAATCTTGATCAACAATCACTTTTAAAGAATGATATTGATCGTTTAACTACTTGGTGTAATATTAATCTAATAGACCTAAATGTCAAAAAATGCAAATATATGATTTTTACAAGATCAATTCCAATTAATGGTCGGTATATCATGAATAATGCTGCGCTTGATTTAGTGGATTCATTCAATGACCTTGGCGTTCTTCTGGATAAAAAATTAGACTTTAGAAGTCATATTTCGCTAACAATAAATAAAGCTACTGGTGTACTTGGATTCATTAAACGGCGGGCTAAAGAGTTTTCGGATCCGTATACGACAAAACAATTGTTTACTACCTTGATAAGACCAATACTCGAATGTGGGTCTGTAGTCTGGGATCCGCAATATCATATACATTCGAACAACATTGAATCAGTTCAAAAACAATTTTTGTTATTTTGTCTTCGTGGTTTGGGGCTGGGATCCTAGTATGAGGTTGTCATCTTATGAAAATCGTCTGGCTCTAGTTAAGCTTCCTACATTGAAAAGTTGCAGACATATGGTAAATGTTACTTTCCTGTTAAAACTGTTAAATGGTAGTCTTAAATCTGAATTTCTTATCAACAAAATAAATATAAATATTCCTTTTCGATCATCAAGAAATTATAACTTTCTAACTGTCAAATATTATTGTAAAAATTATGCTAATTTTAATCCATTTCGTAGAATTTGTGACGAGTTTAATATGCTGCATCAGTTTATTGATTTTAATAAAAGTTTGGATATTGTGAGAAGAGATATTATATTACACTTAAATGCATTAAATTAACTGAATTAAATATATGTTATATATCAATTTTGTTAAATGTTTAATTATATATATAAATTTTAATATAAATGTATACTTTAATTAGTCTGTAAGGATGATTCCACAGACTGAATAAATAAATAAAAATAAAAACGGTTTTTGTCGAATATATTCGACATGAAAGCTGGCATTGATTGGAATGAAAAATTTAACGGCATATTTAAATTTTGTATAGTTTTGCTAATTTCTTGATTAAAAAAAGAAATATATACAGTCTATCTGTTAGATGATCCAAGGTAAAAATTATATTTTTTTCCAGCTTACTCGCCGTAACAAGCTAAAAGTTTTCAGGTTTCCAAAAATATTTTTGATACGGAGAAAGTTACCTTTGGTGCCGTTACCTTTGGTGGCGAACATACAATCACTTATCTCTCGAATGCTATGCATCGTTATTCAAAATAGTTGATATTTTGCCACCTACCTGCAATATGAATTGAGTGATAGTTATTTTTTAGGTTTCTAGCTAGAAGACCATTAAATTTTGGAGAGGAAAATATAATTGTTTATATCTAAGCGTCGTGGAGAAAAATGCTTGAAAAAGTGCCACTCAACTGAAATATCATGTGGTATAACTTTTTGGAAAAATAGCTCTTTGATTACAAAAAATAACAAAACAGAAATACTTTGTTCTAGTAGGTCTTGTAGAGTACCACAAGAGTCTGTAATTTAAATTTTGAAGACACCTCCAAAAAGTCGAGTTACGGGTAAAAACCGATGTTTCGGCCCTTTTACACATATAAGCCAGTAACTTTGTTCAATATCGACCGATTTTTAATTTCTCAGCACATTTAGAAAGATCTCGTTAATGAATATTGCGGCTAAACATTAAAATAATGTAAAGTTCAATTGTCAGTTTGCTCGCCCTATCCTGCGCCTATGAATTTATAGGATTGAAGAGTTTGTTGTTTACTTCAACCACTCCAATATAGTTTTTAAAATCAGGTGAATGACCGCTATCCGATATCCTGCATCGTACTAGAAACATCACTCAACGAAAAGCGCATAAAAAGTAAACGAAGATCATTGTGCATGCGTTTATTCCAAGTTCAATAAGTCGGTCCATTTTTAACGGATTTAAATATAAAAAAATTTTTAAGAACATCTTCAAAGTTGCAAAATAGAGAATTTTTTATATGAGATGTCTCAATATTACTTCAATATCATGTTTATATCTACAAAAGGCCTCAGCCTCTTCTTCCTTATTATCGGTAAAAATAATCAGGAATCTGGTGGGAGCAATGAATTTAAATTATACGTCTTTTTTAAAGAACAAAAACAGAACGCTACAAAAAAAAAAAACCGATATCCCGTATGGTGTATCGATATTATATAGCATTAGCCCTTTCGGTCCGGCGTTACTCGGAGTTGTTCTGTGTGTTGTTTCTTATAATAGAAAGTATATAGTTTATTTGAAAAATTTTTAACAAATAACTAAAATGGAATATTGTTTGAACGTACATTGCTTTTAATTAAATATGACAACAATCACCTCGATGAAAAAACACTCCTATGAATAACGTTCACAGTTTTTCCGTTTTGCGTAAACACAAACGTTGACCGCTTGAAAGTGTCAGCATGCAAGAACATCTACCAAGTTGCAAAATAGAGAATTTTTTATATGAGATGTCTCAATATTACTTCAATATCATGTTTATATCTACAAAAGGCCTCAGCCTCTTCTCCCTTATTATCGGTAAAAATAATCAGAAATCTGGTGGGAGCAATGAATTTAAATTATACGTCTTTTTTAAAGAACAAAAACAGACCGCTACAAAAAAAATAAAACCGATATCCCGTATGGTGTATCGATATTATATAGCATTAGCTCTTTCGGTCCGGCATTACTCGTAGTTTTTTTGTGTGTTGTTTCTTATAATTATTATAATAGAAAGTATATAGTTTATTTGAAAAATTTAAACAAATAACTTAAATGGAATATTGTTCACAATTTTTCCGTTTTGCGTAAACACAAACGTTGACCGCTTGAAACTGGCAGCATGCAAAGTGTAGATGTACATGCGAAAAGCATTGTTTCTCTAAATGTAAATCCTTGAGATTTATTTACTGTAATGGCTCCAATCTTGCGCAAAGTTTTGGCGCATTGAGATTCCGCATAAGAATAATTGGAACTCCAACCTTAAGTTCTAACTTGTGGGGTGGAACTCCAACAACTCGATGGATTTGAGAATTATTATCATTAACCGTTTGTCTTAAAATTAGAGTTATCTAGCTTAGTATGTTTATTAGCAAGGTATGTAAACTCATATAGAGATCAACTAAACTATAATACATTTGTGGATATGAAGGCAATGCATTCCACATGTTTTTACTTTGGTGTGTGTGGATATTGTTGCACATAAATGGTTCAAAGTTACCATTTAAATTACCGTGCTGAAGATATAATAACTGCGACGTATCAAACACACTATACACCATTTCCAATTTTTGGAAATTCTGCTACATGTATGGTAATTTGAGAATAGAATGTGCAGTTCTACCGCAATCTCTGATGAATTTGATGCAGTGGTGATGTTAGGTCTTTACGGATGTTTGCCAATAAAAGATTTAGAGGAAATGTTCTACCTGTACCAACGAGAGCAGCCAAGAAGAAAAGAGTGTCACCATCTCTACTGATCTGCGATACTATCTTTTAAAAAACATTTTTTTTTCGGGGAGTAATCTAGGCATCTTTTCCGTGATTTCTGTAATAATAGCACTGAGGCTCTAGCTCTTGAAAACTCATTGGTCAAATGTTGTTTTCTAAGTAGCAGCGAAATACCCGTATTTTTGCCACCATCATTATCGACTTGTTCCCAATAATTGGAGTCTCGTTGTAGGTATCATCATCAAATGTATTATCAGAATTAATTAGTTGCCTTCTGCGAAAAATGTCGTCAAACAAATCATACCTGTTATCCTGACAGAGTTCCAAAGGTTTATATGACCCACACATAATAATTAAAAATCCAATAAGTTTCATCAATTTCCATGGCGAAGAACTTAATACATGCCCTTGCATGGCTAGGGTCCACTTTAAGTCATTTCCCATCAATCCTAATATTTTACAGGTTTCACTAAACGTTTCGCATAGTCCTTTTACAGTGTTTAGGAGCATTCGTAGGCAATAGCATTCCAAAATTATTACATGTATGATGTATACACGGCCTAAGATGTCACCAGCTTTAACTACATTCCAGTTGCTAACAAATGCGCCGCTTCCACTCTTTGGACGAAGTGTTCCGGAATTTCTGCATATGTTAAAAAAAAATACTGTTAGTTTGGTTTTAGTAGGTGTTGATACTCTTTGCTGGAAATTTAGTTCATTGATGCAAACTCTTGGCCCATTCTACAAACCAATAGCAAAATGTGTTACCTTCGGGTATTGTTCAAGCAATGGAAAAAAATTAAAACTGGGTGTGACATCCAATCAAGACCTTGTATGGCACAGTACTCTTTTTAGAGGCAGCACTACTAGTGTGCGTTAAAAGTAGGTTTTATAATGGCCGTAAAATGGGCTTGTCATACAACAACATTTTAGTACAGGCTGTAGCTCCCTCCAGAGAAAACACTATCGGTGTTAAATTTTAAGAAAATTGGTTCAGTAGTTTTGGAGTGAAAAGTGAATCAATAGAAAAACAAGCAAATTTTTATTACATTTATATTACATTTATATTATATAATAAAACATAATATATAATTACAATATATAATATAGCTTTATAATAGTACTGAACTTCTTGAACTTCTTTTTTTGCACAATATGGACCTGTAATATTGTTCCCAGCTGGGACACCCATGCAATATTGATAATCATATCAAAATCTGATCATAACTACTAGATAAAAGCTATTTAAAAAGCATTATTGCGTAAAATAGTTATGGCGAATGTTGCAAATTCAATCGTTATTGCAATGAGCAAAGCATGTGGAGAAGTCACAGCAGTCAACAAAATAGTAACTTTGTATGTGGAAGCATAGGAAAAAAATAAAATCATTTAAATTAGTAACACTTGGTTACATTTAAATTATTTATATGAGCAGGATAATATGGATTCATACTCGTAAATGTGTATATGTTCCAAGTCATTCTATAGCATATTGAACTAGTCACGCACCGAGAATAAAGCCCACAAAAAGGGAATTCGTCGATTTCATTATTTTTCATAAAATATACAAAAGATTCTCTTCAGACTATATATTATATTTATTAAGTGAATTTAATTCAAAAACATCAAAAATAGGCACATTCGCAATTATTATAGTTACAATATTTCTAAAACAATAAATTCACATACAATTAAAAAGAAAAAGTATTCGTATTTATTTTAAAATGGGTATTTCAGAATATATATATTACTGTAAAAAAAAAGTATTTTTGTTGCAACTCCCGAACTGCTATAACCAAGTAATCAGTTATTTTGTCCTATTCTTATTTTAAGACAATCCTCAGTTTTCTAACATTTTGCTTCAGAATGTCCCAAATATGGTCTATAGGGTAAATGTCTGGCTTTGAGGAGGGGTCTTCATCCATTTTGGTAAATTTGCAAGAACCTATAAACTTTTATAAATGTTGAAAATACAGGAGCATATGTTTTTAAATAACTACTAAATTTGACGACTGTAAAACAGTTAATTTTTGCCCTTAGTATAGAAAAGTGGGGGGGCTACAAGATATGTATGTTGTAGAAATTATTCGAATAAACAATTAAATGAAAACAATGAGCATTCTTCATTCTGCATACTTAGTAAATTTGAAATTTCTGAAAAAACATACATACAAGGGCATTTGAAGTTTTTTTTCTGAAACATCTTTTGTTAGCATATAGAATATAAATTTTTCATTGAAAAAGAAAAAGATTGACTTTGACCTATTATAACTTCTTAAAAAAAAAACTTTTTCGCATTACTGTGGACCAGAACTTCGGGAGCCAAAAAATTGCGACTCTATTTCAACTATATAACATCGAACAGGGTCTTCGAAAATGGACTTTGTCAGTATTTTGCTAAAATTAAAAATTTCTTTGTAAATTTTAATTTTTTACGAATCTACAAAGTAATTCTGAAACCTGTTTGGACGTGCGGTATCCAGCTCTGACGATAATAAATACTTAAAAAAATGCTTTTTTATATGTTAAGTATCTCACAGGAGATACCGAAACCACGTGATATCACAATTTTTAACGAATTTGCTTATTATCCTCGGATGGATTGTAAATAAAGAATCAATAATAATAAAAAAAATATTAATTTTTAAATGACTGTAGCTTTTTTGTTTTAAAAGTTTTTAATGTAGAATATATTTTGTATAATATTGTTGCTTCCACGCTATTAATGTTAGATATGTAAAGTCACTGAGTCGTTTAAAAATTAAAAAATAAATTTTTTTAAAAAGGTACAAGTTTCCCGAAAATCTGCTACTTAATAGAGCATAAAAAGCCATAAAAAAATTATTGCACCTTTTGTAGTTCGAACCCTCCCCAACACTCCTATATCCCACCATGAACCCATCAGTTTTTGCCCGTATACACCAAAACAATTTTTCTGACCCAAGGATATTTTGTGAAAAATTTATGAATCCAAAAATATTGGATTTATACTCATCTCTCATTATACGGATCGATACAAAATCTCTTTCTGAGTCGATTTAACGATGTCCGTCCATCCGCCTGTATGTTGTGAATACAAAAGTTCGTCGTACCGGTGTATTTTTTTGCGTGTGTTTATTTGATTTTTATACTGACAGAGTTAGAACGGGTTGCTATATACTTATAAAAAAGTGTTGACGCATAATACGGTAAATTGTTGAATTATATCAATGGGTAAAATCTTTTTTATTTTGACAAGTACATTTGCGTAGGTATTTTTCGAAAACATTAATAGTCGGAACTATAGTTATATAATTTAAATACCTGACAAAATGGGAACAAAATTTTAGTAACAGGTAAATGGTAAAAAACTATTGCGGCACAACCTTTTAAGATATGAGCAGGTATGCTCCACCTTTTAAAGATATCACTACTGAAGAAGTTAAAAAAATAAAGGACCAAGTTAAAGAACTTCGACCAGTACCATTTTAAAATCTGTCTCACTATGACTGATAGAAAAGTTGCGCAAGTTTTAACTGACACAAAGTCATCGTCAAGTTGCACTATATGCCAAAAGATATCAGTTCAACTAAGCCAACCCCCATCACAAGACGATAGTTTTAAGGAAGCCTAAGAACTTCGAATGTCCCCTGTTCATGATAGAAAACGTTTTATGGAGCATATTCTTAAATTGGGTTATGATTTGGAATTTGGTCCGTTAGGCGAAACAGGAAGAAAAAGCAAATAAAATGAAGAAAAAAGAAAGCAATAAAAACAATTAAGAAGGTTTAGACCGACTATACGATACCCTATACCATGCGGTTAGAGACCCTATCTCTCAGGCCCAACTAACTGGATATAGAAAATAAGCATAAACCAAATTTGAGTGGGATTTTTATTAATTTTTTTGGCTGCAGATATGAAAAAGTTCATATCGGATGCTATGTCTAATTGGGGCTAGGTCCAAAGATGGTCCGATCCTGACCATGTTTGGTAAAGTCTCTTGTAATTTGCAAAAATATGTACAAACAAAATTTGAGAAGAATCACAAAAAAATCTCCAAATGTTGACTAATGAAGACTTTATCACTATTTTGTTGTGCATCTCAGATCCATATATGTCGAACATTCGGCAAAAATGGAAAACTACCTCTATTGAATTAGACGAAGAAATTAAACAACTTCTAGAAGATGCAGATCAAGGCTATTTAGAAGAAATATTTACTAAAATTGTTTGATTTAAAGTAGTTTTTCAGTACACTAACAATAAGTTATACTCTTTTTTATACAGTTAACAATTTTTTTCGATTTAAAAATTTACGTATTTTATATATTTACAATAAAAATTGATATAGAATTATTTAAAAAGACAACAAAAAAATTTCTAACTAAAGTAAAAACATGAGGCTTTTCATTGAAACTTCTCTATCTTTGAAAAAAAAGCCAACTTTTGGCCGTTGTGGACATTAGGACAAAAAAATTTATGGGGGCCAAAGTTTGGCATTATCCGACAAAATTTAACTTACAGAATTTTTATACCCTATACCACTATGTGGTTTGGCTATAATGACTTTGTGCTGCTGTTTATAACTACCAAAAATGTTTGACCTAGACCCATCTTTCATTATACCGATCGAATCAGAATCACTATCTGATTCGATTCAACGATGTCCGTCTGTCCGTCCATCTGTCCGTCCGTCCGTCTGTGTGTCCATGCAAAGCTTGTAATCAAACTGCAGGTCGCAAATATGAATATATTTTGACGAAATTTGGTATATGAGCCTTTATCGGCCATAGGATGAACGCTGCTGAAATTGGTAAGAATCTGCTAATTTTCAGACCTAGCCCCCATACAAATGACCCCTATGAAATCGACTTAAATTGCCTTAAGATCCAAATTATCGTATAAATGTTATTCAAATTGGGTTTGTATGTGTTTATTACATCCATTAATCAGTACTTCAAAAATGATCCGATGGCCTTAGCAGCTAGTGCTTACTTAATATAATTTTGTAATAATTTATTATTACATAGTTATTAAATAAATAAATAAATAAATAAATATACTCTTTTTAACATAGCAAGCAATTTTTCTTGATATAGAAATCTATGTCTATACTAATATTATAAAGAGGTAATGTGTGTTTGTTTGTTTGTTTGTAGGAGGTAATCTCCATAACTACCCATCTGATATTCCTGAAATTTTCACTGAGCCTTACTGCGGATATGGGAAGTGCTATAGGCTACAATTTTTTTTAAATATTTTTAGTGGGCGTGGCACCTCCCACACAAAGTAAATTTTTAATATCAGATACATATATTGAGTATTATGATAGGGAGAGCTTTGCAAATTTGTGTGAGGTCACGTATTGTTAATATTAGTAGCTATGCCGGAAATGGGCTGGATCGGACAAGTGGGCGTGATACCTCCCATAAATGTAATAATTCAATATTATATATCTCGAGTACTGTGATAGAGAGAGCTTTTCAAATTTTTCTGGTGACACCTATTATTAATGTGAGTAGTCGGACAAAAAATGGGCAGTATTAGACGAATAGGCGTGGCACCTTCGACACAAATTAAATATAAAATGCAATATATCTAGAGTACTGTTATAGTGAGAGTCTTGGGACTTTGTGTGAGCCCATTAGTTATTCGTGCGATTAGTTAGACAAAAAATGGGCATGATCGGAGCAGTGGGCGTGGCACCGCCCGCAAAAAGTAAATATGTGATATCGTATAACTGGTGTACTAAAAAATGAAAGCTTTGACACTCTGCACGACACCATCAGATCTTAGTATGAGTAGTCGGACAAAAAGTTGGCGAGTTTACACCAATGGGCGTGGCACTCCCCAAACAAAGTAACTATTTAATGTCATATATCTGGAGTACTGTAAAAGAGAGAAATTTGTGGGTTTGCATGATCCCATAGGTTTTTTGTATGATTAGTCGAACAAAAAAATGGGCGTGATCGTAGCAGTGGGCGTAGCACCGCCCATGCAAAGTGTATATCTAATATCATATAACTGGTGTACTATAAAAGGGAAAGACTCCACATTTTGCATGGGTCCATCAAATATTAATGTTACTAGTCCAATACAAATGGGCGGGATGGGATTAGTGGGCGTGGCACCTCCTATATAAAAATATGAAGTACTACGAAAGCGACAGTCTCTTGACAAGTACATTACGTACCAATGTGATTTGTCGTGGAAAATATATCGCCAAAATGAAAAATTCGCCAAAATTGAAAATTGCGTAAAATAAAAATCGCCCAAAAAATCTTCAAAATCAAAAATGGGCAAAATCAAAAATCGCTGAAAAGAGTAATTGCCAAATGATATTCTAAGTTCAAGGCCAATAGTTAAGTGTTGCCAGAACTAATTTTGATAATCCATTTTCTTCTCATGGGCAGCTACATGTACCTTGCTGCAGGGTACGCCGAAAAATCTGATAATTGTTGTACTGAATGAAAAAAACCAAAAAACATTATATATTAGCAAGTATTCGAATAACAAATCTATGCTAATAATCTGTACTAACATAATAAAGAGGTAAGAGGGTGTAGCGAAGCGCACCGGGTTACATCTAGTATTTTATAAATTTACCATAAAAAATTGATATAGAAATATTTAAAGACAATAAAAAAATTTTTAACTAAAGTAAAAACATATGACTTTTCATTGAGGCTTTTGTATATTGAACCAATATAAGTTAAATTTTACGTTCGCTGCTTAAGAAATAATATTTTAATTCAGGCTCTTTAAAAAAAGCCAACCTTTGGCCCTTGTGAACATTAGCACTAAAAAGTTTACGGGGGCCAAAGTTTTGCGTTTTCCGACAAAATTTAACTTACAAAATTTTTAAAAAGTATCAGCTATAAAATTAACTGAAAAAATACGGCATTATATAAAAAACATTTCTTAACCTTTTAACACTTCACTTTTGTTCTATGCTTTTTTAGCAGAAGGTAGTTTTTAACAAATGGTACTTTTTTTTTTAGAAAATACTTTTTTAACATAACATGCCTTTTTAAACAAAAAGTGCATTTTTAAGTTTCTTCTTTAACAAATGAAATTTTTTCACAGAAGTTATTTTATTAAAAAAAATACATGACATTTTTTGATAGGACTCAATTTTTATACCTTATATTGTTGTCAAGGTATAAGGAGTTTGTACTGATGTTTGTAACTACCAAAAATATTTGACAAACAGACCCAACTTTTATTATACCGATCGACTCAGAATCACTTTCTGAGTCGATTTAGCGATGTCTGTCCGTCTGTACGTCTGTATGTCTGTCCGTGTCTGTGTCCATGTCTATTTATTTTTATTTTGAAAGTTTTCAAAGGCTGCAAATGCTTCAAATAGTTTTTAACTAAAACGTCTTAAGCATCAGTGGGACGAGCGTTTGGTTTATCATCCAAGAAATCGGCAAATTTTTGATAAGGGCTCGAACCCAAAGGCATTTCCTTCCACAAATCGGGAGTCAAATGGGCGTAGGTCTTGGCAATGGCAGCATAAGTAGCCTTGGCGAAGTTACGTAAGGTACCAGTAGGACCACGAGCAGAAGAATAACAATCTTGGATACCAGCCATAGTCAACAACTTTTTGGGAATGGGGGCAAATCCGATGCCGGTACAACGGGGAGCTGGAATCAAGCGCACAGATACGGAACCGCACTTGTCAGTAACCTTGCAGGGAACGGTATGGGATTTACCGATCTTGTTACCCCAGTAACCACGACGGACAGGTACAATAGACAATTTTGCTAAGACGATTGCACCACGAATGGCAGTAGCAACTTCATTGCTGCACTTAACACCCAAATCGATGTGACCATTGGCAACGAAAGCCTTGAAACGGGTACGTTGACCGGCACGAGTTTGTTTCTATGCAGGCATGATTTTCGTCACTTTATCACAGAAGGCTGATCCCAAGAAGATACCAATGATTTCGAACTCATTGATTGGCAAAGAGTACAAGTAGATTTCTTCCAAAGAGTTGGTTTTGCCATCACGAACCAAATGACACAATTTGGTAACTGGAACACATTCTTTCCATTCTTCCTTGCCATCACGGCCACGACCACTGCGTTCACGGCCACGTCTGCGACCATGGCCTCCATGACCACCACGACCAAAACTTCCACGAAAACTACCACGGGCTGGAGCTGCGTCCGCCATTTTATAGTATATATATTCAAGTTAAAGCGGTGAAGGTATAAAACCGAATGTAACCTTGTAATCAAACTACAGGTTGCAAATGTGAACGTGTTTTGATGAAATTTGGTATGCGAGCTTCTTACAGCGATAGCATGAACGCTATAGAAGGCCAAAATTGGTGCATGTTCAGACATAGTCCCCATACAAATGACACCTACGAAATCGATTTTAATTGCCATATGATCCAAAATTCTTATATAGATTTCGGTCAAATTGGGTTTGTGTGTGTTTGTTACACCCACTAATCAGTGATCATTTTTCGAACTAGTCCCCATATAAACATAACATCCGATATAAACTTTTTCATATTCAAAGTCGGTCTAAACTTACTTGTTTACCTTGAAAACAAACGAATATAAGAATACGACATTAAGAAATAGATGATAACATTGATACAAACATCTCCACTTCCCACTTTTTGGCCGAGTTTCCTGTACGAATTAAGAAAAAAACCATTTTCGCTGATGTTTGTGTGATTGGTATCATCTAATTTCCATTAGATAGAAAACATTCAACTCTTAAAATATTATCAGGCTTTGATTTTTTGATGCAAACGATTAAGTACGATTAAGTAAGTACAATTAAAATTTATTACAATTCACAGATGAAATTCTTAGTACCAGTCACAGAATTGAATATTAAACAAGTAAGAAAATTATAGTCGGTCTAGACCGACTATACGATACCCTATACCATGAGT
The DNA here is from genome assembly GCA_963682025.1 of Cordilura impudica. Taxonomy (NCBI): domain Eukaryota; kingdom Metazoa; phylum Arthropoda; class Insecta; order Diptera; family Scathophagidae; genus Cordilura; species Cordilura impudica. The sequence continues at coordinate 107,707,354 of OY821517.1, forward strand.
TTAGAGACCCTATCTCATACACCCAACTAACTGGATATAGAAAATAAGCAGAAACCAAATTTGAGTGTAATTTTTATTAATTTTTTCGGCTGCAGAGATGAAAAAGTTCATATCGGATGCTATATCTATATGGGGACTAGGCCCAAAAATGGGCCGATCCTAACCATGTTTGGTAAAGTCTCTTGTATTTTGCAAAAATATATACAAACAAAATTTGAGAAGAATCAGTGCAATATTTTTGTTTTTTGATAGATTTAAGTGAAGATCGGGAAGCAGCTCTATATGGGGCCTATGACTAAGAGTTGTTCAATAGGGATCATTTTTGGACTACTAATTAATGGATGTAATATGTAAATACAAACCCAATTTGACTAAGATTTGTATGATAGTTTGGATCTTATGGCAATATATGTTGATTTCAAAGGGGTCATTTGTATGGGGGCTAGGTCTGAAAATGGACCGATTCCCACCAATTTCAACAGCGTTCATTCCATGGCCGATAGAAGCTCATATACCAAATTTCAGCAAAATATGTTTATATTTGCGACCTGCAGTTTGATTACAAGCTTTACATGGACACACAGACGGACGGACGGACGGACGGACGGACATCGTTAAACCGAATCAGATAGTGATTCTGATTCGATCGGTATAATTAAAGATGGGTGTAGGTCAAATATTTTTGGTTGTTACAAACAGCAGCACAAAGTCATTATACCCAAACCACATAGTGGTATAGGGTATAAAAACAAAGAAGAAGACCACTGAAATATTTTAAGTCTAGAAAAATGTTAAAATAATGTTTTTATGAATAATTCAAGTGTAAACATTTTATGATAAGATGTTACCATTTAAACATGAATTCGATTAAAACTGTATTCACCAATCCTCGTTTTTAGTTGTTCCCTAGTTTAAACAGCATCTATTCTTCTTTGAAGCGTATATGAAAAAAGGTGAAACTTTTGCTTAATAATTCTATGAAAATGGCAAATTATAGTGTAGCCCTATTTGGGAAAATAACTGCATTGTTGGCTGTGTTAACAATTCCAAGTAACGAATAAAAAAGTTAAAATTTTTTTTGTTATAATCAAAAGCATTATTATGCATATGAGTGAAGTCAACAACGCGGCGTTATATTTTTTCTTCCTATGTAGAATTTTTGCAATTTTTTTTCATTTTGCCTCTGGCTGTCAGGCATCCGTTGACCAGTGTCTATGTAGGCTTTGTGGAATACATTTAGCAATTTTTTTTTAACTAAAAAACCGAGTTTTTTTTTGTTTGATGTAGAGGTTTTATTGTTTGTTTTATTATTTTTACTTAGTTGGGTACAAGTGTATAAGTACGAGGAGAACACTTTTAACAATAAATTCACATTAGCTGAAAGTTACATATTTACATAGTTCAGTCTATATTAACTTCATTCAGCTCTCGCTGTTACGGTTTGCGAGTGTTTGTGTGTGTGTGTGTGTGTGTGTGTGTGTGGGGTTAAACACAGCTACATAGAAGTTGTTTGTTTTAGCATATGTATGTTTGTAGTTATATCTGTTTGAATGTGTGAGTTTGTGTACATTTGTATATGTACATATGTGTAAGTTTCCGCATTGTCCACTTGGTTCCATGTGTTGGTTGCGGTAAACGCATTCACCGTTAACTTGCAAAATGATATGCAAATAGGAAAAAATTCATCACACGTTTACCCAAATGTACACATACAAATATTCTTCATACAACACATACATACACTATGCTCGTAAACTATTCAGGATTATGAATTTTATATCAATTTAAAAATTTTTCAATTAGATTTTCTTCACAAACACAAGTAGATAGATTGGAACTAATTGAAAGTATCAAAAGCACTTAGATTAGAATCGTTCAATAGCCTGTTCAGAAATAATTAATATAATCATAATTGGCAGAACTGAACTTTTATCGAAATTATAAGTAAGATCTATTTCTTTTTTTGAAAATATCATTGTAGCAGATTCTAGTTTTGCCCAGCGCTACTAGCAAAATGATAACTATTCTCAACGCTAGGGTGTTATAAGTAAATACTTTTCTTGCCATCGCCGTCGAACTAAAGATATCAATTCTTTTGTCCGTCAGTTTATCTGTTTGTCAAAACAAGCTTTGTAAGTAAACAATAGGCTGCAAAAACAAATTGGATTCCATTTATTGCCTGATATTTGATCAGTTCAAGGTGCGTGTTATGGGAAGGATGCCAGAATAACCCGACCTGACAAAGAAATTACAACAACTTTGGGAAAATTCCTTTATTTCTTTATTTCTCAACTTAATTTACCTTTAGCTCGATACAGCGATACTCAATAGCATTGATACTCTGTTTGTAGTAAGAACTGTCTGGCTCCATTAACCGCAGGCTCCACCTCTACATTGTTGGTAAATCTTTTACCATAGAGAAATTTTTCTAGTTTGGAAGTAAGAAGCGCAATTCGAAATTGAATTCATTTCAGCCATCGTAATTGTGGATGTCTTAACTGGTGCATTTTCTTGATAAAACAAATGCGGCCTTTTCTCCTCAATTTCATCATTTCAATGCTGCAATAAATTACCATAACAGTCGTCTTAAATTGATTTTCAATAACAATTATCCTAGCCGCATCTCAAAAAATAAACGCTATAACCTTGCTTGTAGTGAATCCAACGTCGGGTACCGAGTACCCGGGTACTCGGAATTTTATTGCTTTCTTCGATTACTCGATTACCCGAGTAAATACGATAATTATACTCGGGCTTGTATTTGATTTGTATACCCTCCACTGTGAAGAGGGTATATATCAGTTTGTCATTCCATTTGTAACGTATCGAAAAATGCATTTGCGACCCCATAAAGTATATATATTTTTGATCCTTATAACAGCTCGAGTCGATATAGCGATGTCGTTCTGTCCGTCTGTCTGTTGAAATCACGCTCGTTACCAAAATAAACCATTTACCTAGTTAGAGTTATGATAATATTGTTTGTGATTTATCCCAGCAAGTTGCTGTTGAAAATGGGGTAAATTCGGCCATCATTTGGCCGAGATCTGTCCAAAAAGGTGAAGACACCTCTAATAAAAACAAGTAAGAAAATTATAGTCGGTCTAGACCGACTATACGATACCCTATACCATGCGTTTAGAAACTCTATCTCTTAGGCTCAACTAACTGGACATAGAAAATAAGCAAAAACCAAATTTGAGTGCGATTTTTATTAATTTTTTTTGGCTGCAGATATGAAAAAGTTCATATCGGATGATGTATATATATGGGGACTAGGTCCAAAAATGGACCGATCCTGATCATGTTTGGTAAAGTCTCTTTTATTTTGCAAAAATATATACAAACAAAATTTGAGAAGAATCAGTGCAATATTTTTGTTTTTAATAGATTTAAGTGAAGATCGGGAAGCAGCTCTATATGGAGCCAAAGGGATCATTTTTGGACTACTCATTAATGGATGTAATGAATGTATTCAAACCCAATTTGAGTAAGATCTATATGACAGTTTGGATCTTATGGCAATTTATGTCGATTTCATAGGGGTAATTTGTATGGGGGCTAGGTCTGAACATGGACCGATTCTCACCAATTTCAATAGCGTTCATCCCATGGCCGATAGAAGCTTACATACCAAATTTCATCAAAATATATTCATATTTGCGACCTGCAGTTTGATTATAAGGTTTACATGGACACACAGACGGACGGACGGACGGACGGACATTGTTAAATCAACTCAGAAAGTGATTCTGATTCGATCGGTATAATTAAAGATGGGTCTACGTCAAATATTTTTGGTTGTTACAAACAGCAGCACAAAGTCATTATACCCAAACCACATTTTGGTATAGGGTATAATGAAAAACCCATTTGAATGTTGTGGCTGAACGTAATAGCTGCACAACAAAATAAAAAAGTGACACAAAAAACACGAAGCAACGGCCAACAGTTGGTACATACGTTTCCATCACTACATGTTACGAAGATAGTTTGATAGCACAGTGGCTTTTGAATAAAATATAAATATATATAATTTATTTTTTTTTTTTTTTGAAAAGGAGCGTTTTATTTATCAATGTAGTCTGATCTTAGTTCGATACATTTAGTTCATTGCTTCAAGATAGGTTTGAGTGATGACTTCTTCATTCGATCCAAATGTTTTACGCCTGAGCCATATTTTTCTTGCTTGAAAACATAAAATGGTCTCTAGGAGGTGAATCTGGAGACTATGCTAGATGGGTAGCAGTTACTATTCCAATTTTTTTATTTTTGCCGTGTGAGCCTGTGTAATGTATTGTTGAAGGGCACTATTTCTCTTCAAACAATACGATACTTTTTACTGCAGCTCAATGTCGAAACTATCAAATAATTGCGAAAAATATTTCTCGGTCTCGATGTGAGTGACGCCGCATGTATCCTACAATATTGCTGGAATAAAGTTGTTGGCCGACGGAGCCATATTGGCCTTTTTTGATGCAAGTACACCCAGAGAAGTCCACTGCTGTGAAAGTTCCTTGATCTTTGATGTGTTGCAATGGATCCAAATTTCATTCGCGACTACGAAACTGTGCAAAACCTCCTTTGGAGTGCCGTGTAATTTTACACATGATTGCATTTATGGCCGAGTTAAAGCATTCGTGGCACCCATTGCTTTTTCATATTCAAATGAATTGCCTCCATCCATTACCATTCCATGGATTTTGTTTACGATTTCTGGCGCGGCGACCTATTTTAGAGAATTTTCGGCGTCACTTGTGCTGCTGCGCCTACAGTGGAATTCAGCAAACCAATAATATTTGTCGAGACTTTTCTTGACTTTAATGGGTTTTACCACAACCAATAATGTTTTATGAGTACCTAAAGTTCAATTTTTTCCAATTTTGAAAAAATTTTGTAATTCTGTCTGTTTTCACAGACTCGAAAACACAACCTAAATGATGCCGCTTGCTTGATCTAATAAAATAAAGTTGACAGAAGTAGTGTAAGTTTTTATTTAGATATGAAAGAATTTCAAGAAGTCAAGGAGCTTTCAAACTGCCATCGCATTTCTATAAGTAACGTATTTTCCACTAAATAGAGACAATATTATATAAGTAAGGAGACTATATAACCGATCAAAGGTTCTGGTAACGTCAGACATTATTTTATTTTTTAAAGCTTGAATTTAAAATGAAAACGCTGCATACTTATAACGCATAGTGTGTATTCACACAAAAGTTAAAGTTTACCAACCATATACAAAGCTTATGCTCTAGTTGTCATTCATTCAATATAAAACTATTTGGTTAAATCATCTTGTTCTTCTTAAAAATTATAAATTTATAAATTTATAAACAATTGCATTGTTTTGTGTTCCTCTTTTGCATTACCAACATTATTATACTCTTCATCATGCTGAAAGATTTTTATGTCGTTTGGAATCATATTTTTAAAGACTTTTGTGCAACAAAGGCTAAACAAATATTTATTTAAGTTTACTGGAAATTAAAGACTACCTGGCACAAATAATATGCGCATCTTTCTATTGATAAAAATAAAATAAAATATGTGGACTGCCAACTAATTTAATAAATAATAATTTATTAAAAATAACATTTTTGACTATAGCATTAAGAACGTGAGTTTAAATAAACTCAGTTCATTTGAATTCTAAAATCGTGATTTATATGAAAAATAGCTTTAGAATTAGAGAGCTCATAAGGTTTACTAAAGTTTTATGTTGTACAAATTTTCAGTAGAGGCATAAAACGGTTTTTTTAAAAATATTTTCTATAAAATTTAAAAACAGTTGTCTCATTGTAAAGAATTGCGAATAATAAGTATACAACAGTAGTTGTTTTTGCGATTTTTTCAATGATCATCAAATATAACAAGTTTTTTGGGTGCAACTCGAAATATGTCTTTTTAGTGGATTCTAAAGAAGCTACTCTTATAACACAAAGAGGGTTACAACAGTATTTCAAATATATGTAAAGTGCAAATGTAGGTATGTACAAAACCGTACATCACATATGACGACTCTTACGAAAAACTGAGAATAGTGGAAATTAGAAGTATAAATGCAAAAAAATATTCAAAATTCAAAAACAACGATTGTTTGTTTGGAAAGAGTTGTTGTATCTTCTGAAATTAATACAAAGTAAAGCTGTATGGTACGAAAACTGATTTTAGCCACACTGCTCATAGGCCTGATTTTAGGTGAGTGTGTTAAAGCGCTGACCAAAAAGTGCAAGTACGAGTGTATGTGAAGGTTCATGGTTCAAATCTCACGGCCGCCCTAAGTAGAAAAATTGTCATATAGAAACAATCTACTCAATTAAAACATAACAATTATCACAATGTTCAATAAATCGCTGATGAAGGCTGAAATGCCAGAAACTGGTCCGATTAAGAATACAGTGCAGTTATGAATTTTTTAAATATATGCTTTCTTCTCCTTTACCACGCACCATTTAAACAAAATTAAAATTTGCATATTAATTTCAGTAGTAATTGCAATATGTCTGAAAAATGACTATAAAACTAACAAACAGTATTTTTTTTTTGCGAAAGACCAGAAAATCGATGTAAGATTTTTACAGTGGATAGATATGACCACTGTGTATCGTTTTCTTGCAAAAAGTGAAAATTGTAAAACTTTGAGTTGACTGCAATCTGAAAAAAATCAAATAAAAGCAAAATAATTGTTCTTTTACACAAAAACTAACCTGAACATAACTAGTTCCTTCCATTTTCATTTGTTTCTACCATTTTTGCCACAATATTTACTTGAAGCTTACAAAAAATATTTGGAATAAACAACAAAAGCTGATTAAATAGTAAACAACGAACAGGTGATCACATAGTACACCGCAAAGACATACCTGCTAACGTTGTATTGTCGTATAATTTTTCTGTATGGAAAATATCAACAACATTTATACAACTGATATATGATTTTAGCACATACGACACATAGAACAGCCAGGACATCCTTGTTTCTTGTATCCTTTATTTAAATAATTAACTCATTTAAATAATATTTATTTAAATATTAATTGGTTTATGCTTATTTTCTATATCCAATTAGTTGGAACGAACACATAGGGTCTCTGAACCATGGTATAGGGTATCGTATAGTCGGTCTAGACCGACTATAATTTCTTACTTTTTTTTTTCAATTAGATAACATTCCATTATTATTTTTGTTAAAGTTTGATTAAAACAGTTTTATTTCTATTTGATTGATGGCATATAAACCATGTTGCTACAAAAGGTATTTCTAAACATTGTCGCAAATTTTCTCCTGTTATAATTAGTACGTTAAGGTAAATTTTTAGTTCCCTTTTTAAGAAATATGCGGGCACGGAGGACTATGAAAATTGGCATAGTTATAATTCATATGGAGGAGAAGCTGAGAATGATAAAATTTATGTTTAATCTGTCTTAAAAATATATAAAGACATTAAAAGAAAATAAAAAATTTATAATAATTCGTTATACCCTGTTAATGCGAATGATTTAAATTATATGTCAGACGCTCTGTGTTGAATTGTGATTCGCTAAAATTGATTAACATATCTTTAGGCTCATTTATATATTCATTAATTTTTTATATATAAATTTAATGAAAAAATAATATTTCCTAGAATTTGCACTCAAATTTAGAGTGCTGGGCTATACTAGAAAAGAGAAAAGAAAATAATAAAAAATCGTTATTTTTTAATTTTGTTGATTTGGCATTTTACTTCTAGTTTCCATTATTTTCAGTTTCGTCATCGTAGCCAGATGTAATGTATGGGTTGTACATTCTACACTCTGCAGTCTTTAGACAGATTGAAAAAAAATCATAATAATGGAATTTATGTTTGAGAAAAGACATGTCTAATCAAATTGCACATATATTTCCATTTAGTATATTTGATTTATTATTATTTCAAAACTAATATAGATTTATTTTCTGGGAAACTACTTAAACGTTTTTATACCCTATACCACTATGTGGTTTGGGTATAATGACTTTGTGCTGCTCTTTGTAACTACCAGAAATATTTGACCTAGACCCATCTTTAATTTTACCGATCGAATCAGAATCACTTTTTGGGTCGTCCGTCCGTACGTCCGTCCATCTCTGCGTCCATGTAAGCCTTGTAATCAAACTGCAGGTCGCAAACATGAATATATTTTGATGAAATTTGGTATATAAGCTTTCATCAGCCATGGGATGAACTCTGTTGCAATTGGTGAGAATTGGTCCATGTTCAGAACTAGCCCCCATACAAATTACCCGTATGAAATCGACATAAATTGCCATAAGATCCAAATTGTCGTATAGATCTTAGTCAAATTGGGTTTGTATGTGTTTATTACATCCATTAATGAGTAGTCCAAAAACGATACCTATGGGACAACTCTTAGTCATAGGCCCCTTATAGAGCTGCTTCCCGATCTTCACTTATACCTATCAAAAAACAAAAATATTGCACTGATTCATCTCAAATTTTGTTTGTATATATTTTCGCAAAATACAAGAAACTTTACCAACCATGGTCAGAATGGGTCCATTTTTGGACCTAGGCCCAATTATGCATAGCATCCGATATGAACTTTTTCATATCTGCAGCCAAAAATAATTAATAAAAATGCCATTCAAATGTGGTTTATGCTTATTTTCTATATCCAATTAGTTGGGCTTAAGAGACAGAGCCTCTCACCGCATGATATAGGGTATCGTATAGTCGGTCTAGATCGACTATAATTTTCTTACTTGTTTTTAGTTTATATCTTTACAACTATACTGACTGACCCGGCAAACAATATTCTGCTTAAAACAATTTTTTTTTTTTCTAAAATTTGCTTTGATATGTACTTCAATTATATTAATTATTTTTTTAATAAGAATCGAATCAAATTCAGTTTGACATTTTATGCGCAAATTTTATTTATTTGTTTAATTTTATATTACAATCTAGCTTACATGTATGTTATAGATCTAAATCGAACTATACCAATTTGTTTTTAACATTTCCGGATTCAAATGCTTTAGATAAGATTTCAGTATCATTTATATTATATTTTAGTCGTTCATCATGTAAAAGTGTACATTCATTAAATATGTGGTAAATAGTTGACTTCTTTACCGCAATCACATAGCGCTGGATCAGTTGTCTTTAAAGTATGTCTATGGGAGAATAAGCAATGGCCGATTTTTAATCTGTTAAGTTTAATAAAATCTTTTTTTGAAAAAATGGGTGTTTTAAATATATGCAAGATATTTTCCTGTACTTTTTAATTTGGTTTGGTTATTATTTTGCCACATGTCAATCCAGAGATCAAATGTATTCTGTCTGAATTTTTTTAGAATAAGAATAGATATTTAAAATCTGTTGATCTATTTGCCTTTAAGGAGTCTTTGGCAAGATTGTCCGCTGTTTCGTTTTCGTTTATATTTATGTGACTCAGTATCCAGTTTTGTGGTCAGGTAGATTTGTGATTATTGCTCTAATTTGTTGAATGATTTTATTGTCACAATATATGCCTTGCAACCCTTCTACGCACTTTCAAGGCTTTCTATACAGACTTTGATGACCGATAACTCAATTGTAAAGATTAATTAGAAATACGTTTAATTAGAACAAGCTGTTCGCCGATAACTGCAAATTCATCTTTCTAATTCATAACAGAACCGTCAGTATAAAATTTTAATTGGCTTGTATAAGAATTATTAACTAATTCTAAGAATCTCTGTTGTGCCGCTATGGGGTTCATATCACGTTGGTGACCATATGCCAGAGAAAAATCTATATTAAAATCTGAAAGTCACCAAGGGCAGTAAGAGGGCATCCCGATATTTTGGGTTTTTGATTGCAGCGATAGGGTTTTTATCTATTTGTGATCTTTTCATATAAGGGATGATCTTTTAAAGACAAAATTTTAAAATCATTAATATGTGACTTGTATGCTATTAGTTATGCTGGTTTTAAAGGCTCCAATAGAAATCCTTACTCCAGTTTTAAAATTGGATCTAGTATCAATTTTGTTTCATTAGCAAGGGGGTATATAATCGATGCATAGTCTATAGTTGGAAGAACAATAGAATATAATATTTTAAGATGTGTATGCGGGTCAGAACAGCATTGGGAACATTTTAATATTTCTATGATATTAAGTTTAAAGTTGGCCTTAGCTTTTATGTTTTGGATAAGGGTTTTGAATATAAATATAAATATATAAAATATAAATATACATTGTATGGGAGTTTCCGTGGCAAAATTTGGTACAAATTTTCCTTGTTTCCTTGTTTGTTTCGCAATATAATTTCCTTATTTCATTAGATATTTTTTAATTTTCAATTTAATTCTTTTAAAAAACATTCGTTTTGTTATTTTCAATGAAGTCAGTTCGTTTTTTAATTTTGTCTCAATATTTCTAATTTTGTAAATATTTTAATAATTTCGGTTAATAAACTTAATTTTTATAAAACTAACCATTTGGATATATCATTATATCATTATCAAATCCTACATTTAGGGGCTCGTCCTATAAATAAATTCAGAATATAAATGGAATGGAATAACGCATCAGATAAGGATCTGCAGGATGCATGCCATGAATACAGATTACCTGACGACGGTGACAGAACTACATTGGTAAGACGAATCAAACTTTTTGAAAAGGAACGATTGGAAAAAAGAAAGCATGATGAAGAATAAAGAATAAAAGCTGAAGCAGAAAGAAGAAAGAAAAAAGAAGATGAAAGATTAAATGAAGAAGCCGATAAAAGAAGAGAGGAGGAAAATAGCGAAATTGTAAGAAAACAGAATACGAAAACAAGACTGCAAACTGGAAGAAAGGAAGACCATGAACAACAAATATATAATGAAAGAGTAAGAGTTGAAGAAAAAAGAAGAAAAGCGGAAGAAGATGGGAAAATATTTGAAGAAACGGTTATGGTGGAATTACAACGATTAAGAGAAATTGATGTGCAAAATTTGAGTATTTTAGAAGCAGTACATCAGCCAAGGAGAATCGTAGAGGACATGTTCAACCAAGCAGTTAGAAGCAACCCGCCGGAAGTTACATTTCGCGATGTTGATGAAGCAATGCAAAAGTTTACAGGTGAAGACGGCCGCAGCATCGACGAATGGCTTGATGATTTCGAACATCGACAGCTAAAGGATACTGCTAAGCTGTTTATGGATCATGAACGCAAAGCAAAACCATATGATGAGCTCAAAACAGGACTTAAAGAGGAATTCAAAACCACGGTTAACAGTGCTGCTGTACATCGAGTATTATGCGAGCGTAGAAAAAAATCAAATGAATCGTATCGACAATATATTTATACGAACGCTATCATCAGTTATATTGTCGATGGAATAAAAGGCTCACCACATAACAAAGCTTTTTTATATGAATCGAAATCAATAGCAGAGCATAAAGAAAAATTACAGACATATGATCAAACCCAAGCAAAGATTGAAATACGAACTAATCAAAAGATTGAAGAAAACGACAAGAACCATAAAAGTAACAAGACCAGAAACAACTTTAGTGACAAGAAATACTATTTCAATTGTGGCGAAAAAACACATGTTTCAGAGAGCTGCCCTCACAAAAACAGAGTACCTAAATGCTTTAAATGTAACGAGTTTGGTCACAAGTCCAGCAGCTGTGGTAAGTCCGAGGAGCACCTCAAATCTCAGTCTAATATGCATATACTGGACTGCAAAAGATCGCATAAAACTGTCAATATCGACGGCATTGAAATGGATTCACTCATTGACAGTGGAATCCAGATTACAACAATACGAAAAGACGCGTTTTTTGCTAAAAGATTTGGTGAATATTCAAAATCAGATATGATGGTATTTGGCATTGGATCAACATATACAAACACCCTTGGCGTATTTGATGTCAAAGTCCTAGCAGAAATTGCTGTGTGCCGATGGCGACATAACAACCATCTTTATTGGTAATTCAAAACTGAAAGCAATGATATTCTTAAAACTACCTTTATTTATGTCAACGGGTTTGCTGATCACGCCATTCAGGTATTTTGTTGTCATTCTTTCGCTCGTGTAATGCTTTTCAATGTTGTTGTTGGGAATTTACTACCTTGCAAGATTTCTGTGTTTTGGTAATCCCGCCGGATGTTGACTATTGGCGCGTGCAATGGTATTATTGTAAAATGAGCTGTTTTATTCATCGGCTCCTGCAATGCCGTTCAATGTTATTGGTGGGAATTTGCTACCTTTTAAAATTTCTGTATTTTGGTAGTCGTGCAATGGTGTTATTGTGAAATAACTGTTTTGTTAGATTGACAAAAGACGCAACGTCAGCTTGTGAACTGATTTAGGTTAATTCTTGTGTGTGGTGTTGTTGTCAGCGCAATCTTATATATTAAAAGAATTTGCATTCAAGATTTTTTTCAATATTTTTCTTCTCTCAAACCTCTATAACTAGAGTTCTAATTAACGCAGGCTGTTTACATAGGTCTAAGAACACTCTGTGGATCAAGCTCCTTCTTTTGAGCTATTAACTGAGTTGGGTTTGAGGAAAGTTATGCGTGGACAATTAACTTTACTTTTACTGTACGTTAACTTCTCTTGGCATATTTTGGCATTACTGCACGTTAACTTCTCTTGGCAAATTTTGGTATTATATTATAAAAATTAATATAATATAATATAATGCTGCGGAGCAGCAGGGGTCCTCTAGTATTTATTTTAAATGTATTTTAATGTATTTTGTGTTAACTCCTCCGTCCATTGATCGTCCCGATTGCATAAAATGTGTGGATGTCGTGAATGATGGAATTCTTCTTCCTAGTTTTTTCCTCTGTAGATTTTACAACAATATTTTGCTGTTTCCCATATTCAGTTTTTGGAGTCTTTGCAATGAGAGGATTTCTTCGGTTTTGCTATTCCGTACTTTTGGTTGTAGTGAAGCTGGAAGAGGTTTGTTGCCATTTATTTCTTTTGAACAATATTCTCGACCATCAATGTTGACTTTTGTATTGAAATATTTGACCAAATAAGTTCCATTCAATGCTATTTCTTCTTTTTTCACTTTAATTTTTCCGTTTTCTTCTATTGCTGCGACGTGCTCGTTGTTAACCTGTGTGCAGCTCCCTATTTTGTTTCTAAATAAACTAATTATATAAAATTTATCGTTTAATTCTACAAGCTTATCTCTATTACATATTGTTAAATTACAGTTCAGTTTGTGCTCTCTGATTAAACACCGCTTTTGGGCAAAACCTCAAAACAAAAAAAAAGTACTCAAAACTCTTACCAGAAATAAATCTACAATAAATCTATGTGATATAAAGTATCACAAAAAAGAAAAAAAATAATAATAATAAATATCTTCAAATCGCGAAGTTTAATCTACCGTCATGGGGGTGGTCTTCGAACTCCTTGAGTCGGGTATGCCTAATGGTAAGCAGAGCAGGAATTCACGCAGAAAGAGGTTTGACAAATGTATCACCCTTTGTAATTCAACGTTCAGTTGATGCAGTTGGAGGAAGTGTAAAACTGTGCAAAAAACTAAGATCTAGTCAACATCTAATAGAATGTGTTAATGGAAAGCAGGCTAATAAAATCGTTAAAAAGCTAAACCTGTCACTGGACGTTTTTATAAAAGTTGAAGAACATATTTCTCTAAATAAATCCAGGGAATTTTTTACTCTAATTATCTATGATGCTTGTCTGATGATGAATTTATTAAGGAGATACCTGAATAAACCCCTAACGTTATAGAAACTAAAAGATTAAAAAGGCGAGACCACGAAACAAAAAAGCTGACAGACGTCGATTTGAGATTGTATATTGTATCAATTAATGTATGCGACTTAACGGAAAAATTTTATTGGGATATATATAATCGCAAATGTAAAACCCTACATTCCAAACCCCCTTCGGTGTTTCATTTGCTTTAAATTTGGACACATATCAGAAAAATGTTCTTTAGAAGAAAAAAATTGCCCACACTTCAGTAATACAGAACATGCAATTGTTGTTAACTTGTATACTAATACTATACACAGAAAAAGAATTTATTAGAATACTCTAAATAACAATTTGTATAAAATGAAAGTATATAGAGCAGCAAAATAACCAATAAAAGTATTTATAGATATTATTAAACTAATTCAATTAAGATAACTGAATTAAATCCAGTATTACATGTTTCAATCTTAAATATTGTTGAATAGAGCAACAAATTATATTATAGCAAAATATTTTAAACGATTATACAATTATGGTTAGAAATTATTTTTAAATATGATACAAATAAATGTGTATTTTGATTTATTTTTCAGTAGCAACAAAAGGAAAATAAAATTTCAACCTGTTTTGGTATTTGTTACCCAAGTCAAATCAAATTGTATTGTTAATATCAAGACATATAAAACAAGTAAGAAAATTATAGTCGGTCTAGACCGACGATACGATACCCTATACCATGCGCTTAGAAACCCTATCTCTTAGGCCCAACTAACTGGACATTGAAAATAAGCAAAAAACAAATTTGAGTGGGATTTTTGTTAATTTTTTTGGCTGCAGATATGAAAAAGTTCATATCGGATGCTATATCTATAAAGGGACTAGGTCCAAGAATGGACCGATCCTGATCATGTTTGGTAAAGTCTCTTGTATTTTCCAAAAATATGTACAAACAAAATTTGAGAAGAATCAGTGCAATATTTTTGTTTTTTAATAGATTTAAGTGAAAATCGGGAAGCAGCTCTATATGGGGTCAAAGGTATCATTTTTGGACTACTCATTAGTGGATGTAATGAACGCATACAAACCCAATTTGAGTAAGATCTATATGACAATTTGGATCTTATGGCAATTTATGTCGATTTCATATGGGTAATTTGTATGGGGGCTAGGTCTGAACATGGACCGATTCTCACCAATTTCAATAGCGTTCATCCCATTGCCGATAAAAGCTTATATACAAAATTTCATCAAAATATGTTCATATTTGCGACCTGCAGTTTGATTAAAAGCTTTACATGGACACACATACGGACGGACGGACATTGTTAAATCAACTCAGAAAGTGATTCTGATTCGATCGGTATAATTAAAGATGGGTCTAGGTCAAATATTTTTGGTTGTTACAAACAGCAGCACAAAGTCATTATACCCAAACCACATAGTGGTATAGGGTATAAAAATGTTACACCTAACTGAATTTTCGAAAAAAATTTGTCATTTTGCAAAAACGAAAGTAGTAATTGAAAAAGCAATTAAAATAAATACAAATTTTTTTATCAGTTTCAAATTGTTAAATTGTGATGTGCATACATATATCATACTAAATAAGGCTAATCCCATGTGTAAGGTACGTAGTGCAGATCAACAATGAATAATTTTTTTTTTCGCTACTAATAGTCTCTTATGAAATTTTAAGTATTAGTGAGAAGAGATTATTGAAATCCAACTACAATGATATATTCATACTCACAAGAACGTTGATTTATCTATAATATTAATAGGCTAGGCGATTTCTCGTGACCGATGTTTTGTTCTACCATTTTATCCCGATTTTGACCAAATGTATATTATTTGAAAGCTATTTCTTTTTAGCCGTTTTGCAGATTTACAGATTTTTAAATTTTTTCCTTTATTTTGAGTAAATTGCATTTAAATTTGCTACTAACATATACATAAAATTATACAATACTATATGTGTGTTTATTAAATTTGTTGAGGCGTTTGTAATAAAAATGAGTTTGTTTTTTGCATACCTTTAGGGCCTTTATTTAATGAAAAAATAAAATTTCATAGAATTTTCACTCGAATTTCGAGGGCTGGAATCTGCTAGTATTCATTAATAGCTATAAATATGAATCCGACGTTGATGAGTATGATCATATCATTGCAAATGTATTTGATTTATAACTGACATAAGGGGACTAATCGCCGCATTTGATATCAAGTAAAACCAATCTACAAGTCTATACTTTGGTTTATTATTTAAAGAAGGTGGACATACATCAGACCACGGTTCACTTATATTCTTAGCCAGGGGCCATAATTCGTTAACTGTGAAAGAGTAAAAATATTATTAGAACTTTGGTTTGGAAAATAAAAAATAATTTCGAATGAGAAATTTCGATAACGAATGTGACGATTAGACTCCAGTTTATATATTTATACATATATACAGTTATATTTATCATACTAGTGCAACAGTGCAACCACACAACCTCAGAATTAGTATTTTAAAGCATGAATTCGAATAACAATAATTATTATTTTGCATCATCATCATATACATTCAGTGAAGAAGAGTCTAAATCATGAGCACCGCAAACTTCTGAGTGTATTTGACGTTAGGACAACATTCCAATAAGTATATTCGCTATTCAGCTCTACTCTCTTTTTCAGTAATCATTGCAGATCTTTGAATGTTTGTTGTATTATTTTTTTTTGTAGCAATTATTTGAAGAAAAGTTACTTTAACTTTTAAATAGACTTAGCTTCTTCAAATTTGAGTGCATTCTCTTACCACAGATATAACATTGTTAACGAATATTTTTGATGAACTGAGCAACATAAAAACCAACAATAATGATAGTAATTTCTTTTGCGACATTGCATGCGGATATAATATTGTTCTTAAACATCAAATCCAAATTGTTTTCCAGGCCTGTGGAACACTTAGAGGCCAGTAAGTTGTTAAGTGGCGGTCATCAAAGCAAAATTTGAAATTTTCTGGAATATAATATTGTTGCTATTATCAAACATCGAATTTGGTAATTGGAATTGCATCGGCATTAATAGGTTTATATAAATGCCACTACTAGATGCAGAATTTTGCCTTCACTGAAAAAGTTTCTCAAACCGGAAATGCATACATGATATAAAACCATTTGTAATCAAAGTAAAGAAATAACTATCAGCAGCTGGCAAATAAATTAAACTTTATAAATTACAGTAAAAAATGGCGGAAGTTTCCGAGGGAAGTGTGAGGGCAGAATTATCAAGTTGGGACCAAAGAATATATTACAATATTGCTGAATCCTCCTCAAATATCACAAGAGTATCTCTATGCACCAATGTCTATCAAAGATGATACACTAGATAACCCTTAAATATTTCGTGATGAGAAATGGGGGTTGGTTTCTTCCAAAGTTGTGGGATCAACACAAGCAAGCTGTACCAAAACCTATGAGACAAATAAAATACAATTTGTTACAGAATTTTTCTACAATTAAAATACTTCAAGTAATTTAATATTACTTCCCTTTATTTTTTCACACTTTCAAAGATGGCGGATTTACATAACAAATTTTTCACTAAATTTAATGGCTGCTTCGCAACCGATCTTCAGGCGTTGACGACAATTTACCGAGTGACAAATTCGCGGTTTAAAGATATTAAATTTCACAAAAATTCAAATAAATGTCAATCAAGAGTAAGTCTTAAAAACTAAAGCGCCCTCTGGATTTCAAATTCCATTCCAATTCGACAAGTAGCTTCTAACAGTGGGACCTCTTTAATGCTCACGTAAACATCCCTATTACTCTAGATGAATTAATACTGGTGTTGAAAAATAGCATACGTAGTAAAGCCCCTGGAGAATATGCAATACCGTATGAGTTTGCCACTGAAGAATTGTAAGGATTGTAAAATAGATGATGTATTTTGTAAAACTGTAGTATTTCGAATATTTAAAAAGGGCGATCCCTACATTCCAGGAAACTACTGAGGGATATTCTTCACGATTTGTATTGCAAATATAATGATGGGCGTTTTAAATAAAAGATTATATCAATGGGTTGAATGGAATGATATATTGACAGAGTATCAGTCTTGATTCAGAAAAGGTCATTCGACAATTGGTAACATATATAACCTGCCAGAGATCGTCAACATAAAGGCAGCTGAAAAAAAGAGTTTATGCATTCTTTGTCGATTTCAAAGCAGCATTCGATAAGATAAATTTGTTAAAATAATCGAAGCTATTTATGCAGATACTAAATCTGCTGTGTGTAATGGTGAAGAGTTGTCTATGTACTTGCAAACGAATTCGGGTGTGAAACAAGGATGCTTCTTATCGCTATCTTAATTGTATATCAATGATTTGCATGACAATTTGGGTGGTGGTATGAATGTGGAAAATACAAATATTAGACAACTAATGTATGCGTATGATATCGTCATTTTAGCAGTTGATGTAGATACTCTTCAAAAAATGATAGCTAATTTGGAAGTTTATTGTGATTTATGGAATCTTGAAGTTTATCCCCACAAGTCAGATATTTAGAAATGGTAATTACCATTCAGAGGAAACTATATAAACGTAACTAACGAGTATACCTATCTTGGAATAATTTTTATGCCCAAAATGAAATTTCCAAACATATTGCAAAAAGAATTATACAAGCTAAAACCGCAATAAATTTCACATGGAAAACCTTTCTTTGTAATGAACATATCCAGCTTATACAAAAGTGGAATCTTTTTCCAGCAATTTGCAGATCAATGCAAGCATATGCTCGCAGGCGTGAGGTTTTGGACATTTTGAAGAAATAGAAAAATTACATCGATATTTTATGATAAAAAATTTAAAACTGCCTGAAGAATTCGGCTCCTATGCATGTAACTTGTGGAGTTAACAATTACATATCATATTTACAAAACCAATCAATTTGTTCGAGGATCTACAAACATTAAGACGATACGAGACGTAAAAGTTATTTCACCTGCAATATGAATCCAAATAAAATAAGTTGGATATTTTAAGCAGGATGTGGGCTTATAAAGATAAACTTTGTAAGTGTGTAATATGAATGTATCTATTTTAAGTGATGTAGAAATTGTACGGATACTCCACGGTAAAAACTGAACAGATTGCTCAAACTTTGCTCAATACTTCAAGATAACGTTACAATATAGACAACTCATGGTACAAAAATTTAATTAAAATTCATATAAAACAAATTTTTTACACTTTCGTTAAATTCAAATCCTTGCTAAATCAAAGGTTAATAATCTTTATTTAATAGACAGACGCACAGTGGCTGAAAATTGTTTTTCATTGGCCAAAATTCTTTAGCTTTTAAATAGACAAAAATATTTTTAATTGAGCTTGAGTCTGTTTTAATTTCATTAAAATTGATTGAGCGCTTTTTAAGACTTTCTAGGTCATTTTTTTTTTAACTTTTAGCGTGAAATATGGGTTTTTATTTATTTTTTATTTATTAAAAATGTCATATTTGAATTTTAGTAATAATTACAAGCATTTGTTGCAATAATGGGATTTGTTTTAATGTTTCCACTCAAAAAATTTTTACACAAAAAAAAAAATTCAAATCAACTGGAAATTTTTCTTTTACTACCGGAAAATTAAAAATTTGTTGCAGTCATATTTGCAAATTTACACTCAAAGAATATTTCCACTGAAAAAAACCTTAGTAATATTATATAATACTCTTGCTATTACTACAGAAAAATTTGTAATTTTTTGCAGTCAATTTTGTTAGGTTTTGCAAAATAAATCTGCTGAACATTAGCGCAGTGATTCTGATTTTGATATGAAAATAAGGGTTTTTATTTTTAGAATATTTCTTATTTATTAAAACTAGCAGATTCCAGCCCTCGAAATTCGGGTGTAAATTCTAAAAAACTATTTTTCCATTAAACAAATACCCTAAAGGTGTGCCAATCAATTATAGCCAATTCACAAATTCACAACAGAAAAAAAAACAAACTCATTTTTATTAAAAACACATTAAAAAATTTAATAAACACACACATATTGTGGATAAAACGGTAGAACAAAGCATCGGTCACAAGAAATCGCCTAGCCTATTTATATAATAGATATTTCATACATATATGGGTAAAAATCTTTAAAAAACAAGTAGGAAAATTAAAGTCGGTCTAAGCCGACTATACGATACATTATACCATGCGTTTAGAAACCCTATCTCTTAGGTGCAACAAATTTTTTATGATTTATTATTATTAATTTTTATTAATGAAAATCCTAATGTAACAAGATTTAAAATCTTATAAAACAACATTAGTCATAACAAATTAATTTTCAATAGGAGGAATGTATGTAAGTTTAATTTATAATTAAAACAAGTAAGAAAATTATAGTCGGTCTAGACCGACTATACGATACCCTATACCATGCGTTTAGAAACCCTATCTCTTAGGCCCAACTAACTGGACATAGAAAATAAGCAAAAACCAAATTTGGAAAAATTTTGAAAAAGTTCATATCGGATGCTATATCTATATGGGGACTAGGTCCAAAAATGGACCAATCCTGACCATAGTTGGTAACGTCTCTTGTATTTTGCAAAAACATGTACAAACAAAATTTGAGAAGAATCAGTGCAATATTTTTGTTTTTTAATAGATTTAAGTGAATATCGGGAATCAGATCTATATGGGGCCAAAGGGAGCATTTTTGGACTACTCATTAGTGGATGTAATGAACGCATACAAACCCAATTTGAGTAAGATCTATTTGACAATTTGGATCCTATGGCAATTTATGTCGATTTCATAAGGGTAATTTGTATGGGGGCTAGGTCTGAACATGGACCGATTCTCACCAATTTCATCCCATGGCCGATAAGAGCTCATATACCAAATTTCATCGAAAGATATTCATATTTGCGACCTGCAGCTTGATTACAAGGTTTACATGGACACACAGACGGACGGACGGACGGACGGACGGACGGACGGACGGACGGACATTGTTAAATCAACTCAAAAAGTGATTCTGATTCGATCGGTATAATTAAAGATGGGTCTGGGTCAATTATTTTTGGTTGTTACAAACAGCAGCACAAAGTCATTATACCCAAACCACATAGTGGTATAGGGTATAATTAGAAGAATAATATAAAATAAAATATAACATAAAATATATAAAAAATAAAATAAAAATGTAAAAATAAAGTGTAAAAATATCCTGCACAGCAGGTAAAAATTATATAGAAATTAAAATTAAATTAACTAAAGAAATTAAAATGAAGTATTAAAAATCAATTGAGAAAAAGTTTAAATAGTTCTTTCTTAAATGATGTTGTATTTGATATTTTGTGAAGTTGATTATTTAAAGTATGTAACGAGTTCCAAAGACGTATGCCATTTACAAAAAAGTGTCTTTCGGATATTAGTCTATTGTATTAGTCTATTGTACAGTTATTACGGTTAGATCTTGTAAATAGTAATCGCTTGAAAAGGTAAACGGGTTCTTTAGTGAAAATAATTTTATGAACCATAAGTAAAGTTCTAAGTTCAAAGACTACGGAGAATACTATAAACTTTTCCAGAAGCTTTGTTAATTTGATCTTTCCAGGTTATGGTATTATTAAAAATCATTCCAATGTTTTTAGCATTCGCAACGCAGGCGATATCCACTCCATTAATACTAACTTTGGGAAGACAAGTGGTATCATATATCTTTTTAAAAATAACAAGGCACTGAGATTTTTTTCGGATTTAAGGTAAGACAATTCAACCTAGCCCATTCAAATACGTGGTTCAGTTCAGTATTCAAGTTCTGTACACAATTTTCCACATCTCGTACGTTACATGATGTGTATAACTGAAAGTCGTCAGCGTACATGTGCATTTGGCATGAATTAATTACGCGTGGTAGATCATTTATGTAAATAGAAAACAAAAGAGGGCCAAGTATAGACCCCTGCGGAATACCCCTACTTAAAGGCGCAGAGGTAGACGACTTGTCTTTAGAGACAACTACTTGCTCTCTATTCCGAAAGTAAGAGCTACTCAATTTAGAGGAGGGTTCAGAAAAACCAAAAATATGTTTAAGCTTTTTAACAAGAATATCATGGTCCACTGAGTCAAAAGCTTTTAGTTAGCAAATAAGCATAAACCAAATTTGAGTGGGATTATTATTATTTTTTGTGGCTGCAGATATGAAAAAGTTCATATCGGATGCTATATTTATATGGGAACTAGATCCAAACATGGACCGATCCTGACCATATTGTCACTTATATTTTTAAACAAGTAAGAAAATTATAGTCGGTCTAGACCGACTATACGATACCCTATACCATGCGTTTAGAGACCCTATATCTCAGGCCCAACTAACTGGATATAGAAAATAAGCATAAACCAAATTTGAGTGGGATTTTTATTAATTTTTTCGGCTGCAGAAATGAAAAAGTTCATATCGGCTGAAATATCTATATGGGGACTAGCCCCAAAAATGGACCGATCCTGACCATGGTTGGCAACATCTCTTGTATTTTGCAAAAATATATACAAACAAAATTTGAGAAGAATAAGTGCAATATTTTTGTTTTTTGATAGATTTAAGTGAAGATCGGGAAGCAGCTCTATATGGGGCCTATGACTAAGAGTTGTCCAATAGGGATCATTTTTGGACTACTGATTAATGTATGTAATAAATACATACAATCCCAATTTGACTAAGATTCGTATGATAATTTGGTTCTTATGGCAATATATGTTGATTTCATAGGGGTCATTTGTATGGGGGCTAGGTCTGAACATGGACCGATTCTCACCAAATTCTGATTCGATCGGTATAATTAAAGATGGGTGTAGGTCGAATATTTTTGGTTGTTACAAACAGCAGCACAAAGTCATTATACCCAAACCACATAGTGGTATAGGGTATAAAAGTAAATACAAACCAAATTTGAGAAAAATCTGTGTAATATTTTTTTTTCTTTTTTATAGATTTAAGTGAAGATCGGGAATCAGCTCTATATGGGGCCTATGACTAAGAATTGTCGTATTGGGATTATTTTTGGACTACTGATTAATGGATGTAATAAACGCATGCAAACCCAATTTGGCTGAGATCAATATGAAAATTTGGATCTTGTGGCAATTCATGTCGATTTCATAGGGGTCATTTGTATGGGGACTAGGTCTGAATATGGACTGATTCTCACCAATTTTAATAGCGTTCATACCATGCCCGATAAAGGCTTATGTACTTTCTTCAAAATATATTTATATTTGCGACCTGTAATTTGATTACAAAATTTACATAGACACACAGACGGACGGACAAACGGACATTGCTAAATCGACTCAAAAAGTGATTCTGAGTCGATCGGTATACTTGTTGTTTATACTTATATGGCTTTTTAAATTACCGTAATTTGAAATTTTTTTGAGTAATTTCATTAAAATGGAAAAAGTGTTCCACCCGCGGATCGTCACGGGTGCTAAAGTATACATAGGGTTAAAGAGGACGCTTTCACCTTTCTCTAAGTGGTATACGTTTCTTGTTCCCTTTTGCTCCCTAGAAGTTTTATTCCACACAAGTTGAGATTTGACACAAATATAGTAGTTTAATAAATATTTCAGAACAACCCTAATATTAAACGGTAGGGTTGTGACCACTTTTTTTTTTTTTTTTTTATATTTATTTATTTACTAGCTAATACCCACTACTTCGTTAGCGGACATTTAAGTTACATTTATTCGTTTGTACAGTATATTATATTAAAAATGCCCCTTTACTGGACTTTGATGTTATGTATTCGGAAAGGCATGTTTTTACTGGAATAAATTGATACACAATGTATTTGGAAAATTGTTAGAAATTGTAGACTGACTACCACTTTTTCCAATATCTATTAATTCAAATGAGAGATTTTATTCGTTTGAAATTAAATAAATCAAAATTTAATTTCGTGTTTTTAAAAATTGAGTTTGCTGAGAGGAAACCCAGGAGACTTTTACCCTTTTTGACCCTCCCGGTAGGATAGCCTATAGCACTCAGTGATAACGTAGCTTTCAACAGGTGAAAGAAATGTTGAAATCGGATAAGTAGTTTAGAAGATCCGTAAAGGGGGAGACTTTTCCTCTTTTTGCCCCTCCCGGAGGGATAGCCTATAGCACTCAGTGATAACGTAGCATTCAACTGGTGAAAGAAATTTTGAAATCGGATAAGTAGTTTAGAAGATCCGTAAAGGGGGAGACTTTTCCTCTTTTTGCCCCTCCCGGAAGGATACATAAAAACCTTGGTATTGACGTCACCTTTCATGAGAAGTTTACAGAATTGAAATCGGTTCAGGCATTACAGAGAACATCAATGCCAAACACAATGCTCTACATTTTTATATATATAGATTTATTCAGTCTATGGAATCATCCTTACAGACTACTTAAAGTATATGTACATTTATATTATAATTTATATATATAATTAAACATTTAACAAAATTGATATATAAAATTTATTTAATTCAGTTGATTTAATGCATTTAAGTGTAATATAATATCTCTTCTCACAATATCCAAACTTTTATTAAAATCAATAAACTGATATAGCATATTAAACTCATCACAAATTCTACGTAGTGGATTAAAATTAGCATAGTTTGTACAATAATATTTGATAGTTAGAAAGTTATAATTTCTTGATGATCGAAAAGGAATATTTATATTTATTTTGTTGATAAGAAATTCAGATTTAAGACTACCATTTAACAGTTTTAAGAGGAAAGTAACATTTAGCATATGTCTGCGACTTTTCAATGTAGGAAGCTTAATTAGAGCCAGACGATTTTCATAAGATGGCAACCTCATATTAGGATCCCAGCCCAAACCACGAAGATAAAATAACAAAAATTGTTTTTGAATTGATTCAATTTTATTCGAATGTATATGATATTGCGGATCCCAGACTACAGACCCATATTCGAGCATTGGTCTTACCAAGGTAGTAAACAATTGTTTTGTCGTATACGGATCCGAAAACTCTTTAGCCCACCGTTTAATGAATCCAAGTACACCAGTAGCTTTATTTATTGTTAGCGAAATATGACTTCTAAAGTCTAATTTTTTATCCAGAAGTACGCCAAGGTCGTTGAATGAATCCACTAAATCAAGCACAGCATTATTCATGATATACCGACCATTAATTGGAATTGATCTTGTAAAAATCATATATTTGCATTTTTTGACATTTAGGTCCATTAGATTCATATTACACCAAGTAGTTAAACGATCAATATCATTCTGTAAAAGTGATTGTTGATCAAGATTGTTGAGGGTAAAAATTAACTTTACATCGTCTGCATACATTAATGTAGTTGAGTGTTTAATTACAGAACGAAGATCATTTATAGATAGCGTAAATAAAAGAGGTCCCAAGTGACTACCTTCCAACATCTAAAGACTGCGATCCTATTAACTTTATAAATAAGACTGCAGGTCATTATCGGTGATAGCTTGCGAGTAGTAACCATTTATTTTTAATAAAAAAAAAACAAAAAAAATCACCTTTTTATGAAATTAAAAAAACAGTTGAGTTTGACAGTATGCCACACCCACAATAAGCTATAGTTTAATCTAATTTTTTTGATGCATTAATTTGGATATATTAGCTACAAAATGGCGTTAAAATTTAAAAAATCGGTGACAAGAAATTAATTGGCCTTTTGGCCAATGAAATCAAAATTTCAGGCACAGTGAGACGTTTTATATAACATTGTCGAAAATTTACTCTTTTCTTATTTGCAATAATACTATTTTATTATACCCTCCACTCCAGTGTGCAGAGGGTATATATAAGTTTGTCATTCCGTTTGTAATAATTAGAAAAAAAAATTTGGACCCCATAAAATATATATATTTGTGATCCTTATAACAACCGGAGTTGATATAGCGATGTCCGTCTGTCCGTCTGTCCGTCTGTCCGTCTGTCCGTCTGTCCGTCTGTGGAAATCACGATGACGGCATCAATCGGGCAGCTAGGGTGCTCGTTGGCATAAAAAATGATTCATTAACATCCTGAAAAGTTTGCTATTTAAAATCGTCCAAATCGGTCGATTAGGGCCCGAGTTTTGAATGAAGAACTAAAAAAAGTCTTGAAAAAATATAATTTTCTATGTTGTTCTTGTCACGATCACGCCCTCAATAGGATAGCTAGGGTGATAATTTTTAGTGAGAATGATTCACCAAATTCATGGGAAGATTTCTACTTCAAAAATCATTAAAATCGGTGGAACAGGTCCAGGTAAATCTATGAAAAATTAAAAAAAAAAATGAAAAACATGATGTTTCCATATTGTTCCTGTTGTTATTCTAAATGTTGCATTGTTGTCATAGCTGGACTTGTTGTTTTTGTGGTCGTTGTGGTAATAATATAATAAAAACAAACCCTTTGTACATTTTTTTGTGAACTCTGGTAGAAAATTTTAAAAGTTTCCATTGTTTTGGCATCACTAAAAAAATTTGTTAGATCATTTCTGTCATTGCCACGAGCCTGCATGCAAAATTTCAGATCGATTGGCTCACGGTAAAGGGGCTAAAAATCGATCCAAAATTTTGTCGACAAGCAGACACTACCAGTTAATATAAAGGCAGTAAATAAAGGGAGTAAAAGTTCACCAATAATTTAAAAAACAAATTTTTATGTGTTAATTTATTTAAAGAAAAAAATAATTAAATGAAATAGTAATAATAAAAAAAATAATAATATACAATACAAAAAAAAGAATATATAAATAAAATAAAATAAAGATAAATGCATTCATAGCATTATAATACATATAAAAGGTCAATGTTTTCTAACCGTAACCGTAACGAGTCAGTTGTTTTTTTTTACATGAAAATCATTTAAAACAGTTACCGAACGTAACCGGAACGTCCCAATACTTTTCATGTGAAAAAAAGGCTGACACGTTACGTAACAGTTACATGTCGCTAACTTGTTCTTTACACAGGCTACTGCTTTTGCAGCCAACTTCAAGTCTATTTATATAGTTTCGTAAGCATAACTGATAAAATTGTTTCTATTATTTTTTGCTGTAAGTAATAAATTATAAATATGCTGAATTTGCAAACTAAAATGGATACATATATTGGAGGTGCTTTAATACAAAAGAGTTAACGAAACAAAATCAGAAAAAAAAACAACTCTACAACATCAACAATGGCAGTCATATGTTCTTCAAATAGAAAAAAAAAAACTGCAAGTGTGTTTTGTTGGCTACAAAACAAAAATAGTGTTGACAATATAACAAAATATGTAAAAGAAGTTAGTGCTATGAAATATTTTATTTTGTTTAAAAAAAAATCGCAAAATGAAAGGCTATAATTCCATTAATAATCAAAAGGCGTTAAACTAATTTATTTATTTTTACGTTGTACTAATGCATTTTAAATAAGAAAAAGTAATTGTATATTTAAATAAAAATGCATTTGTATTATATGTTGCTGTCGTATTCAGAAAAATCAAGTAGCTGACTATACGACTACAAATGCTGCTGCCAGCAGGCGTCTATGTGTTTCATTCATTATGTTGCATTTTTTTGCGAGCAATACTTACATATATTCTAAATAAAGAAATAATAGTTCTTTTCATACTGCGAAATCTATACAAATATATGTACAAATACTATATGTCAAATTTCAAATTTGCAATAATTGATACATTTTTGAAAGAAAATTTGAAATGTCTTTAATTTATTTCATAGAAAACAATTTTTTGAGGTGCGTGGATTTTCTATATTTACTGTTTTACTATTTTCGTAATGAGGTTAAATGAGTTAAAAAGAATTTAAAATATTTGAAAATATTAGGTGAGGATCCTCAATATGTAATATACGATCGGTCTAAAACTTTTCACTTAGAGCCACAGTTAAATTCGAAACAACAAAAACCCATATATTTTGTGCATAAAGTTTAACATTAAATGTGCTTTTCTAAAATGTCTATATATTTTTTCTCATTCATTTCTGACCATCTTCAATGTAAATTTACCAAAGTTTTTTTTATTGCAATATGTATATAAAACTTAAAAATTTAATATTTTTTATTGTGTATTAACTTATTATTCTGCGATTTTCATTACATCACAAAATGTTACAAATTGGCACTACTGTTTCAAAAACAGAAAACTTCTAAATCAGTTGAAAACAGTTGATCTGTAAAACTGTGTGTGAAATTGTGTCAAATAAAATTACAAATATTAATAAATATAATAATACATATATATGTATATATATTTTATTAATTTTGTTAAGAATTAGCACAAAATTGATTTTCCATTTTGCATTTCATTTATAAAGAATTCTGCCATATTTTGTTAAAGGGAAAATCCATTTTTGTTATATTAAAAAAAACAGACTTGCATTTAATTTTTCCGTGACTGCCTCAATAATTGCGTAGATGCCACCACAATATTTTTTCTAATTAAAACAGTTGATCTGTAAAACTGTGTGTGAAATTGTGTCAAATAAAATTACAAATATTAATAAATATAATAATACATATATATATTTTATTAATTTTGTTAAGAATTAGCACAAAATTGATTTTCCATTTTGCATTTCATTTATAAAGAATTCTGCCATATTTTGTTAAAGGGAAAATCCATTTTTGTTATATTAAAAAAAACAGACTTGCATTTAATTTTTCCGTGACTGCCTCAATAATTGCGTAGATGCCACCACAATATTTTTTCTAATTAAATATTAACCAATATCTAACTAGAATTATGATTTATTCTGACTAAAAAGTTCCAATTAAAAGTTATTCATCCCAATTATGAATATTCTCAAGGAATTTCTTTCTCACGGAAAATACATTTCTCGAGAAAAAAATTCCTCCAATTATAAATTCCGCGTGAACAAAAAATGATTAACTGGCATCATCGAATTTCGAAGCCACTTGCTTTGCTTATTGACAATTTATTTTCTATTTTTTGTGTGTGTGCAAACGACCCTACAATAAATGTCCCAATAAATATTTTTGTTTGCTATCAACTTGAGGTGCATTTGAGATCAAATACATTTCTCAAATCTCCAACGTTAATTCTCAAATGCCCTCAATAGTTCGAATATAGTCTTCTCAACTTAAAAGGCACATTTTTTATATGGCGATTTTCATAGTTATCAAATTGAGAAATTTGTGATTCTCAACTTGATAGCAAAGAAATATTTCCAATCGGTATCAAATGGAAGGTACGGAATTGCCATATTATACTAATTTTAGAAATGAAAACAATGTACTTTTTTTAATGTTTCAATTTAATTTCATTATATCTTTAACATTACTATGTACATATTTAACATTAAATGTACATATTACGTACATTTTTTAAAATCTAGAATTAAAAATAAATGAATTAATTAGTTGTACATTTTTTGAAAAATTCGACAAAAAGCAGAAATAATTAAAAATATATCAATGATTTATTTGTACTTTTTTGGCATTTTTTAATTTAATTTATTATTTATGACATATTTAAATAATATCTCAGACTTAACACAAATCGTATTCAAGTTGAAAAAATGTTTGGTCTCAAGTGGAGAAAAGTGTTGGATATCCAATTGAGAGTAAAAATGTTTCTCAAAGATTGGAAAAAATGTTAAGTCTCAACTTGATGTCAAGTTGAAAGCAAACAAGGAGAAAAATTGTTCAACCCAAGTTGAGAATTACATTTGACATCAATTTAAGAACTTAATATTTCAATGCATACTGGGGAATGACCGAAACTAACACATAAACAGTTTTTTCCTATTTGAAAAACATATGACTGTCATTGTTGCTGTTGTAGAGTTGTTATACCCTCCACTCCAGTGTGCAGAGGGTATATATAAGTTTGTCATTCCGTTTGTAATAATTAGAAAAAAAATTTTGGACCCCATAAAATTTATATATTTGTGATCCTTATAACAACCGGAGTTGATATAGCGATGTCCGTCTGTCCGTCTGTGGAAATCACGATGACGGCATCAATCCGGCAGCTAGGGTACTCGTTGACATAAAAATGATTCACTAACATCCTGAGAAGTTTGCTATTTAAAATCGTCCAAATCGGTCGATTAGGGCCCGAGATTTGAATGAAGAACTAAAAAAGTCTTGAAAAAAAAAATAATTTTCTATGTTGTTCTTGTCACGATCACGCCCTCAATAGTGCAGCTACAGTGATCATTTTTAGTGAGAATGATTCACCAAATTCATGGAAAGATTTCTACTTCAAAAATCATTAAAATCGGTGGAACAGGTCCAGGGAAATCTCTGAAAAAGTAAAAAAAAAAATGAAAAACATGATATTTCTATATTGTTCTTGTTGTTATTCTAAATGTTGCATTGTTTTCATAGCTGGACTTGTTGTTTTTGTGGTCGTTATGGTAATAATATAACAAAAACAAACCCTTTGTACATTTTTTTATCAACTCTGGTAGAAAAATTTTAAAGTTTCCATTGTTTTGGCATCACTAAAAAAATATGTTAGATCATTTCTGTCATTGCCACAAGCCTGCCTGCAAAATTTCAGATCGATTGGGTCACGGGAAAGTGGTTTAAATCGATCCAAAATTTTTTCGACAAGCAGACACAACGAGTTAATATAAAGGGAGTAAAAATTCACCAACATCTAAAGCAAATAATGCTAAATACCTAGTTGTTAATAAAAAAAACAATTGGGCAATTCACAATGGGTAATGTATCGTTTTTTCTCCTGTATCGTGTATCACTTTACAATAGTGTAAAACTGTTGTTGATAATTTTCACTGAAAAATCTGATACACGATCCAACTTCATTTGCTATGTTTAGTAAATGTTGTATATTGTATCATAACATATCAGTTCCAAGTGAATGCCAGTTTTTATGAAAAAGAAAAAAACAAATACATAGAATATTATCAGCATAAATAATTATAAAATAAAATATGGCAAATAATGCAAATAACGCAAATACATCGATAACTTTATTTATATAAAAATTAATGTTTATATTTTTAGTATGTATTTTCTCTTTCAGTACCAAACCAAAACATTTAACATTTTTTTTTTCATTATAAATTAAAATGCAAGAGGTACGTAACTAAAACTCCAGGGTATATCTCACGACCAAAAAGCAAACACTGACAAGTGTTTTCTGTTATACAAAATAGCAGAAGCGACGAAGCGATCTTTCCTCGTTGGATCGAAAATTACTAAAGAAAGCGTTTTACAATATGAAAATACAACTGAGTGTTCACAACAAATGATTGTATTGTGTATTTCAATACAACATACAATGTACAACACCTGTTGTGAATTGCCCAAATGTAAATTTAGCAAAAAATTTATGTATTAATTTATTTAAAGAGAAAAACACAAAAATAAACGTTTGATGTTGTATTTTGTGTGTGTAATATTTAAATATACATACATACACATATTAAATAATACAAATAATGTACATATATTATATATATGTATGTATGTATATTCATAGTAACTGCATGTTAGAAATAAATCGGTTATTTTATTTACATAAAATTCTGCAGTATTTTATTGTGGGGAAAATACATTTCTTTTGTATTAACAGAGTGTCACTTCATTTTGCTCAGCGTGACTATGCCACAGTAGATGCCGCCATAATTTTTGTTTGTTCTAATTAGCTTTGCAATAGTTATTTCTATTTTAACATGAATGTTAATATTTTCAACTAGATATCATACAGAACAATGTTAAGAGTATACACGGGTTGGTCTTTTATTTCATACGTTTTTTCATTATTCTTTTACAAATATGAACATAAGTTTGGCATATTACCCACCAATCTCACATCACACTGCAAGTTCGAAAAACTCAATACACTCACATTTTTTTTTTACTAATACACACACATTTTCCGCAGTGGTCACACTAATGGCACCAAATTTTTCGTGCGAATAGTGGCAGACACTAACGATGATTAATGTTACCCTGTTATAAATTTAATGCAAATTTACTGGATTCTGTAAAATTGTAATTAAAGTTTTAACTTGTTAAATCTATTATAATGATTTATTTTTTGAAATGCGCATACAAAAACGCAAGTTTGTTAATTATAGAGCATAAATATTATTAACTATTATTAAAATAATACTAATAATAATAAATGTAAACATTTTCCCTCAAACATGTGCCTGTATAATAAACTTGGTAACTCTACTTAAAATAAAATAAGAGAGAGAAGTATACAAATTTTTTCAAGTTTACGCTTCGACAACATTTTAAAAATGAGATTGCAGTCAGATGTTTGAGCATAAAATTTAATGGCGATGGATTCGACTAATTCGAACAATTTTTCGTTGATAATACGTACACAACGATTTTACAATTTCAGTGTGATGAGATTGGGGGGTTAACTTTTTGTTGTCTTTACAAAATAGAGTTACCGAGTTCGTCAATGAGTTTTTTGCTTACAAAACAGTTCTACATAGTTATATAGAATTATTATTCTGCTTTACCTATAAAATATCTGATTGCGATTACATCTAATTTTTAAAAATTGTTTATAATTAAAAGCATTATTATTCACATAAATACAAAATTTCACTTTTTAAACTGAAAATAAAATTTCCAATTATAAATTAGAAAATATTAATTGAGTTTCAGAAAATCATATCAAAACGTCGGAAATAATAATTTTAAATTTAGAAATATCTTTACATATAAAAATGTTTACATTTAAAAAAAATATTGCCATTCAGGAGATATTAATAACTTTTCAGTACCGCGATTCAGTAACTTCTTTTAACATTAGTCGAATTGTAAAAAAAAAGAAAATTGCAAAATTATCAGTAAAATTTTGAAACGATATTCGCTATTGTTAAAGTCAGCTGTTGTTGTTATCTAAACGACAACCATTTTTGTGTTGTTTATCCAATCGATAAAAACTTAAATTTTTAGGTTGAAATGTCGTCATACATAAATAAAAATCATGAAATAGTGAAAATATTTTGCTTTAATTAAAAAACTTTTTTATATAAATAAAAAAATTAAATAGCATATTCAATTCATTATTTCATTTTCAAATAAATAAACAGAAATATTAATAAAAAAAATAAAGATATTAAACATAAACATAAAATCATCCTGTCAAACACGAAGTAATTTGTTTTTTTCTATTCTTTGTGTTTTTCGCTTATTTTGACAGAGATGCCACTCCTTTACAATTTAAATAAATAGAAAAACAGATTTGTCGATATTAATTTAAATTCAATGAATTTAAGAAAACCTCAAATGATATTTAAGAATTGCTAACATAAAAATTGTTACATAAGTAAACGTAATTTTATGAGAATGTTATTTTTTATATATAAATTTTCACATTTTTTTTTGGATGAAAATTTTTAAGTTTTTCAGAAAATAAAGATAACATTAAATTATTTTATTTAAAATGTTTGGGACTTTTCGTTTTTTGCGTTTTTCATCCCTAATTTGATTATTTATTATTATAAATTTATTCTCTATGTTTTCAAAATATGGCAATATTTTAAAAAAAAGTTGAGAGAGCTTTTTTTTTTGGTTATTATTTTGTTACTCCATCCGACCTATATGGCCACAATGAAGAAATATTTGGCCAGTTAAAAGAAACTATACAGCCATCTCCAATTAGCACGATTTAATGCATATAGCCACTCTACACAACCATTACCTTTGCAATGGAGGTTAGGGCGAGCTATTTAATTAGCAAAAACTAAATTAAACGAGAAGTTATGTCATATAACCGGAAACGCATACATATAGGTATATAACCAAAATGCATGCCGATTAGCAACCACAATGACCAAAAAGCAAACTCCGAAATAAATCCGAAATAATAGAAAAGAAGAAAACCAACCCAAAGAATTTGCTGAAATAATTTGGTATTAAGTTTAACAAATTGTTTACTTTTTCATTTACATTTATTATCAAGACTCAAACCGAGGTGGAGGGTATCAAAGATTCGGCACAGCCGAATTTAACACTCTTACTTGTTTTTCAAATGTATTTATCTTAAAATAAGTAAAATTATTTATATTGTAAATAAAAATACTACTGCTACTACTACTACTACTACTACTACATGATATAAAACTATTTGGTGACGGAGTAAAGTTGGTTGAATGATAGTCAAAATGAGGATTAATTCCGGGAAGCCGTATTAAAAAAAACATTTTTTTTACAAATCTATAATATTAATAGGCTAGGCGATTTTTTGTTATCGATGTTTTGTTCTACCGTTTTATCCCGATTTTGACCAAACGTGTATCATTTGAAAGGTATTTCTTTTTAGCCGTTTTGCAGATTTACAGATTTTTATTTTTTTTTCTTTGTTTTGAATAAATTGCATTTAAAGTTGCTACTAACACATACATAAAATTATACAATGCTGTGTGTGTATTTATTAAATTTGTTAATGTGTTCGTAATAAAAATGATTTTGTTTTCCTATGTTGATTTGTGAATTGGCTATAATTGATTAGCATAACTATAGGGTCTTCATTTAATTAAATAATAAAATTTCCTAGATTTGCACTCGAATTTCGAGGGCTGGAATCTACTAGTTATTATCAATACTGTAAAAACTATCATTTGGGGCAAAAAAAAATAATAAAAAGAAATTTTTTTTAATGTTAAACGCTTTTTTGTTTTTCGGAAAAAATTTCCTTGGTTCACATTTTTTGATACAACTGTGGATTCTAAAGAGGTAAATATTTAAGTCAAAATACGAAGCATAATGTATTTAATTGTCTATTGGAGAAAAACAAATAAATACGTTTTTATGTTATAATAAATTTTATATCAAGTATTTGAATTTTCAACAAAGTTTTCATTACTGTAATCACCATTACTTCAAATTTCATACTCATCATAATAATTTTCACTTTCATAGTTATCATCTTCATATTCATCATCATTAGCCTCTTTTTCACCTGCAGTGTTTGGTAAAATTATTAAATCTAGTACCATCTGTGGTATATGATGGTATAAATATATCTCCATTCGACTTTTATCGACTGTATTTACTTTCACAGATAGTTGGCCAATTGGCAATAATGCATGTGATATTATTTTTGGCCCTCGTATAAATAATAATGTGGAAGGCATATAAAACCATGGGTAGAGCTTAAAGCAATGTCTGACCGTGTTGTGAGTATAGTTTTTAAACTTGTCAACAGGATACGAAAATAAGTATCACATGCATTCGTTCTATTAACTCTTTGTCCACTTTTGTGATTTGTTCAGAAACAACGACATTATAAAAACGTTTGGCAGTGTTGCCATCGTTGGAGTTTCCAAAGTCTGGTTGGTCAAAAGTCGGTAGTAGAACCTCACTGAGTAGCACTGTGACAGTATTTTGTATCATTTAAAGTATTAGTAATGTTTTTGATTAAATATAATGCATTTGCATTTAGACGATGAATTTTTCGCATACCGGAATCTATAATTGCAATTGAAAGAATTTTTTACAATATGTCTTATTATTGTACTTTTTCACTTTTCGTCCCACTCTAACATATATGATCATTAAAATAAGGTATTGATGTACTAGGTTACATATTTATAACAGCAATAACAAAAATCATAGTAATGAAAATACAGACAAAACCAAATCCAAAACTATGAACAATTGCTAACTAGAGCATTTGCAGCATATTTTAGTTTTCAATTGGGTATTTTTAAAAGAAAGTTAAGTATATTGCGTGATTGCAAATATACGCAAAAGTTTTTTTTGGATTCCTCACGCTGTAACCCCGTAGTTATTTGCTGTGGATACAGACTTGCCCGATCTCAGCCGATAACACATTGGAACTCTATATATATTTTCAAAATATCTTTTTTTGGGGTAACATTCACACAAATGTTAAAAATATTTCTGCAACAATATTATTAAACACAGCAAGTTAATCCAATATCTGAGGATTAAGCTTCCATTTGAAAAAAAGTTTTTTAGATTATATTATCAAAAAAAAAAAAAAAAAAAAATAATAATACTTGAAATTCGTAGTTTTTTAACTTTTTACTACTTTGCACTTAATTAGCTTAAACTTCATCTCACCCTCAAAAAAACTTACGTTGTTAACCCTCGTGTGTCGTTTTCCACACATACGGGATGTCTACATATTTTGCACTAGCAACATATTATTCAAAATTATGATTTACCATCCATAACTTATATTTTTATATTTTGTTACCTGTTACATCAAATTAGTTTCTCTTCAACATATTTTTAACAAATATCACGGTTATAAGTATGATTACATACACCTTTTTGTCAGAAACAGCACATCGTTTGATATACATTGTTCTTAGATTTCGACATCTCGTAATAACATATGTGACATGTAGCCTTTCCTTTGATTCTTGGAAGAATACATTTTGATCTTTTTGGAGGAATGTCGAATGATACTGATGAGTGCTCTCCAGATTCTGAAAGTTGACGAAACGTTGAAGAGGCAGACAGGGTTATTGAGCAACTGGGCTTCCCCACTGATTCGTTTTGTAAATTGTTGCTAATGCAAGAGATATTCGAAACTTACACAAGAAAACTCGTCTCTTTGTTTGTTTGCCAATTTGGATCCACATCTTTGAATATAATCAACGCGTTTAGAACTGTTATAAGACAACATTTGCCAAATGTATCCACGCCACCTATAATAGGTAGTGATCAATGAAATAAAAATTAAAATATAAATCATTGAAATGAATTCTTGGTTTTAGTATAATATTGACTGATTATTGGCGGCTTTTTTCCATAAGATTCTACATAATTCGAGGCATGTATGGTGCTATGCAGTACTACACAATTTTCTTTTCTGTCGATATATGATACGAGTGATGTGTTTTCGGTAAATGAAAATTTTGAATGGAACAATGGAACTTTTTTGCATTCCAAAAGTTTTGTTGGGATGCTTCTTTTGTATTTGCGCATTATACCACCCATTGTTAGCGCTTGGTATAACAACTTTTGACCAAGTTTGTAAGATGGGAAAAATTGTCCGTTGTTATGTTATGACTCTTCTCTCTGCGAACAAAATTCGAAGCCACACATTCACCAACTGGTTGACCCATATATGGTTGAATTTTTCAAACGTAATAAATTCAGAGCAAATTAACAGCCCTATCGCACAAGCTTAGAAGAGATATATTGTCGAAACTTGCATCTTCTATGAAAACCTAGCAATTGCCTGTCAACAGTAACATGTTAAGATGGATTACAACAATCAGCTAAGAGTTCAGAACATTTGTCGAATTTTTCACGAATTGCAGCAAATTTGTCCGTAAAGCTTCTTTGATTTCTGCTTATAATGTTGTCGAACCGAATAATACTATTCATTTATTGAAATGCCTCCTTCGACAATATAGCTCTAACTATGGGACGTCCATATTCATCATCAAATAAATCCAACATTATCTCATTCTTTCATCTAAATTATTACAATTATATCTAAAACATTAGATTTGTTAGAAACATAGACCTGTAAAGTCCACCCAAAATAGGAACACCGATATATGCATGTAACAAGTTTGAGTCGATTTCGGCATAACTGTCACAGCATTGTGCCTTTGCATATGCATTTGATCACTTTAGAATAACATTATCAATTGTCTATATTGTATAAGAGGTATACAGTTTGTCAGAACTTCAATAGGAATGGACATTTGACGGGAAAAAATTATGTTCCTAGTGCAAAATATATATAAATTACATATGTGTGGAAAACCACACACCAGGGTAAGCAACGTCACTTTTTAAATATCTCGCTGCAAAAATATATTTTTGAATCAATTAATGTGTTTTCTGTACAAAATTAATGCGACAGGAAAAGTCAAGAAGTTTTATGAACATCGCTTGATTATTATTTTTTTTATGTACAAAACATTTGTATATTGTGTGGTTTTCCACACAAAGGTGAGATGAGGTTAAACTATTGAGCCTTGATAAAATACAACAATAAAAAGTAAACAACGCGGAACATTTTTTTTTTGACAGCTGTTGACGTTGAATTTTATCTGCTATAAATCGGCATGAAAACTTATTGCAAGATATTAACTTCAACTTTTGAATTAATTCTCACCTTTGACACATTTCATCCCAATGTGCGGGGCTAGGTTCTTCCATTCTAACTGCAGTCACTTATAGAAAAATGGCGGTCTTAATTGGATTCGAAATATCTGGTTGCTTATCGTATATATTTCAATTCCTGTTACTAGTTGTAATAAGTTTTTTAATTTTTACATACTCATTGGAATTAGATTTAAAATTGTTTTTTTGCTAATATATTTTTCTTCATTTTATTAGTTGTAACTTCTTGATAAAATAGTAATATTAAATAAATAAGAAGAGCATTATAAAATGCATGTTTCTATTATCTAAAATACGATATCCTGATAAATTGTTGTTATAGTCAATAAACAAAATGTAAATTGCATTTCATTAAACAATTGGTAATCAATACAACCGAATTTGTATAAAAAATTCAATTGCCTTTATACTTAATGCGCCAATTTGGAACATACAATTCAGTTATCACAATAAAATAATACGATTAGCAACCAATTCGCTTGCCACAATGAATCGATTTTTTGTGTTTAGCATCCCATATAATATCATCAGCTCTAATTTCATATCAATATCACTATTTTTTGGTTTATAATCATATTCTATATTTCATTTACGATCTCAGTATAATTTGTTTCAAGACCCTTTCATAAGGCTCATCATATTGATACTTTTTTTCTATATATTAGAAGTATCATGGTAAGAAAATGGCTCACTATAATAATAAGTTACAGAATGTTACGCCTTTTATTTTCTTATCTCAGAAATATTGAAATTAATATCTTCTACATGCAGCATTGCCTAAACTATCAAACTTTAAACTTAGCTTTCAAATTAATGGCGCACTAACATAATCAAAAGGATGTTTTTTTTATGATTTTCTGTTCGTCACGCCATGCGGTAGATAGAAGTGCGATTACTTAAACCACACCATAAACGATGAGAATATTCATTAATTTTTAGGATAACCACAACTTTCAAAATTGTTTGCAAAACAACAGAAAAAAATTCCAAAGTCCATAAATTGCGCACTCAATATAATCTAAAAACACATACACATACCAAGCCGATACACAAAAGTGGGTTTGTTTCATGTGAGCGAACGGATTTTTGAATTTTTAACGAGCAACGCTGAATTTATTTTCATACGACTGCAAGCTCTGATTAAACAAAAGAGTTCAAATTAAAATTTGGCACAGAAAAGCGTTTAATTGCTGTTTTGTATTTAATGCACTAAATACCATATGTCCCAAATATGTTAAAACTTATTTTTGTATGGAACTTTCGGTTGTTCCAGGTTATAGCTTGAAGGAGCTCACATATATACATCTCATTAAAATGTATAATGATGGAACACTTCACTTGTGGTTACATTGATATATTTATTTATTGTTGTTTCTGACGTTGTGGTTGCTGGTGCTTTTGCTGGTTTCGCGTGAGTACGCATTGTTACCTTGTCAGTGTTTGATGATGGTTCTAATTTCATTTTTAGAAAAACAAATTAATTTTTTTTTGGAACTTAAAGCAATTTCGTTTAATCAGTCATATAATTTAAGCTACTATCCCTGTTCTCACGCCCAATTCTGACTCATCTGTAGTGCGGAGTTATAAGAAAAAATCTTCACTTTCGAACATTAGTTTTTGGGTATATTGTTCTAAAGAAGTTTAATAACCATCTTTTAGATACTTCTGTACTTATGTAACAACAATTTGGATTCAGACGGCAACATTCCATTGTCCATGGGCTCACAATGCTGTCTGACTTCATTTCTACTAATCTTAATTATAGAAGTAATTCAGTAATTCTTAGTTTAGATTTTTAGAAGTTTAAAACTTTTATGTTTAATAAAAATTTTTGCTTATTTGTTTTACATTACTTATCTAGCAGAGAGTAATAACTTTAACTCTGTCAATATAGATGTGTTTGTTTTACTTCCACAGGGTCCTCATTAGGGAAAATTTTATAAAATATTGATTTAGCAGATATCCTTGAACCTCATTAGGAAGAAAACATCATATATTTTAAAGATGAAGGTAATATTTAAGGTGCTACTTCCAATCCGAAAATTAAACGGGCAAATGTTTTGATACATTTTTTAATTGTTGAATTAACACAATTTTTGAACAACGGAAATTAAATTAATTATGTTCAATTATAAAGTGTAAATAAATATTTGTTTCCAAATACCAGAAAATTCATTCCTTGCGTTGTAATTATAAATTAATTAATTTCCTATTATGATCAATTTTAATATTCAGGAGTAATTTTTCAAGTATTGATTACATCTATACTTGATAAAGAGTGAGTGTGTGTGTTTTTTTTTTTTTTGTAGGAAAAAATCTCCGTAGAGTCTTACTGCTGATGTGGGGACTGCTATAGGCTATATTTTTTCTAAATATTTTTAGTGGGCATGGCAACTCCCATACAAAGTAAATTTTTAATAGCATATATATTGAGTACTGCGACAGAGACAGCTTTGCAAATTTGTCTTAGGTCATCTATTATTAACGTGAGTAGTAAAAAAAAAAAAAAAAAAATAAATAAATAAAAGGGATCAGACAAAGGGGCGTGCTACACCCATACACAGTATATAATAAATGTCACTTATCTGGAGTACGGCAATGGTAAGGGGTTGGAGGGTGGTAGCGAAGCACACCGGTTTACATCTAGTTTTTGATAAAGTACAAAATCCTTTTTATACCCTATACCACTATGTGGTTTGGGTATAATGACTTTGTGCTGCTGTTTGTAACAACCAAAAATATTTGACCTAGACTCATCTTTAATTATACCGATCGAATCAGAATCAATAACAATGTCCGTCCGTCCGTCCGTCCGTCTGTGTGTTCATGTAAACCTTGTAATCAAACTGCAGGTCGCAAATATGAATATATTTTGATGAAATTTGGTATATAAGCTTTTATCGCCCATGGGATGAACGCGTTGAAATTGGTGAGAATCGGTCCATGATCAGACCTAGCCCCCATACAAATTACCCAAATGAAATCGACAGAAATTGCCATAAGATCGAAATTGTCATATAGATCTTACTCAAATTGGGTTTGTATGCTTTCATTACATCCATTAATGAGTAGTCCAAAAATAATCCCTTTGACCCCATATAGAGCTGCCTCCCGATCTTCACTTAAATCTATTAAAAAACAAAAATATTGCACTGATTCTTCTCAAATTTTGTTTGTATATATTTTTGCAAAATAAAAGAGACTTTACCAAACATGATCAGGATCGGTCTATTTTTGGACCAAGTCCGTGTATAGATATAGCATCCGATATGAACTTTTTCATATCTGCAGCCAAAAAAATTAATAAAAATCCCACTCAAATTTGGTTTTTTCTTATTTTCTATGTCCAGTTAGTTGGGCCTAAGAGATAGGGTCTCGAAACGCTTGGTATAGGGTATCGTATAGTCGGTCTAGACCGACTATAATTTTCTTACTTGTTTTTTACTATTGTTATTTTCTTAGGCTGATTGAAATGGTTAAGGCCAGTATCAAATTATATTTAGTATAAAAAAGTTATACGTCCTTTTTCATAATATGCTTATTCAATTTAATTCGCAGTTTCATCTCAATAAATGGAAAGACTGCGAATTTTTTAAAGTAAAACTGAAAACATTGAAATATAAGATTAATAAAAAAATGAGAAATAGAAAGAATAGACAGCTTTTTGATTAATTTTGGTTTAAAATTTTTGGATGATTGTCATAATATTGAGAAAATCCTTATTTAGTAATAACAAGGCCATATTTTATCACAAAAAATTTTGGAATTTTAT
Source organism: Cordilura impudica (assembly GCA_963682025.1). Classification (NCBI taxonomy): domain Eukaryota; kingdom Metazoa; phylum Arthropoda; class Insecta; order Diptera; family Scathophagidae; genus Cordilura; species Cordilura impudica. Next base: position 107,748,955 of record OY821517.1, read on the forward strand.
ACCTAATATTATTTGATACATTATATATAATATATTGTTTTGTGGTTCCTCATTTTGTAAGATCTTTTTTTTGTAATAAATTAGTTATATTAACGACAATTGTCTCTCCATTTTTCTATGCCCTTTTTTCTTCCTAATTATTTATTAACATAAATCATGGTGGAAAAACTACGATATTACGGTATTGATGTAAGAGTTTTAGGTTTGCTTACAAGTTACTTAACAAACAGAAAATAATATGTTGAAACCAATTGCTACAAGGGCTATATGGTTGCTGTCGAATATGGAGTTCCACAGGGAAGTGTTTTGGGACCTTTTTTATTTACCATCTATCTTAATGATATGCAGATATGTTTGCTGATGACATTAGTATTTTTTATTCCTACAAGCACGAAATTGCTTTAAAAGCTCATATGGAGTACGACTCAGCGCTTATTTCCGAGTTTGTTAGAATAACTAAATTGCTTCTAAATTCCGGGAAAACCAAATTACTAAGGTTTAGGCCATATTTAACTCATAACCAAAACTTTAGGATTATCGTAGCTGGTAAGGATGCAACGGAAACTCAGTCCACAAAATATCTAGGTTTATACCTCCATAGTAATTTATCGTGGGACATGCATATTCAGCATTTCAAATCCAAAATTTCGTCTGCGACTGGTTCGCTTTATAAATTAAAAAACAAATTTGATACAAGGACGAAACTAATTATTTACCAAACTCTAATAAACAGTTATTTGAATTGTTTGCCAGTTATATATGGATATAAGAAAAGTAATGTGCTGAAATCGCTTCAAGGATCCCAAAATAAAGCGTTAAGAACGGTTTTTAATCTGCCATTGTATTATTCAACGTTATCCCATTACAATGACATATCTACAACTGTTCTTCCTTTATATGGACTATACAAAATGCAGCTGCTTTTCTACGTTTTTAAGTCCATTCAGAATATTGGCTATCACACAATGTCATTCCTTAAATCAATCTGCATATAATACAAGAAGTAATATGAATTTAACAATAGCAAGATGTCGATTGGAAACAACGAAACAGCGAATAGAACTCATGGGTAGTATAGAATATAATAAACTTCCACAAAGTTTAAAAACTATTGGAAAAATTTAAATTTTTATAAACAGAATTAAAGAATATTTATTAGAAAATTTAGAAATGCTTCTACTATTATAATTTGATCTCAATGTTTCTTATATGTATATGTATGTTTAAAAAAAAAAAAATTTTTTTTTTTTTTGCCTTATTGTTGATAATTTTGTAATGTATTTTTTTTTTTTTTTGGGCCACCACGCCTCCAGAATGTCGAAGTGGCGCTGGGGCAATATCTCTTGTACTGAACAAATATTTTATAAATAAATATTTTTTTTTTCATTAAAAAAAACGTGTTGTTAATTCTAAATATTTAAAAAAAATTAAGGCATAAATATTTGCGATATCTGCGAATTGTATGTAAGAAATTCTGTTATTTTTAAACTCTTTCTTTTAACTCATACTCTCTTTCTGTCAGTCTGTCTGTCGTGGGGCAACCCCATTACCCTTTATTCAATTGATCTGAAGCCTGCTCCATAGTCTTGTTGTGACTATGGATTAATTTTGAGGTAGTCACGAGTGATTTACAACCCATTTGCCATTATCCGATCGATGTGAAACTTGGTCGATAGACTTGCTGTGACAAAATATTAACTTTGACATAGTCACGCACAGTCACGCTTAGTCACGTACAGTCGCGGAGAGATTAAAACCTCACTTCCCCTCATCCGATCGATCTGAAACTTTGTCCATGTACTTATTGTGGCCAAAGATTAATTTTAAAGTGGTCACACATAGGCACGAATAGTCACGCACAGACACGAAGTAATTTAAACCCCATTTTCCTCATACGACCGATCTGAAACTTTATCCATAGACATGTTGAGACCACGCACAATCACGGAGAGAAATAAAACTCATTTGCATAAGGAAAGAAAGAGTTTCAATAAAAACTTTGTTTTCATGGGTTAGATAATTTACGTTTTGTTTTCATTGATTTTTATAAGAATATTTTGGGATTAAGAAATTGAAATTGAATTGAAGTTAATACATTTTTACATTCCTTATTTAGAATTTGAAAATTCTCATTGCCTTTAACATTGTTTCAACTTCAGCGTTTGAGTATGGCAATGCAATACATATCTATATCCCTAACTGAACTTATTTTTGTTTTCTGTTTGTTTTCTTGTTTTTTTAATAATATAGTTCAATCCAAAATGATACAGTAGTGTCCCGACTTTTCCTTTTTAATTAACTTAGTTTTTAACTTTTAAAAATTCTTTTATGAAATTAATAACATCTTCAGGATTTAAATTTTTTTTTTTTTGGGATAATGCGTAATAAAGGTTTTTTAAGGTTTTAAAATTAGATGAGTACTTATCTCATTTTATAAGTAAGAAGCTTTGTGAATACTATCGACACTTATTTGATAATATGGCTATTCCATTCTACTTTCAGAACCGACCTTGAAAAATCTATGATTTAAACCACAATCTAAAATGTTGTTTTTTTTTGACGACACAAACTCTCAATCATTCTAAGCGATGCAGTGAATATTTTTTTTATATTTATTTCCAAAATATTATTTCTTATAAAACATAAAATATAATACTAAAGAGAGGTGGTTTATTTACTTTACATCTACAACATAAGTTTTTAATTTATGAATATGCATATAATCTATAATAAATTGAATCGGAGAAGGAAAATATTTAGTTTTAAAACCTTCAATAGACTATTAAGGGAGGACTATTAAGGGAGGTAGTACTGAGAGATAATAGGAATATTAAGTAAATAAATAAAATTTTGAAATGTATGCTTTATTCTTCTCTACCACGCACCATTGAAACAAAAATTGAAATTTGGATATTAATTACAGTATTAATTGCAATATGTCTGAAAAAAGACTTCAAATCTAATAAACAAAAATTTCATTTTATCTATTATTTTTTCTTAATCTGGATATAGGTTTGAAATGTAATCATTATTGGAATGATATTGTTGTAAATAAATTTCAATACGTATAACGAGGAAATACAACGAACATAGTAATCCGATATTTAGAAAAGTTTACTCTTTCTTTTTCTTTACCACGAAATATTGATATTAATAAACAAAATGAAATGCTTTCATATTTCTACCTAAAACATTTAACAAAAAGGTAACCAAATATCTAGCATTTTAGAATTTTATTGTAAAACATAAATTAATGTAATCCTTAGAATCTAAGAATTATTACAACTTCGAAAAAAAAAAGAAATATATAAGATATTTATAGTCCGTCTAGACACAATATGTGACACCCTATACCATGCGTTCAGAGAATTAGACTTAGGTCTAACTAATTTGATATAGGAAATAAGCATAAATCATTTGAGCAGAATTTTTTTTAATTTTTGTACCTGCAGATATTGAAAATTTCATATCGATTGCTACATTTAAATAGGGACGAACAGAAATTGATTCAAATATGTATGTAGTTACAGACATCAACACAAACTCATTATACCCTGAACACGTAGTATATAGGGTATAGAAATGATAACTGTTTTACATATTCTCATTTAATTTAAGTAAAAAAGGGTTTTGAAAAGAACCCTGCAAAGCCGTACGTAAACTTTTGCGTATGATCAATTTTATAATCAACTATTAGTAATATGTATACGTATTAACAAAAAATCGAAAACTAAGCGCCGCACAGTGGTCAATTTCGCGAGATAGCGGTCAAAACTCTATAACTTTTGACCGGATTGGTATTTTTTTACGCAATTTGTTTTGTTCAATAGGAGGGACTTTAAGCTTCAATTTGCGTGTTCAAACGTAAAAATCGACTGATGGGAACGTAAGTAATTTGGAGTTAAAAATGCATTTTAATTTTTTGTTGAGTTTCCATGTAAAAGTTGAATATTTTGACATTTTAAATAGGTATTTTTTTTTATAATTTCTTATTTTCTTCAATCGTATTTTACAACCAATACTTATTTATTATTCCTAAACTCAATTTTGGTCAGAAAATGCCAACATTTGGCCCCTGACATTTATTTAGTCTCAATATTCACAGGGGCCAAAGGTTGGTTTTTTTGGAAGAAACCTAATTCTTGTGAGGATTAAACTGAAAAATAACACTGAAATTCCCAACAATATCAATACCATTTGGATATATTATATACAGAACACAACATCGATAAAATTTTAAGTAAACTTTTACTATTGATTTAAAGTGCACATATATTTTATTTAAATGTATTAATAAAAATTTATACTAAAATTAGAAACAAATTATAATCTTTAAACTAGTATTAATTAAACAATATTAGTAAAAATTTCTTCCTAATAGCTTTGATTTTCATTTTGCAGTAGTTGTTTAGCTTCTTCATCTAACTCTAATGAGGTTGATTTCCATTTCTGTCGAATACTGGACATATATGGGTCTGATGTGCACAACAAAATATTAATAAGATCTTCATTAGTACAATATCTGGAAATTTTTCTTGTATTGTGCTCGCGAAAGAATCTGTAGTCTTTGTTCCTTTTTTCTTGGGCTTCTTCTGAGAGATCTCCAATTGGAAGAATATTGTGCTGAATTATTTGTTCCCCATGGAACAAAATTTTGTGAACTGTGGTTGGCATATGTCTCCAAGAATATTTTTGGTTATAAAGGGTTGCTGTCTCATTAGCATACTCACCAAATTTTTTTGCATCTATCTTTTTGCTACATGCTATAACATGTAATATGATTTGGAATCGTCGTATTAAATCATAATCTACTCCAGTTATAGAAGCTGCAGTTTCTGGATCGGAAAAAAATCTCCTTGCTGTGTTTCTATCATTAGAATTTCCTTCTCCTTGCTTTGGCTGGTCAATTATAAGGCCTATCTCACGGTATTTTTCTTGAATATTTTTTTTTTTTTGCTTTCTTTTTTCCAAATTTTCTTTGTTGTTTCTCAGTGTTTCGCCTAATGGGCCAAATTCCAAATCGTATCCCAATTTAAGAATATGCTCCATAAAACGAATTCTAGCATGAAGAGGTGACATTCCAAATTCATATGCTTCATTAAAACTATCGTCTTGTGTTGGTGGTTGGCTCAATTGACTTGATGTTTTTTGGCATATGGTGCAGCTTGACGATGACTTTGTTTTGGTTAAAGCTTGTGCAACTTTTCCATCAATCATTGTGAGACATATTTTAAAATTTACTTCAACGTCTTGGTCATCAAATTTAAATGTTACTGGTTGAAGTTCTTTAATTTGATCATTTATTTTTCGAACTTCTTCATCTATGACATCTTGAGTCTCCTTTTTGTAAGCAAACTTTATTGGTCTACAAAATTTTGTTGACGAGGGAATTTCATTCTTCCATACATCTATCTCTGCAGCTCTACTAGTTGACGGCTCTGAACCAATATAAGTTTTTGTTAAACGTAATGGAACGAAAGAAATCATGAATAAATTGGCATCTGATGAACTTTCCGCATTATATTGTTTGTATTGTTTCTGGCCAGAGGACCCATCCCATCCCCATTTAGAAACTAAAGTCATGCTGCAATTTTTAAACTTCTTTAAATAGTCAGCATCAAATGTCTTTAGTAATCGTTCTGCAGTGTGTTCAAGAAGATCCTGCAATTTTATTTCTGCTGAACTTGAAGTTACACTAATAGCAGTTGGTGAATGTAAGCAATCTTTTTTGGCAGAAACTATATCTCGATATGATGGAATAATTCCACAATTTTTTTCATTGGTTCGCTTCCGCAATTCTGTATATTGGTTTTTAGTCAATTTCAAATCCAAAAATAGTGCAAATGCTTCTTCTGGAGTAAATTTATTTTCTTCAGTTGGTGTCGGCATACTTTCTAAAATCCTTTTTGTGCGTCTGGGGCTTGCTTCCACTATTTTTTCAATGATAGCAATTTTACCCTTTTTAGTTTTCGATGGTTGAATTTGATGCAGAAATGAATCCTTTATGATGCTACAAGAAACTTCTTCATTGATATGTTTAAGCTTGCGTCTTCGTGATCTTTCACTACAATTATCAATTGGCTTTGCTGGTCGACCACCTTTTCCAGTTTCCGTGGTAGTTGCTGATGGCTTTTTATACCCTATACCACTATGTGGTTTAGGTATAATGACTTTGTGCTGCTGTTTGTAACAACCAAAAATATTTGACCTAGACCCATCTTTAATTATACCGATCGAATCAGAATCACTTTCTGAGTTGATTTAACAATGTCCGTCCGTCCGTCCGTCCGTCCGTCTGTGTGTCCATGTAAAGCTTGTAATCAAACTGCAGGTCGCAAATATGAATATATTTTGATGAAATTTGGTATGTAAGCTTGTATCGGCCATGGGATGAAGGCTATTGAAATTGGTGAGAATCGGTCCATGTTCAGACCTAGCCCCCATACAAATTACCCATATGAAATCGACATAAATTGCCATAAGATCCAAATTGCCATATAGATCTTACTCAAATTGGGTTTGTATGCGTTCATTACATCCACTAATGAGTAGTCCAAAAATGATCCCTTTGACCCCGTATAGAGCTGCTTCCCGATCTTCACTTAAATCTATTAAAAAACAAAAATATTGCTCTGATTCTTCTCAAATTTTGTTTGTACATATTTTTGCAAAATACAAGAGACTTTACCAAACATGATCAGGATCGGTCCATTTTTGGACCTAGTCCCTTTATAGATATAGCATCCGATATGAACTTTTTCATATCTGCAGCCAAAAAAATTAATAAAAATCCCACTCAAATTTGGTTTATGCTTATTTTCTATATCAAAGTAGTTGGACCGAAAGATAGGGTCTCTTAACCATGGTATAGGGTATCATATAGTCGGTCTAGACCGACTATAATTTTCTTACTTGTTAAAAATAAGTTTATTTCTTAGCCATTCTTGGTTGCGTGAGTAAAACAATTTCTTGTTTCTGGAACATTGATTGTACCGTTTTCTTAAAGTATTTAAAAAGTTTTTTATTTTTAAGTTATAATTTTAATTTCTTATTAGAACACTATAACTGAATTTAGCCATTATTTAAACAATAATGAAGAAAAAAATGAATGCATGGATTAATGTACTATTGCTCGAAGTTTCAACATGATCTTTTTTACCTCTTTGAAACATAATATAAAGGTAGTTGGTTTTACCAGTTATTTCCATTGGTTTTAAATTTATTTGCAATTTTCACGTATTTAAGTTGTGTAATATTAGACGGCAATAAAATCTTTTTTACCTTTTCCAAATGAATTGCTAGATACCACATAATTTGAGAGTTAACAGGTACTAGCAATAATATAAAAGGTACTTGGTTTTACCAGTTATTTCCATTGGTTTTAAATTTATTTGCAATTTAACGTATTTAAGTTGTGTAATATTAGATGGCAATAAAATCTTTTTTACCTTTTCCAAATGAATTGCCAGATACCACATAATTTGAGAGTTCTATTGTCATTTTTGTCAAAATTTTGATACACCCTTCTATGTGGACTAGGTCCAAATATGGGCCAACTTCTCCTAATTTCAGCAGAATTATTTTTTGGGTCAATAAAAACTCTTGTACAAAATTTCATCAAAATATATGCATAATAGCCACTTTCACATACAAATAACTTCTCAAAAAATATGACGTGCATTTGTACCGAATGTCTTACCTTGGGTCAGAAAAATTGCTGTAGCTCAAAAAGTGCAGTCCCGATGCATGGACATGTATATATAGGAATGTAGGGGAGAGTTAGGACTACAAAATATAAATTTGTGTTTTGACTCAGCTTGACTCACAGGAGTTGTGCTCTATGAAGTAGGAAATTTCCGAGAAATTTTACCTTTTTTAAAAAAAAAAATTAAATTGTTCTGAAAACAGTAGAGCTTCAATTTTTTTTATCAGTAATAGGGAATAGTTAAGTTACAATGCAAAATTTATTTCGTCCAAAAATCTGGGAAAACAAAAAAGTTATGATCATTTAAACTTTAAAAATTAACAAAAAATATCATAAATTTACTAAATTCTGAAAAAGCCCATTTTGGACCACCCTGTTCTCAGTGAAATAGTTGAAACAGAGTTCTAATTTTTTGGCTCCCGAGGTTAACTACTGTCTACTTTCATATGAGTCTAATAACTTTAAAAGCGGAGAACAAAAACCAAAAGGAGTTTTGGCCGCTATGTCAAAATATTGACCATAGTGCGCCGCAAATTGGACCATGTCGCGAGAAGGAAAAATTTTTGATTGGATCGGTTTTCTTGGTTAGTAGGTGAGACATTGACATTTCCTTTTTTTATACAAAACATAGAAATTGACTGATAAGAAAAAAATTACACCTTTCAATTTTTAGTTGAATTTTAGTATAAAAGTGAAGTGGTGAAACGGTTTTTTTATATTAATTTTTCAGTTACTTTTACACCTAATAATTTTTAACATTTTTATAACTTTAGTCATGTCAGAAAATGCTAAAAAATAATTGCATTTTCAGAGGGATTAAAAGTTGACTATTTTTAAGCAGCCCGAGTTCAAATACAATTTATTAAGTAGCAAACGTAAAAGTTACCTGATATTGGTTCAAATTTAGAGAAGTTTTGATTACTGTTTTCTAAATATTGCTGTATTCCAGGTTTCAAGTTTGGAGAAGTTTTGATTATTGTTTTTTAAATATTTCTATATTAATTGTTAGTGTAAATTTATAACAAAAATGTTTATTCATTTTATTAATTTTTATATCAGGAACAAATTGTTTTCTATAAATACATTACGAACAAAAGGGTGTTTGTTTCCATGTTTTGTGGAACAAAAAATAGAGCTATAGAGCTACCAAAAAATGGAAAAATAAAACACACAACAATTGAGCGTTTTAATACAACATTATACTAGGAACTTATATGTTAATTTCCCTTTATTGTTTCTTTAACCCTTTCACGTTTCTTGTCCCATTTTTATTTTTTCTTATATTTTCCACATTTTCCAACCGATTTTCTCAAAGCTGATTTGAAAAAAAATTTGGCACATGTATTCTCAGGACCTAAGACGGTGATCCCAAAGTCTGAAAATTGTATTTTTTTTATTGATATTTGGATGTCATTAATTCGGACGTTATCGATCCAAAAACATTTAAAATTTTGATATAACATGGACCAGTCTTTATGGTTTCCAGAAACACCAAAATATTTGGAATCAGTTTATTATTGAGCAAAATTCAGTACGGGTAAAGAAAAGTTTTTATAGTTTTATATTTTTATTAAATTAAAAAAATTCATAATATTAAATCAACAATTAATTAAACTATAAATAAAAAGACCTAGCAAAAGATTAATTACAAATATCTCAAAATATAAAATCAAATATGGTAATCTTCGAAGCATTTACAGTTTTTTGTGAAAGAAAAAGGTTTTTTTTACAAACGGAACCACTTTTTTCCATTTTTAGTACAAACTAAAAAAGAAGTAATCGATTATCTGTGATATATATGTAAAGTTTCCAACAAATACAAAACCAAAGCTACAGTTATTTATGTAAGAAATAAAAACACAAATTACTGACTTGGTTTGAGCGGAGTACATTAGTTGCTAATTTTGACCGTTGACGACCAATGGGATATATATGGCCCATGGATTTTTTCCTTGAAGGGATTTAAAAAAATATTTTTGACGACACTTTTGTTTAGAAATGTGGGTGGCTTAGTATGAATCCACAAAAAAAATAAAAATTTTCCAGCAAAGCTAAACGGTCCTGAAGGGGTTAAAGATGACGGTGAATTTATACATATATATTAGGGTGACAGCGGTTTGTATGAAAAAGTTTTTGGTCGAATTTTGAGGTGTGCGGGCCGGATTATTGTGACACTGGATCTAAAACTTTAGTGCGAAAAATTTTAGCCAAATCGGAAATTCTTTCTGGACGCGCATTGAGTTCAAAGTTCACATATGTATTTATATGTAAAAATTATCAAAAAAATCACTTTCACAAAAATTTTGATCTAATATTTGTGTTTAAATTAAATTAATTAATAAACTATAATCTAAAGTAGATTGTATTTCTAATAAACTGACAAGATCCGTAGAAAACCAGCCAAGTTACATCAAGTTCCCCAGGCAATAAATGGGCCGCAGACCACTTAATTAAAAAATCGAGCTCACATTTTTAAAGTCATGGAAATAATTTACAACACAAAAATTTTTCAATTCTTTTGATCCCAAAATGATTTTATGTAAAGTATTTTGCATCTCGTCTATTTAATGGCGTTCTAAATTAATGTCAAAATAGTACGTAATTTTTAGCAGTATTTCAAAACCTCCTATTTTAATTTTTAAAAAAGTTTGTTCAAGAACTTTACCGAAATCAACGATTGGATTCTATGGTCTTATTGGAAAAGTATGTGTGAATAAAAATGCCAAATATTGTAAGTATCCTATTCCTAATTTGGCGAGGGCACCGTTTTTATTTCGGCGGATTTGAAGAAAAATGTGATTTTTCATACTTTTCAACTTTTAGGCTACATATTTTTGGTGTTTTCATATTTCAAATATATTTTATCAAAATGTTCTATTACTTCACATAAGTTCTCATTCTTTTAAATTAGGGTTAAATTGAATCACTATAAACTGTCCCTTGCTAAGTCAAAGTTCAAATTTAAGAAGATTTATATTTTGTTAAAACAAAATGTCGAAATCATATATATATGTGGAAGGATTTCGATAAAATTTGTTGATGATATCTCAATAACTCCATAAAATAACATCCTGGACTTATCTTCCAAAAATGTCGTTGCTGTAAATAATCTCAATGTCTTTAAAAATGTGAGCTCGATTTTCTTAATCAAGTGGGATGCGGCGCATTTATTGCCTGGTGATCTTGATATAACTTGGCTGTTTTTCAACCGATTATAAGTTTTGTTACTTTATTAGAAAAGTAATTAAATCTAGATTATGGTTTATTAATTAATTAAATGAAACGCAATTATTAATATCAAAATTTTTGTGGAAAATTATTTTTTTGATAATTTTTACATATAAATGCATATTTGAAATTTGAACTCAATGCGCGTCCAGAAATCACTGGCTGATTTCGATCAGATTTTGCGCACTAAAGCTCTGGATCCAGTGTAACTATAATCCGACCAGCACGTCTTGAAATTAAAAGAAAAATGCTGTCACCGTAATATATATGTCGAAACAACGAAAATTTAAGTTTACTTTAATACAAAAGCGATCTATATGATTCAAAAGTCAAACAACGATAAAAAAAGGTATACAATGCTGTGGTTAAAAAAAGTAGATTTTACAACAAAATGACAGGAAAATGTCATAAAAAGGAGATTTAAATTACTATAGCACACTCTGTATGTCATCATCCATTCCAGTCCAATAAGAGTAAAATAAAGTGGGGCCTCTTAAGCGCTCACATAAACAATCCATATAAAAATGAGTGTAACATAGTGTACTGAAAAACTTCTATAGATCAAATAGGTGTAGTAATTATTTCCTCTAATAGCCTTGACTTTTATATACTAGAAGTTTATTAGCTTCTTCGTCTTATTTCATTTTGAGCTGAAACTTTTTCTTGTATTGTGCTCGCGTAAGAATCTGTAGAATTTGTTCTTTTTTCCTCTGCTTCTTCAGATAGATCTCTCATTATGTTGAGTTACTTTTCCCCATTTGAAACAAAATTAATTTTAGGACTGTGGATGACATATATCTCTAAGTGTATTTATCGTTGTTGGCGTTCTTTCCAAATTTGTGTGCGTTATGCCTCAATCATTTTTTTATGCAAGACCTCCCGTGAACTCTTTTTTTGTCACTACATAAACAGTTTTTTTTTTAAACTTTTGTATTCATAAATTTTGCACAAGAAATCTGACTTTGGGTCAATAAAATTGATCAGTTTACATGGGCGGAACCTGGTGGATATCAAATGTGGTATATTAGGGTAGTGAGTAGTTCGGACTCCAAAATGGTGCAAGAGTTTTTCGGCGTGATTTGACGGGAAGAAGTTATGCTCTATTAAGTGGGAGGTTTTCGTCCAATTTGGATTTTTTTTTAAAGTTCAAAAATTTCAAAATTAAACGAGGACTTCACCCTGTTATTTTACATAATTATACAAAATATTTTTTACTTCAAATTATAGTCATTATGCTCATTTAAAAGATATTTATAATTTTATTATTTTTTATACAAACAAAAGGACTTATTTACGATCTTTGTCTCTTTTAGTGATTGAGTGAGAAATTAATCGGTCTCAAGATAACTGTTTCTACTTTAAACAAAATAAAAAACATTGGCAAATTTATTTCAAAAATATATCTATATTCTGCATGACAGGTTATTCAGCTGATTCAGATCAAGTCGCCAATCCTCCTCATTGTTTGGTAAAGAGTTAAATTCAATATTCACAATATTCACTGGTATTTACTTTCAAATGAGTAACATAACTTGAAAGTCGGTAACCACAAAGAAAATTATTTTGGGCCGCTTTCTCTAAAAATATGGGCCACAGTATAGAAAAGACGGCCAAAAATCATGGATTCAAAAATCGAGATTAAATATTTACTATTGCATAGTAAACAGGGTAATTAAAAGTGCTGCTTAAATGTTCATATTTTTTAAACTATCGGTTAAATAAACTTTAGCAGGTATATGTACATATTTGTGCTCAACATTACTCAGCTTTTTTTTTAGTTTTTAAATTTGGGGTATGTTTTAAACGAAAGCTTTCGCTTTTATTCGATAATAACTTATGTGGATCAAAAGTGCTCAAATAAATTTTATATTCGCAGGAAGGGCGCATTCCCATCTAAATGTGCAAGTTTGCACTCGAAGGAGCTAGAATAATTTTTTTTTCGGTAAAACTTAAAATATTTTCAAGTTATTTCAGTATATTGTAGGAATTTAATATGGTAATAATGAAATTATATGTTAAGTTAAGGTTAATGATTTTTGAAAACCAAACAAATTCTGCTTTAAGTTTATTTTGAACCCATTAGTGGACAAAGTTTCCTGGCCACTTTTATTAAAAATGATCTGATTAATTCGTTTTAAAAACATTTTATTCAAAAAAAAAATATAGTTTCGGACTTATGGACCGACCCTTATAAGGGACACTGCACAGTAGGTACACTAGGCGTATGATAACTTTTAAAGTATTGTTTGTGCTTTTTGCTGCAATTGTGATAACATTGTTATGCTACCATCGTGTGAGGAATATGTTTCCATTATATGTAAATGTATGATCTACAGATCCCCTTTTTTCTTTTTCCACTCTTGTCATAACCGTCCTGAAGTCCATATTCCGATGGATCATATGTGTTACAGTAATTTAATGGAGGTAATATGATTACCTATAACTACCTAAAATACTTGAAATTAATATTGTTTTTTTTTTTAAATGGGAACACTTTAGTTATAAAGCGTCCGCCAAATAACTTTTTTTTTTTTTGAAAATGCTATAAAAAAACTACTGAATATTATCTCAAGTTTCTTTTTTTATTTGCAAGTATAATCCTTCCGGTTAATAATGGAAAATAATTTCATTCAAATCGCTGCCTCGGCTGGCCATGCAGTAGCCTACACGATCGGTCCAATTTTTAAGCACATTATCGATTGTGTGCAGCTGTATTTCACCAATGGCTTCACGAATATTGTCCTTTAAAGCGTCAATTGTCTCTGGCTTGTTGGCGTAACACTTATATTTGAGGGCACCTCATAAATATTGTCCAACGGTGTCAAATCACAGCTCCGAGGTGGCCAAACGACATCAGGTCTGCGGCTGATAATGCGATCTTTAAAAACAGGGCGCAAAATATCGAGTGTAGCTTCGGCTGTGGGGCACGTAGCGCCGTCCTGTTGAAAACAAAAGTTGCCAATATCCTCCTCTTCAATTTTTGTGAACAAAAATTCATTCAACATGGCCCGATAACGATCGCCATTGACTGTAACGGCCACTCCTAGCTCATTTTCGAAGAAAAATGGTCCAATTATGCCTCTGAACCAAAATCCGGACCAAACAGTGACTCGCTTTGGGTGTATCGGCTTTTCAATGTATGCGTGCGGGTTTTCTGTGCCCCAAATGCGACAATTTTGCTTGTTTACATACCCGCCAATATCAAAATGAGCTTCATCTGAAAAGATGATTTTTTTTTGGCAAAATCGGCATCTTCTGTAAGTCGATCGCAGGCCCACTTAGCGAAGCGAAAACGCATTGGATAGTCAGTTGGCTTCAACTCCTGAACTAATTGGACTCTGTATGGCATCATACCAAGGTCATAATGCAAAATTCGTCTCAGTGATGCCTCCGAAATGTTCAATTCTTGAGAACGAAGGTGAATTGATGTTGATGGCGCTTCACGCACACTTTCTGCCACAGCAGCAATATTCTCGGGTGTACGCACTGTTTTTGGCTTTTGACGCTTTGGTTTATCTCTTTCACTTTTTTCACAAGATAACGAACATACGGAGCTGACGGTGCTTCTCTTCTTCCAAAATCCGTACGCAATTTTCGCACACATTCTGCAACATTACAATGATTTTCAAAGTAATGTCGCAATATTTCCCAGCGTTGTTCAAGCGTATACACAACCATATTCGTTCAGCGGGAGGATAAAACTAATTATCTGTCAAATCAGACATGAGCTTAGTGTTACCATTCACAAAATAAGTACTAGTTGAAAAAAAAAAACGTTAGATGGCGGACCCTTTATTACCTTGAATCATTTATTGGATGGAACATTAGCTTTTGACAGGAAATAAAGCACTTTATCACCGCCTGCACCAAATTCTTTGGGATTAGACTCTGCAATTTTTTCCATATATATCAAATTGGATCATAAAACAATTAGCTGAATTTAAAGTTCAGTTTTTAAAACTAAGTTGGTTTGTTTCCAATATATAAATTGTTGGCATAATTCCTGCCATAATACTTGATCATACTTTCATCGATTGCCAAATTTTCATCAATTCCAACGTGTCGCAGTTATGATATACTCACATGATTTATTGGAGGTTTCATTTTTTTAAGGCGATCCATATCATCGATTTGAAGGTTGTTATTCAGCATTTGCTCATACGATTTCATTCTCACACTATTACAGAGTGTGAATATTTAGGAGATTCATAGCAATACAAGTATCCTAATATATTTGGCGTACCCAAATATGGGCATACCTCCTAAAAATACTTGCATCTCATCCACTGTTACTTCTAAATTTGTATTCTTTTGGAGTCCATACAAGTTTGTTTATTAATTAATTAATTATTAATTTTTATTAATGAAAATCCTAATGTAATAAGATTTAAAATCTTATAAAACAACATTAGTCATAACAAATTAATTTTCAATAAGAAGAATATTTGTAAAATAAAATATAATATAAAATATATAAAAAATAAAATAAAAATGTAAAAATAAAGTGTAAAAATATCCTGCACAGCAGGTAAAAATTATATGGAAATTAAAATTAATTAGCTAAAGAAATTAAAATGAAGTATTAAAAATCAATTGAGAAAATGAAAATGATATTTTGTGAAGTTGATTATTTAAAGTATGTAACGAGTTCCAAAGACGTATGCCATTTACAAAAAAGTGTCTATCGGATATTAGTCTATTGTATTAGTCTATTGTACAGTTATTACGGTTAGATCTTGTAAATAGTAATCGCTCGAAAAGGTAAACGGGTTCTTTAGTGAAAATAATTTTATGAACCATAAGTAAAGTTCTAAATTTAAGATAGTCTTCAAATGAAATGCCATAAATTTTATTTAGAAAAGCGGAGAAACTATCATATTTGCGTAAACCATAAACATATCTAACTACACTTTTAAAGACGCGTGTAAGTTTACCCATGTCTGCTCTATCACAACCTGACAACAATTCACAACCATATAAAAGGGTAGGTAAGATAAACGATTTTGCAAGAACAAATCTAATTTTCTGCAGTGTGAAGTACTGAGAAGACCAAAGACTACGGAGAATACTATAAACTTTTCCAGAAGCTTTGTTAATTTGATCATTCCACGTTAGGGTATTATTAAATATCATTCCATTAATATTAACAAGGCACTGAGATTTTTTCGGTTTTAAGGTAAGACAATTCAACCTAGCCCATTTAAATACATGGTTCAGTTCAGTATTCAGGTTCTGTACACAATTTTCCACATCTCGTACGTTACATGATGTGTATAACTGAACGTCGTCAGCGTACGTGTGCATTTGGCATGAATTAATTACGCGTTTATGTAAATAGAAAACAAAAGAGGGCCAAGTATAGACCCCTGCGGAACACCCCTACTTAAAGACAGAGAGGTAGACGACTTGTCTTTAGAGACAGCTACTTGCTCTCTGTTCCGAAGGTAAGAGCTAATCAATTTAGAGGAGGTTTCAGAATAACCAAAAATATGTTTAAGCTTTTTAACAAGAATATCATGGTCCACTGAGTCAAAAGCTTTAGAGTGGTCCAATAAAGTCAAAAAAGCAATATTACCACTGTCAACGATATAACGAAGATCTTCCGATACATCAATTAAAGTAGTGATACACCCTCTTTTCCTGCGAAAACCAGATTGCTTAGATGATAAAAGATTATTATTGGATATATGTTCATTCATTTGTTTGCTCATAATTTTTTCGAAAACTTTCGAAAGAAAAGGAAGTATGGAAATGGGCCTGTATTCTTTATTAGATTTCGGCAAGGGAATTACTTTTGCCCATTTCCACAAATCAGGGAAAACAGATTTTGTAAAAATAGTGTTAAAAATATGAGTGATAAAGGGTAAAACCTGTGGTAAAATAGCTTTAATAAATATTGGATTCATACCATCTATACCAATTGATTTTGACTTTATGGAAAGAAAAGCTTCCAGAACATCCTCCTGGTTAACGCAGGAAAAACTATATAAAGAATCTAGATTGCAATCTGGTAGATTTGCATAAGAGTCAGAACGAAGAGGAGTTGAGTCATTTGAAGTAAATTGTCTATTCAATTCATTTAGTTCAAAAGTGGAAAGATTTACCGATGCACTTTCATCTTTATAACCAATTTTCTTTATCTCTTTCCACATATTTTTAGTATCCATAGCCTCTGAAAATACACGACTATAATAGCGTTGCTTAGCTAACTTTACTTCCCTAGTAACAGATCTACGTAGTGATTTAAAAATTTCATTTGACTGTGTAGTTTTATATCTTTTCCACTTATCGTAAGCAGAATTTCTTTTAACTATTAAATCACAAATATTTTGATTAAACCAAGGCTTAGTAGAAGATTTAACAGTTTTCTTTCTAACCGGTACGTATTTGTCGTATAGGTATGTGGTAGCTTCACAAAAAAAGGATATCTGTTGGTTTAAATCAGGATTACTGTAGATACTGGTCCAATTGATTAAATTAATTTCATTTAAAAGAGCATCATAGTTATTATTCTTGTAATCACGGAAAGTAGTATGCTCTGGTTTTTCATGTTTAAAATAAGGAAGGTTAAATGTCATATAAATGACGTCATGTTCTGAGAAATTAGGAGAAGAAAACTGGTCATGCAAAAGAACTTTTCTAATATCAGAGACAAAGAATACGTCAATAAGGGTACTACTCATTGAAGTGAAGTGAATGGGGATAGTAGTGTTTACAGCTATAAGCCCAATCCGTTGGAAAAGTGAAATTAGATCAGAATCAATGAGCAAATTTCCATTTAGGTCTCTAGAAAGAATAATATCACTATAAGATAAACAATTTTCATCTAACATATTAACAACCGGAGAAATATCTAGTGAATCATTAGGCCTATATAAAACAGCTATGAGACATTTGCTTACGTCACAAGGAAATTCAGTAAATACAAAATCATATTCTTCACCGATAGATTTGCAAACAAATCGAGAACGTAATTGTTTCTTGACATACATTGCAACGCCTCCAGCACGTTTACCAGTATTCCTATCAGCTCGAAATAAATCATAGCCGTCTATTTTGACCTGAAAGTTTTTTATCTTATTCGGATTGAACCATGTTTCAGATATACAAATTACATCAATTCCTGAGTTTTCAAAAATGTATCGAAATTCATCAAATTTACAAAAAAGACTTTGAGCATTTAAGTGAATATTAGGAGAAGTCATAATAAAGAATTAAGCAAATATCAACATCAAATAAGAAATACTCAAAAAATTTAAAATAAAAAGGCATAATAAAAAGGAGAGATATAAAAAAAATACAAAAATAAAAATAGGTTATGGAAATAATTACGACAGTTTTAAATTTTAAAATATTACTGGCGAAACCCTTCTACTACAGAAACTGGAAAGTTGTCACGTGTGTTTTTCGATGTTTCGATATTTTCCAGAAAATGCACATTCTCCACACAAAACGCACTATCGGACTTAGAGCGTTTGGCATAAATACGGCCACGGCGAGTGTAAACTGATGAGAGTAGTTTTTTCCGTTTTAACTTAATTGCTTCCTTAAGAAGATTGTGGTTAAATCTGGTTAGAGCTTCATTTATATAGAATCGTTCATTAGAATCAAAACCAGCATGACAAAGGCGCAGAAGGTCTTCAGAGTTACGACGAAAAACAGCAGCTTGCTTCAAAATATAATTTTTCTCCTGAGCTGATGACAATTTTATGGCAATAGCAGGATCAATAACTTTATCCTTTTTCCTATTGTTTCGAGAGTTTTGAAGACGAGTTATTTTAATTATATTAGGAACAGTTGCATTAATGGTCTCACAAATATTCATAAATGTAGTCTGTAAGTTTTCATTTTCATAGCATGGAATGCCGTGAATTCGTATCTCATTAGCGACTTTTGTATTTTCTTGCTTGTCCAAAGGTCGCTTTAAGGTATCAATTGATTTAAATTATTTAACACAGTTTTTGACAAGGAGAGAATCACTTGTTTTTGTTTAATGCTTGTTGTTATTGACTTATTTACTCATAGAAATGTCTGAAAATATCTTCGGAGAAATATAATTCAAAAAATTCTATCAGTGTCTTGCATAACTGAGCCTCAGCACTTAAAACAATCAATGTACATTCCGTATTTATACCCTCTACCACTATGTGGTTTGGGTATAATGACTTTGTGCTGCTGTTTGCAACTACCAAAAATATTTGACCTAGAACCCATAATCACTTTCTGAGTCGATTTAACGATGTCCGTCCGTCCGTCCGTCTGTCTGTGTGTCCATGTGAAGTTTGTAATCAAACTGCAGGAAGCATATATGAATATATTTCTATGAAATTTGGTATGTGAATTTTTGTCGGCCATATGATGAAAGCTGTTGAAATTGATGGGAATCGGTCCATGTTCAGACCTAGACCCCACACAAATTACCCCTTTGAAATCAACATAAATTGCCATAAGATCCAAATTATCGTATAAATCTTAGACAAATTGGGTTTGTATTTATTTATTACATCCACTCATCAGTAGTGAAGAATTGATCCCTATTTGACAACTCCCAGTCATAGCCCCATATCAAAAAACAAAAATATCGCACTGATTCTTCTCAAATTTTGTTTGTATATATTTTTGCAAAATACAAGAGACTTTACCAAACATGGTTAGGATCGGTCCGTTTTTGGGCCTAGTCCCCATATAGTTATAGCATCCGATATGAACTTTTTCATATCTGCAGCCAAAAAAATTAATAAAAATCCCACTCAAATTTGTTTTCTATGTCCAGTTAGTTGGGCCTGAGAGATAGGGCCTCTAAACGTATGGTATAGTCGGTCTAGACCGACTATAATTTTCTTACTTGTTATTTTATGTAATTGCTCAACTTTTCTCCAGCAATTTGAACTCGCGTTTTTCTATCTGTTTGATACACAGGAGATGGACATTAATTTCTCTGGGGGATCACATCCTGTAGGAAATAATTAAAATGATTAAGATTTCCCTCATGCTCATCAGCGCTTTCATTGGTATATTGATTAGTATCGGCCCCATCTAATGGCGGAACTATGTAAATTTTAACGCCATTCAACTCATTTTTATTAAGAGCATCCAGTTCATCCAATATATCAGAAACTCTTACAGTTTCTATATATAAAAAAATATTTACTCCAGTGTCCCTTTTAGGGGCGTTGCATTCAAAATCACTATATGCACGTGTAATGACATTTTGTCATAATTTTTTATATGGTTGAATCACTACATTTATTTACAAATAAGAACATGCCAAAAATAATATATATTGAAACCATATTTAAAATATTCCATTTTTTCTAACCTAGTTTTTCACAAATTGGTTTTCGATATTTTGCATAAAACACAATACACAAATACAAAATTTGATGCAAATGACATACAACGTGTTTCGTTGGAATGTCACGAATGGCATAGCCTGCTTGTTATTTAAGAATTAAAATTTTTGAAAGTAAAAAGTAGATAATTCGAGGACTCTGCGCTCTAATGAATTAATCCTTAAATGCCTTTAAAAATACCTTTCGAAATCAAACCAGAAAAAACTCCTAAAACATAGTTTAAGTAACATTTTTTGAACTGTGACTTCAATTAGTGATAAGCCGAAAAAATAAAATTAAGAATTCTAAATTGAAACTTAAAAAAACTTAGCCCGTAAGGAAACTTCTTTTAAAACACAAAAGAGTTTTTATGTTACCAGAAATAATTTAAAAAATTTATATAAAATTTCTTATATTTTTTAATTTTAACTTGATTTTATATTCCACTAAAAACGGGTAATTTTTGATTAATGGAAAAGTTTGCTAAGCAGTGAGAAATAATGATAAAAATCAGTGAGAAGTAGCAAAATAAATATGTAGAACTCTGCTTGATAGTTGATCAACCAAACGAGGGATAGGGGAACACAAAACAATGGGCATACGATTAGGCGGTTTTTCTCTGACACAGAAACAGTAATGAAACATTTTTATTATTTAATTATTTGAAAACGCAATTTCAACGAAAAGAAATATTATGTCTCCAATTCTTTGCTAATTTTTTTTTTTTTTACTGAAAAGTACAGATAAACGACGGCTATTTTATTTGTCTACATTTGAGTTAAGTTACCAAACTTGACATAGTTTAGTATAAAATTTGTTTACTACTTTCTAATGGTCCATAACTTAAATTTAATATAATAGTTTAGACACTGCAACAAAGAAAACCATATTTAAATACTTCTACTACCTCAAATGTTATTACTTTTGACCGCGCTTTCTAAAACTGTACCACTGTGCCTCGTGGAACAGAAATATGTAAATCTTATCTCCTTTTTTAAAACAATTTTTAGGGTTAAATATTAACTGCTTAGCTATCAGAAACTAAGTTTCGATTAATAAAACGGTTGAAATTTATTTCAGTTGACAGTATCATCGGTTCAAACAATTGGCTAAGCGGATTTGATACTGAGGCTGTGTAGCAGTAGAAAGTTGTTTGCGAAGTGGATAGAGTTTATGAGTCCAAAAATGTTGGTGCATATTAAAATGTATTTTATATTTAGTAGCGTATTCGAAATTGAGCATCAGTACATATAGTCATTGTATGTGACAGTAAAAACGTAGCATCCCAGCAAAAAACCCAGAAGATATTTTCAGGGGATTCTTGTGTTTTGTAAGACATGCTTTTTGTTCTCGATACTGTAAAGGAAGCGCAAAGAAATAACTTTAGTACTTTAACTTATTTAACGGCATTCTCGAAAGTAGCTCATTAGGAAGCTCTCTAAGATGAGCCAAAGAAGAATACACTGCTTTGCTGGGATTAATTTCCTCTTATGTAGAAGCTTTTCAAAATTTGTAAACAAATTACCCAGAAAACTATTATCGTTAACGGCATATGTGTGTTGTTCAAATATGACTTGTTCTTCTAGATTTGTTTTGTATTTAGGCAACGGTATATCTAGACACTCCGCGTTACTTGAATAAGAAAATAAAAATAGATATGAAAATTTGTGCGGCGGATTTATTTATGATGTATTTTACTCTAATCTGTCAATACAAGTCCCTTATGATCATACTCAACCCTAAATTCTGTTATCGCCATTCGGTTGGTAAATAATTCCTGTCGTTAATTATTATCTTTCGAAATTTTTGATATAAATCATAAACAAAATGTATATTATTTGACCATTTACCAATATGCAAACCAATCTTGAAACTAATTGTTTTACATTTAAAATTAAATTTTAGGAATAGGTGGGATCAAATTAGTAGCTTATTGGCCAACTATCGACAGATTACACTAGTCTACAAATTTAAAAAAAAAATTACACCAGAAACGAGTCATGTTTTTTAACTTATCTGGATACGCTGAATTAGAATCTGGCATAAAAATAGGGCTATCAGGTCTTGTCCATTTTTTATCGCATGCTGCCAATACTGTAAAATAGTAAATACTGACACTACAATTTTATAATCATTGATTTGACAGAAGCGCACATTCGTTCTAAATCTTCATAATAACATCGTTTAACCCCGCTGTTAGTTTAGAAAAAATTACGAATATTAGGTTAATGGACCGTTTGGTCCATACTTTAATATTCATACAAAATAATTATTTAATCTTATATTTGTATCTATATTAGATCACTTCTCCCTAAATATTTAAGCTTTACTCAACGCTGGAGATGGGCGCGTGAGTGAATTTTGGCTCAAGCTCACGCAAGAAATTTTATAATCTCTCATGAATCACTCACTCGAATTTTTCTTTACTAACGCACTACTCACGTCAGTAAAATTTAAATAACTCACGCTCACGCGTGATTCACGTGAACCACGCAAATCACATGACCAGAGCAAATCTCTACTCAGCACAGTTAATGTAAAAATTTGTTGAGGGATTCCCCTTTTTGCATCTTTCTTTACTCAGGATAGCTAATGTAAAACTCTATTGTGAAATTCCCCTTTTTGCATTTTTCTTTATTCAACATAAACAGCTAATGTAAAAAACCAGTGTGGGATTCCCCTTTTTTGTTTTTTTTTTTAATCAACATAGATTAAATATGTAAAAGACAATTGTGTGATCCTCCTTTTTGATTTTTGTTGTAAAGAAGCATAAATATTTGTACTGCTTGTTTCATTTTGTGAGTTGTTTTCAATAGTTCAGATGCGTTTTTCTTACGACATGGCAAACCAGGACCAACTCGATTTGCAGTGTCCAGATGCAATGACATTCTGTCAGCTTTTTTGTTGTTTTTTCCGCCTCCAATAGAAAGAATTATCATCGAAAATACTAATAAGTATGGCAGGATCAAGTTTGGTGGCAAGTGGAAAGATATTGATGAAGACGCATTGCGCGCATATATTGCTGTGCTGATTCTTGCAGGCGTATGTCGGTATGTCTAATCTTGTTTTTTTTTATTTCAGCAAAATAATTGGCCAATGTAATATCTATTACTGATAGTGGAAAAAATTAAGATGTTCATGGTTTATTTGATGCAAAATTTGGTCGCCCCATTTTCCGAGCAATTATGTCTGAAGATACATTTCATATGATTAATGGTGCCATCCGTTTCGATGATGTTTTGAGTCGACGAGAAATGCGTAGTTGCGATAAATTTGCTCCTGTTCGTGAACTGTGAGACCGTTGGGAACAACGTCTTCAAAAGTTTTACAATTGTCACGTAAATGTCACCATTGATGAGCAACTTGTTGCATTTAGGGGGCCATGTAGTTTTCGACAGTTTATGCCATCAAAGCCAGCAAAAATATGATTTGAAATTTTGGTTATCGGTAGACTCTAAGTCAGGCTACGTGTTGAAAATACAACCATACCTCGGTAAGCCTAGAAATGCACAGCCTGAAAAGAACCAAGGGCTACGCGTTGTATTGGAACTAACAGAAGGCTTGAAAGGGCAAAATATAACAGGCGACAATTTTTTTTCCACTTTTGAGTTGGTAAAAAAAACTTCAGGAAAGAAAACTTACATATGTGGGAATATTCCGCAAAAATAAAACATTCATTCCTCGAAATTGCTGACTGTCAAAAAACTCCCTTTGTACCATTCTACATTTGCATTCGATGGCATTGCGACATTATTATCATACAGCAGGCACAAGAACAAAGCAACAATATTGATTAGTTCAATGCACAAGACAGTTGCAGTTGATGACAGTGGATTGAAGAAAAAACCAGAGATTGTTTCGTATTACAATTTAACGAAAGGTATGTTAGTTTAATGTTCTCCTGTAGGTTCTAATACTTTATCTCTTTTAGGTGGCGTAGATACTGCTAATCAATGGTTCCTACAGCAGAAAACGCAAAACAAATCGATGGCCAAACATTGTGTTTGCAAACATACCTGATATATCCGCATTGAATGCGTACATAATATATTCTGAAATCGACGTTTCATGGGCTCCAGCTGATCGCAATCGCAGGAGACCAAAGTTTTTGCGGCAACTAGCACTTTCTCTGGCTAACGCGTATATGATGAAACGGACTAGATTACCTCGACAAGAGTTCTCAGCACAGTTATTGAATGAAATACGATCACCATGCATAGTTCCAGCCTCTTCAAATAATACTTCTAATTCAGTGGCTCGAAATCGTGGAATTTGTAGCTGCTGCAAGTCTAAGTCTGATATAAAATGCTCCATGTGCAGCAAGTTTATTTGCAAAACTAACCGAAAAACATGTTGACAATTATTATAAAACCAACTAATAAATACTTATTTTATTTAAATAAATTTAAAAAAAAACAAAGAAAATATACTATGGACCAAATGGTCCCTTAACCAAAGATTCGTAATTTTTTATTTTTCTCAGTCCTGGTTTAAGTCAGAACCTTGAATTTTTATATATAACATGGTTTTATAAAAAGACCACGTGAGCTAAAAAATTAAGTCACTATATGTGACCGTTCAAAAATTACAAAGGAAGCAATCCAAAAATTGGACCAAATGGGCTTAACCTAACAGCAGGCTTAAGCATAGCAGGGAGATCGCGTGAGATCGTGTGGTGAGTGCCATTTAGCTGAGCTGAGCTCAGAATTAAGCATTTTTTGGGGAATTTGTTTATTGGGGCCTAAGCTCTCAGCATTTTTTGGGGAGCAAATTTTTTTTTCTTTTTTAAATTTAAATTTTTTTTATTTTTTAATTTAGAAGTACTTTTATAAGACACTACAGTAAAAATGCTTCAAAAGTAAGCTGCGAAACTGCTTTAAGTTTTTTTTTTTTAATTAATTTGTAGCGTAAACATCAGATATAACGGAATTGTTTGCAAATTAAAGGAATCAGAACTTTAAAAATTGATTTACTTCATTTAATAAGTGATCACCATTGAGCAGAAATGTCAAATTTATAGAAGTTTCAAAAATGGAAAATGAATGCGATGTTTGAAATTGTGTCATGTCCGCGTCTGCGCGCCGCTTACTCTTACCGAAATGATACTATTGAAAAGAATACATATTATAAATACGTTTATTGCAGGACAGATATTGAGAGCAGTATGTGAAATTTCTTCATTTGTTATGGGGACTTTTGTTTTTAAAATTTGGGGAATTTATTCATTGTGATGTTATTCCCCAATCTTTTGGGGAATAAGTTAATTTTTTGTGAAATTTGTTCATTGGGGGCTAAGTATTCAGAGCCTGCTAACCATTACAACCAAGCATGGATTAATTTGAGTGTATGATATCTGAAAGTTAAGAATTTTAGTTATTTTAGAGCTTTGGGATATACAACAATTCTGGTTTTTCGTTTTGGTGCATATACGAAAAGTTTATGCTAGCTCCCAACTCTAGAGCAGGCGCCATATAATTGTAAATGAGAAAAGCAAGGAGATTCTTAATTGAAACCTGCTACCGTAAAAGATTGTTCTCTTATGTACGTTATGTTAGGAGAAACTTTTTGTACTATCTCTGGCAATGAATGAACCAACTGACAAAAGTCTTCTGGTAGGGATACTACAGTCGTTTCATGAATTTTACATACCCTGGAGTCAGCTTGTCTTATCAGTTGGGCCTCAAAATATTATTGTCTCGTTTCACATGAAAACACATGAAAAAAATTCACAAATAACACTGTGGAACAAATTCAGGTTAGCAATAGCTAGGTCGATTCTGAGAGTGAAGGATGAAAATAGAGGCTAAATTAGAAAACCCGTATCGCGGCGTTTGTTTATGTTAGTTCGAATTTTTTTTTAATCGACCTTCGAACTTTGCAGTCAAATGCCGATTTTCAGCATATTGCTTATATGGTTTCTTGGCTACAACTCGTTGACTATTTGATATTTTTTTAATCTGTGAAAGCCAAATTATTGCTAGAGACCTGTGCAACATCAAAGTATTTTAAAAAATTGATTCAGAAAATTTTTGTGGAGCTTATAAAGCAAAGTGTTGGAAAAATTATTTTTTTTTCATGTTTTTGAAAATATTTTCCACAAAACTTTTCTTTTTTGCTTTCTGCTTGATCTATAATATGCTTCTCAGTTTCTTCAATAAATTTCGTTTGAAAAGAAAATGGCCTTAGTCGATAATTTGCGTTAAAAATCCCAAAACCATTAAATAAACAGTGATTTAGGTAGAAGTAATTAAAAAGGGAATTAGGAATTAGTAAAACAACTTTTTTGTTTTCAACCACCGCACATGTAACAAATTTTTCTTTATTTCGTACAAGCGAACTAATTTCAAAAATGAAGCTTCAGTTAAGACTCGAAACTCAGCCGAAACTGATGTCTTTTAATTTTCGCTCGGTCGTGATAAAATTCGCTATCAATTTTTTTGGAACTTATTCCATTTTGTGAGTGATTTAAGTTAAGTGCATGGGTTTCATAAAAAATAACAAAAAAAAAAAAACTGACAGACCGGGAATTAAATGCATGGCTCGCATTGAAAGCAGTCATTAAAGGACTTTTGGGTGAAGAACGCAAAGACGACTACAAGCAATCTGTTGCAAACATGTTGGCAGCTTTCGATGAAATTGGGGTTAATATGTCGTACAAAATTCATCCCTTGTATCAGCATCTTGATCAACTCGCTCAACAGTTGCCAACTGAATCGGATGAGCAAGGCGAACGTTATCACCAAACTGCGCTTCCATTTGAAATAATGTAATTATAGAGTGTGCATATTTTGAATTCCTAGATTTTCTAATATCTTTGTCAGAGTGCACAATTTAAACATGTTAACGTTTGAAAACTATTTTCGTTTCAGGTGCAGAGGAAATAAATCTCCAGATGCAATACTCGCTGAAATTTGTTGGTGGTATAAAAACACCTTTGAAGAAGAGGAAGACGAGGAAAAAAGAGGAAGACGGGGAAGACATAGATGAAATTCCAGAATATCTGTTGGACGAAATTATCGAACTTTCTGATGATGATGATGATGATCAAGATATTAGAGAGAGCAGTGATGTTGATCCACAGCCGCCTGCTAAACGGCATCTTGCCAAATCATTAATTTAATTTATTTATTTTTTTCTACTTAAAGCTGTTCACAACTAACATTTCAAAAATATATTTTTTTCTATATTTTTATAATTTCTTTTCAATGTTTCTTCAAAACCAACACTGAACAAAATTGGTACATAAAAAATGAGAAGTATATTAATATTAAGCTGGAAAACGCAAGTTTTGTTTTATGATTGTTTTCTTTTCAAATGACAATTACTGAAGAAACTAAGAAGCATATTATAGATCAAACAGAAAGCAAAAAAGACTTAGTTTTGTGGAAAATATTTTCAAAAAGCATGAAAAAAAAATAATCTTTCCAACATTTTGCTTCATAAGCACCACTAAAATTTTCTAAATCAATTTTTTTTTAAAATATTGGTTATTGCACAGGTCTCTAGCAATAATTTTGCTTTTACAGATTGAAAAAGTATCAATTAGTCGACGAGTTAAAGCCAAAAAACCATATAAACAATATGCTAAAAATCGGCATTTGACTGCAAAGTTCGAAGGTCGATTAAAAAAAAATTCGAACTAACATAAACAAACGCCACGATACGGGTCTTCTAATTTAGCCTCTATTTTCACCCCTCACTCTCAGAATCGACCTAACTTTTGCTAACCTGAATTTTTTCCACAGTGTTATAATAAAATTTCATTCGTGTTCTTGCCGTCGGGGGTACTTAATATTTATAAGAAAATACGCATACGCACCACTTAACAAATGTATGTTTGCTATTGCATACAGCAAAATAATATGAAATAGCAAATCGCAAGCGTAAAATTGTGCATTGACTTTTTTTTTATATTTTCATCGAAATGGTCCAATAATCGGCGACGATACGCACACTTGGTCTCTGATTCATTACCTGAAATATTGATATATAGATCTAATCATAGCTTGCAATTAAACTGAAATTAATTTGTTTAAAACTGCAGACACCATCTATTATTTTTAAATAGAAATTGTGAGACTGTCGTGGTAAAAAATATTGCTGAATCTAGCTATGCCAATTACATATCATTGATAATAATTTTGCTGATAAATAACACTAGCCCACAAGGTTAGGACTGGAGCAACCAAATATTTTTCCTAGGGTAATTTGGTGGGCTGAATTCGAATCTGTAATTGGTTTTTCTCTATCACGTCAGGTTTTTGAGATACAAAAAAATTGTTTATATTTGTTTTTTACATGAAAAATCATTAGTTTATTTAAAAATCAATGAATTTTCAAAAGTGAATGGCGTTATTTGAACACCATTTGTAATTTGTTGGTTCGGTTTCATATACTAGAGTCCAGTAATGGTATCCCAGCATGCTCTTGTCCGAAATTCTTTGATAATTTCTTTCAATTTTCTTTAAATCTTGGTGAGCATGCTCCCCTTGTCGCCTTCGTCGCTCACCGCACCTAGGTTTTGTGGAAAAAAAATCTAAATGCGAATGAAGAAAATGCGTTTTGAGTGACATCCGTGCTCTTAATTCGTGATAATTTTTCAATAATTCAGCAACAATTTGTTTGCAGTTTTCACTCTTATTATTTCCAAGAAAACTGCCCATGATGCTCTTGAATCACTTCCAGACTGCACATTCTTTCTCCAATAAGCATTGTGAAAAATTGTCATCATTCAATAGCTTCCTGATCTGAGGTCCAACGAATATGCCTTGTTTGATTTTAGCATATGAAATTTTAGGAAAACCGCTAACAAATATTTAATTGCTGCACCATCTTTGTCCAGAGCCTTGACAAAGTTCTTAAAAAGGCCCAATTTTATGTGCAGTGGAAGAAGAACGTCATTTGGATCAATTAATAGTTTATTTGAAATGTTTTGTTTTTCTGGTCAATATTCAGTTCTTATTGGCCACCCTGTTCTGACGCAATGATGACATGTAACGCGACTATCCCATAGACAAAGGAAAAAACAATATTTTGTGATACCTCTTTGCATACCAGTCAACAGACATATGACCTGAAACAGATTAATTTATAGTTATTAGCGATGGTCTATACTATATATACAAAGAAATTTAAATCAGACACCTGACCGTTTTATTGAATAACGTCAAAATTTGAGTCAATGATTCCTAACTTTCTAAATTTTTTAGTGTAATCGACCTTTTTCTTATTATATTTGGGATTTGTATTAGAATATTCTAATTTGGGCTTTCAAGGTCATGTATTTCCTTAAATGTAAATAAAAGATTAATTTATTTCATTTTTTATCCAACGTTTCTCTGGTATTTTCCAGCTTCATCAGGGATAATATTTATTAAATCTGGCAACGTTAATATAAGAATGTACAAAAGGAACAATAGTTAGTACAACAGCATGATAAATTATTATTAAAAACAATTTTACTTACAAATAATCTTTGGTCAATCTTTATATTTAATTTTCAAAAACATATAATGTCTTTTTATACACCACGACACAAAAACACAAAAAATAAATTAAAAATAATAAATGCAAAGATAAAAATTAAATATCACAGTAAAATCTATAAACTAATTATCACAGTTGGAGTTAGAAACTAAACTAAATTATTGCGATGGTATAATTTGCGTTAATGTTGTCTATGTCATCCTTTTTATTCATTGAATGTTGTTGTTTTTGCTATATTCGCAAACTTTTTAAAGTATATCGTTTATTCTCTCGTCTTTCTTTGTCTAAAATGTTAACATTATCAAGATCTGCGGTGTGTCCCTTTTCTAAACAATGCTGTGCTAGAGCTGTTGTTTGTTTATTTTTTCTAATATCAGCTTCGTGTTCTGCTACTCTTGTATTCAAACTTCTTTTTGTGGTTCCTATGTATACGTCATCACAGCTTTCGTTTGGTTTACCAATGCATTTTATTTCGTATACTACATTACTCCTTTTCTTTTTTTGTTTTTGTTCTTGTAACTAACTTTCCTTTGTATAAATGGCAAGACCAATTGTTATTGATGGTTGTTTAATTCCATTATGCAAAAGAGGAACTTTCGAGCTGTATTTAGAGCCATCAGCAAATAATCTCCATTCAGTTTTGTCATATGGCTGGTTCATTTTTAGAAAAAAAAATAAAACACCAACATCAGTGCAGTATAGACCAGAGTGTTTCTTTTCAAAATGTGCAGCCAATTCCTAGCTTCTATCTCAATAGATTGTTACTTTTGTCCCAACTGCAAGGTATTTCCACTGCTGCATGCGTGAAGCTAGTACTTCTGCGTCTTGCTTCATTAAAGGAAAATCCCGAATTAGATCATTCAGCTCAGCTTGAGTCACTCAATGGCGTACATCATCAGCCTCATACAAACTACTACTGCTGGTGAAAGATGAGGACTCACTGCTCGTAGCACTAAAAACGACTGCTAATGGATCATTTGGTGGACGTTGAACTGGTTTGGAAACAGATGGGACATTCGCGTAAGTAACTTTTTCTCAATTTTTCATATTGAATCCAGCCACTTTTGTTTATCAGAAATAACAATCGGTTTGTTGGTTTCTTGACTCTCTCCAAAGTACTGAAATTGAAAAATCAGAATAGATTTTCTTGCCATTTAACTACTTGTATAAAACAGTTCTGCAACTATTGCAAAATATTTTCGGAGTCCACAGTTTGTCCAAGCTTCTGACAGCAAAACCAAAATAATGTAGATACGCATTTTTTAATGATTCCTATATTGCATATCATTTTTTTCCAACCAAATATTCACCACACACATGGCAAAAATAGCTTGAATCACTAACACACATGCTTAAACGCTACTATTATGAAGATTTAGAATAAGTGTGGGCTTATATCAAATTAATAATTGTGAAATGGTAGTGTCAGTATTGACTATTTTACAGTATTGCCAACATGCGTTAAAAAATGAACAAGCCCAATTTTTATTCCAGATTTGTAAAAAACATGCTTCGTTTCTGCAGTCAATTTTAGTTTGTAAATTAATGTATTTTTTATTATTATAAATATTTATTTTGAAGTTATTTTAAACCTGTGATTTATATAAATTTTCCAAAACCATTCACAGGTTAAATACTCTTATATATACTATTAATAAGTAAGGCGATTTCTTGTGACCGATGATTTTTTAAACAGTTTTCTCCCGATTTTGACTAAGCGTATCTTATTTCAAATATATTTCTTTTTAGCTGTCCACCAAATTTACAGATTTTTATATTTAAAAATTTTTCTGGTATAAAATGCATTTAAAGTTTTCACATAATTAATTTGTTAATGTATTTGCAATGGCTTTTGGACACCCGTCCAAAGCTAGCGAATGTGAGAAGGCATCCTGCCTGGAGGATAGCTGGCAGCCCCAGTACCAGGATCGGTTGCGGAAGCCTAATCAGATACTTCATCCTAAAACTAATTGATTAACGAAACCACAACAAATGAAATAAAACGATATGATCTACCGATGACAACCTTTAGCATGAAAACACGGACAAGATTTGGAACATGGAATGTTAGAACGCTAATGGAGGCATCACGCCTGGCTCAATTGAGCAAAGAATTTATGAATTACAACTTATTATTTTTGGGCATAAGTGAAATGAGATGGCCTGATTCAGGAGAAACTGCAACAACAAACGGACTTCAACTTTTGTATTCTGGTAAACCCGCCAACAAAAAAGATCATCTGGTGTTGGTTTTCTTCTCTCCAGGGAAGCATATAAAGCTCTTATTAGCTGGAAACCATACTCTGACTGCATAATCGCCATTAGATTACGCACACGCGCCAGAAACCTTACATGCATCCAATGTTATGCGCCTACAGAAGTCTCCGATTTTGACGTGAAAGAAGAATTCTATAGCCTTCTTGATCGAGCAATCACATCTTCAAATCGTGGTGATATACTGGTAGTAATGGGCGACTTCAATGCTCAAATAGGCTCAGATAACACCGGCCTGGAAAGTATCATGGGTGTACACGGCTTGGGCCAAAGATCCGAAAACGGGGAATTATTTATGAATATGTGCGCAGAAAATAATCTGGTAATAGGGGGCACACTGTTCCCACACAAACCAATACACAAAATAACATGGGTATCACCCGACCATGTTACAGAGAACCAAATAGACCCTATAGCTATATCTAGAAAATGGCGTGGTTCTTTGTTGGATGTGCGAAATAAAAGAGGTGCTGACGTAGCCAGTGACCATCATCTACTCATCACAAGTGTGCGCATAAAGATAGCGGCTATAAAAAAGAACGACCCACGTATATCTAAGAGATTCGATGTTAGTAGACTGAAAATCCCATCCGTCGCATCGAACTTTTCTAATGCCATAAATGAATCGTTGACGTCAACACCTCAAGATCAACGAAGGGATTGGAAAGTTAAAAAAATATACTAGTGAATGCTGCCACAGAACATATAGGTCTCAAAGAAAATAAACGTAAAGAATGGCTATCTGAAGAATGGCTATCTGAAGAGACATGGACTCTGCAAAAACGCGAAGTGAAAAGTCTTCAAAACCAACATGCAAGTCTAGATCGTAAAGTAAAACGCAGTGCCCGCAAAGACAAACGCGCATGGACGAATGCCATAGCCGAAGAGGCTCAAGCAGCGGCAGAGACGAACCGCACCAGTGACTTGTACCGACTCATCAAGAAGTTATCAAGTAACAACTACTCAGTCACAGGTAAACCAGTGGAAGACAACTCTGGCACACTAATCACGTCCAAAGATGAACAGCTTGAACTTTGGGCTACACACTTCTCTGAAATGTTCACCCCACGCCCACAAGAAACTGCACCTATATGTAGCTGCATCAATCACAACACACGATCAAATATCAGTATTACCCCTCTAGTAATATCTGAGATTGTACAAGCCGTAAAAGCGCTTAAAAACAACAAAAGTCCGACAACATATCTCCAGAGCTCCTTAAGTTAAACTCCAGAACGAGCGCAGAACTTATTTTTCCCATTATTGAGGAAATCTGGTTATCAGAGACAATTCCAGACGAGCTAAATGAAGGTATTATAGTGAAGATCCCCGAGAAGGGCGACTTAACAAATCGTAACAACTTGCGGGGCATCACACTATTAAGTATGATCAATAAAGTTTTAGCCCACGTTATAACTAAGAGGTTATCGGACTCTTTAATGCCAGATTTAAGAAGACAACAGGCTGGGTTTTGCCCCAAAAAGTCATGCGTTTATTACATTAACTTACTAAGAGTAATAGTAGAGCAGTCAGTTGAATGGCGATCTCCTCTTTACCTTATATTTATCGATTTTGAAAAGGCATTTGACACCCTGGCACATGATGTGATTTGGAATGCTCTTGAGTGTAAAGGCGTCCCACGTAAACTTATCCAACTTATAAAATGCCTATACACAGGAGCAAGTTGCCAAATTCTACACGATGGCATGCTTAGCCGTAAGATTGAGGTTGGTACAGGCATTCGTCAAGGGTGTGTAATGTCACCACTGCTCTTTAATATCGTGCTAGATATTGTGATGCAGCACGCAATGGTGGGCAACCGAGGAATCGTATGGGGTTTAAACGAGCGATTAGAGGACCTCGAATACGCAGATGACATATGCCTCCTTTCTCACAGCCACACTGATATGTCCACAAAATTGAAACGACTTATAAACATATCAGAGAAGGCGGGGCTCAATATAAATATAAAAAAGACAAAAGTCATGCGTATTAACGCCGAAAACGTAAATTCCTTCCTGGTAAATAATGAAACTTTAGAAGAAGTCGATACATTCTGCTATCTTGGAGCCATTATCAATCGAACTGGAGGATCTAGCGAAGATATTGCTAGTCGAATAAAAAAGGGCACACAATCCTTTGGTCTGCTCAATAAAGTGTGGAAATCGTCCACAATATCACGTCGTATTAAAATTAATATATTCAACTCCAACGTAAAATCAACGTTGTTATATGGATGCGAAACTTGGAACGCTGCCTCCTGAGACATTAAATCCTTCCAAGTTTTCGTTAACAAATGTCTTCGAAGAATTCTACGAATCTTCTGGCCACGAACTATTTCGAACATCAACCTGTGGCGCGAAACAATGCAAACACCGCTGCGCGTAGAAATACAGAGAAGAAAGTGGAATTGGATCGGACATACACTCCGCAAACAACCGTCCGATATTGCCCGAAATGCTATTGAATGGAACCCTCAAAGAAGTCGTAGAACAGGGCGACCAGCTCACACGTGGCGAAGACAAATCGACTCCGAGATAAGAAAAATGCGTAAAAGCTGGAGCGAAGTAAAAAACATAGCGATTGATAGATCTGAGTAGAGGAAGTTTGTTGAGGCCATATGCTCCTTATAGGATCGAAGGGAATATATATATATATATATATATATATATATATATATATTTGTGAGTCTGTTTTCTTCATACACAATAATAATTGTATTGAATAGAAAAATAATTTTGGATTGATATTTAAAAAGTGTTGAATTGTGAATTGCACACAATAGATTAGCATACCTTTAGGGTCTCTATTAAATTTCCTAGGACATGCACTCGAATTTCGAATGCTGGGATCTGCTAGTTTTTATTAGTATTATGCCGTTTTCTTTTCTTGCAAAAAATATCGCATTTTATTTGCACTTTTTTTTATCGAAACTTGTATTTTTTATATATTTTGTATTAAGAGCAACCTTATATTATACATTAATCAAAAGGTCTCAAAGTTGAGCCCTCAATCTCAAAACATTGCAGCCATTGGCTACCTTCAGGTCATACAAGTTAGCTGTAGCCATTATTTTGTAATATAAATTTGAGTTGAAGGCCTCCGAGTATTTCGCTCCTGTACACAATTAGCTTGTAATTTTAATTGTAAGTTAATTTGTAACAAGTAAAAAAGATAAAATAAAACCCCAGGCTCCATATTATGAACATAATTATCATATAGTTACATATTTTATATATTGTGAATATAAAAGTGTCATCGATATGGCGAAAAAACGCGTATTTGAATAACATTTAGTTAAACACATTTACAGTGAACACGTTAGCATGTCTGTGGTAGATGAAGCTATTTTTCCTAAGACCATTAGCCATATGATATAACAGAATTACGAATACACCAAGTCCGCAAAACTTCTGGAGGAATATTTTGCGTACTGAAGATTCCAAGCTCATATAGTGTACTAAGGAAAATCCGTACTCTCTTCAAATTAAGAAGAGTGTACTAAATGAATATACATGTTTAATTTTTACTTTTTATTTTGGCAAATGTCCTTACCGCACAATAGATACATACACACATATATACATATATATGTATGTACGCATGTACGTATTATGGGTGCATCTTTTATGCGGATTAGAATTCATTTATTCGCTAAAATTGCGTTTTCATGTTGTGTTTTTGTTGTTGCTGCTTTTGTGTTCCTTTTTTATTCTTCATGTTCATTCTTTTTTCGCTGTACCATATGATGAAGTGTTTGGAGGTGGTAATGATAACACACACACATATACACAAATGAACATAATATGTTTGCCACTGCCAGTTTTATATTCGGTTTTGTCACTTTTTTGTTAGTAGAAAACTTAGTTGAGGTCACATTAAGGATTTCAGGTAATGCCAACACACATATATGCTTTGCCAAAAACAAAAAAAAAAAAAACGTATGTACTTGTGAAAGTATGCGATTATAGGTGTGTATGAGTATATTATTCGTTAAATGCGACAAATGGAGTTTAACGTGAATTTAGAAACAATAGCGCCGTTTGGTTCCACAACTAAGTACAGAGTAGTGTATACAATGTTGTTCATCTGCCAATGACATAGCCAACTGGTAGCTGTCTTCTATATGCAATACTTTATTAATGTGGTAATTATTTTTAACTAAAAATTCGGACGACGACTGATCTGGAAATAGCATATAGCGTAAAAAAATTTGTTTCTATAAGACTATGAATCGGGCCTAAATATATTTCAAAAATCATTACAGTGTCATTCGTAAGCCTAAATTTGACGCTGTAAGTTAACTCTTTTTATGTAAAGCACTTCGGTAAGTTTCGAATATTTTTTTAATTTTTTGGTGGTTATAATTCAGTAACAAATAAAGTTTTTCGTTTTAAATTTTTATATTTAAAAATTAGAAAAGTATAATACTTAAAGTTGTTAACAAACCATCTCAATTTCGGCGCTTTTAAAAAACAAGATCTAAAACCTCACAAATAAAGGCCACTTTTATACTAATGACAAAGTATGTTCACATGCGAATTGTTTCTAAAAAAATATATATAAGTTTGTGGAATTCTTATTTATTATGCGCCTGTTTTTCTATGAAAATATAATTTGTTAATCACTTGCCAAAATGCGCTTATGACTTTGGTGGTGTTTTGGTGAAACTTTTATGAAATAAATTTTAAAATTTGTTGAAATATAAAGAAGGATGAAACCAAATCTAATACACACATTATTTAGATTTTATATTCTCTGAAGAAGTTCTAAAACAGCTGCAATGTTGGATATGTTTAATTTTTTAATATAATTAATTTTTTAATAGAATTATATAAACATTTGAAGGTGTTCTCATTATTAAACACAGAAAGTTTTCTTCAAGACATGCTTATTCGCTAAGAAGTTCCTGATTTTCTCCAAAAATTTGATTAAAATAATAAAATTTCTAAAACCCTTGAAACTAAACGATTGTTCCAACGTTGGTCTATGCATAGCAGCTAATATTTTTTCCGCTAACCCATTTCTTTAGAAAATTAAAATTAATCGCAGACGCTAAATTTTGAGATTAAAAAACTTCATGCAGCAATTCGTAGCACAAGTATTCCAAAATACACCGACATGATACACCTTCTTTATGTTATGAAAGGTTTTTTTTTTATCATTATAAATATATACTCATGAAATCAGTCTGCACTTTGAAAAAAGTTGTCCGATTTTCCAAGCTAGCTATCAATTATGTTGAAAAATATTCGGGTTTTGGCATTGGTCGATTACAATCTATGAAGTTTAAGTAATTCTTCAATTAATCGATAAAGACAAAAAATCAAAATATTACTTTTTTATTAATGATAAAAAAACCTTTCATAACATAAAGAAGGTGCATCATGTCGGTGTATTTTGGAATACTTGTGCTACGAATTGCTGCATGAAGTTTTTTAATCTCAAAATTTATATAAAGTTCAAAATATTGCACTAATTTTTTTTACTTAAGAAGCAAAAAACAATTCAAAACTAAATAAATAAATAAGTAAATGGAAAATATTTTCTACGTTTGTTTTCCAATTGAATGTAGTTCATAAATATGAGAAGATATTTGAGGTGTTATTTTGAAAATATTTTGAAAATAGCACAAATGTAAAAAGTCTTTGTTTGACAAAAAGGACCGTTTTATTACAACATATTCTATTTAATTTTCTTAAAAGCATTAATGTTAAACGTATCATTAAAAAAATTAATGCTCCTTGCAGGAGTAAAAGGAACATATATATATATATATATTAATGATAAACAAAATGCCGTTGGGAAATGAACTAAGTGAACTCGAAAAAATTAAAATGTTACACATTGTCCGAAACTGAAGCATCCAAAGTGGAAATTGCATTTCGAGTCAGCAGAAGTCGAAGGGTTGTTTATAATAATTTGAAAAATACTGTAAATTATGCCAAAAATTAAACCAGTGATAAAAAAAGTTGAATATAGAAAACAAAGCTGTACCCAACTTGATGGATACGTTTCCAAAAAATATGTAAAACGACCAATTGGAATGTTCTTAAATTTTGCAAACGTACTCATAGACAAGCACTGAAGAAAATTTCTTATATTTTGAAACGTAATATTAATGCACGGTTGAAATTTTTCAAAAATAACATAAGTATAAAATTGGTTAAATTTTAAATGCTTAATGTTGTGTTAGAGTATAAATACTTTATTTGCTTTCTTTTAAAAAATAGTTTTGTCAACGTTTACTTGGGGTGCGTTTACTGGAGTTCTATATCGTGTCAACCAATATGTGGATTACTTCCAAGCAGTTTGTTGTTATTTTGACATGTATGTACAGAAAAAATTTATATTTTCCAGCAACATAATGCAGCTTGTTATGCCAGAAAACTCACAAAACAATGGTTAAGCTCGAACGACGTCGTTGATTTGGAATGGCCCGCTTGCTCTCCTGATAGTAACCCCAAAGAAAACGTATCGAGAATTCTGGTCAGGAGATTTTATGATGATAATCTTTAATCGGTGGAGAGAATAGCTAAGGACTTCAATTTTAAAAGAGTGTGAAGCATTTGATCAAAGTTTTATGAGAAAATTAATAAGTTCTATGAAAAATTTAATATCTCATTGCACTAAAACAAAAGATGGTGTTGCAAATTATTAAGTTGATGCCAATTTTTATTATTTTTGTTATTTCTGTTAAAAAATAAGGGAATTGATTGTTTATTTTTCTCAAACAAAGACTTTTTGGCATTTGTTTTATACAAATTGAACGCTTTAATATTTATATTTAAGGGTTATTTGTATGGGGGCTACGTCTGAAAATGACCCAATTTTCCTCAATTTCTACACACTTTTTTTTGTGAGTACCATAAACTTACATACCAAATTTCAATAAAATATACTTATTTTTGCGACCTGTAGTTATATTAAAATGTTTATATGGACAAACATATCGACCGACAGACAGACAGCTAGACTGAGAAGCGGATGGAGGGACATCGCTATTCAACTATAACGTTTATGTCTATCAAAAACTCATTGATCCTTCTTTTGTATAATAACATTATTTAAAAATTTTATTTTGTATTTAAAATTTAGTTTAATATAATCCTGATTTATATTATATAAAATCTATATAAATGGTGTTAAATAATTAGAAATACAAAATTTAATGTAATATAGTAATATGAAAAAAAAAAAAAAAACAACACATAAAAACCAAGTTTCTATTCTACTCCCTGAGTATGTAAATTAATTTGCCATAATGTAATTAAATAAACGATTGGTTGAAAATGAAACATGTCTAGAAAAATATCTGTGCCAAAAATCACAAATTTTGCTTTGCAAAAAAGAATTGATATTAAAATTTATATTTTTGAAATTTATTAATACTAATATTCAGTAAAAATACAAATTGAAAAATTAAATGCACTATGGTAATATAAAAAATTAAATTTTTTCTTTCGTAAAAGGAAAATGCAATCAGTACATAATAATAGATTAAAAAGTATGGCCGTTAAATACTAAAATATTATATAATAAAGCTTTTTCTCATTATTATAATTTATTTTATTTTATTAACAATCTCTGTGTAATTACATATGGGGCGTTTCATGTCAAGCGATCCAACTTTTGAAATCTCTGTGTAATTATATATGGGGCGTTTCATGTCAAGCGATCCAACTTTTGAAATCGATGTTATCCGATGAAATTTGTAACAACGTTAGTCCTATTGGATAGTAGTTTAGGCACAATATTCTAACAAGATCGGTCCAGAACTCTCTAAATTAGACCCGTTCAAAATTTGACATTTTGGCCAAACAGGTGTTTTTCTCATCCATGTAACTTTCTACCTATTGTTCTTAGCAAAATTTGTCCCAAATAGATTAAATAACTATTTTTCAATCTTTCGGAAAAAAAAATAAACAAAAAATAAAAAGACTGTTTTGACTTTTATTTGCAAAATCAAAAATTTTTTTGACTTAATTAATTTTGTTTTTAATTTTCTGATAAATTATCCGACGGTATGTAACATGCCTAACAAAAATTCCATACCTTTGACACAGTAATACCCGCAATATGTTAACCACAGGAAAAAAATCACTTTTTTCTATAGATATGTTGAAAAATTTTTTTATTTATTTGTAATAACAATTAAATTAATAATAATAATAATAATAATAATAATAATAATAATAATAATAATAATAATAATAATAATAATACTAATAATAATAATAATAATAATAATAATAATAATAATAATAATAATAATAATAATAATAATAATAATAATAATAATAATAATAATAATAATAATAATAATAATAATAATAATAATAATAATAATAATAATAATAATAATAATAATAATAATAATAATAATAATAATAATAATAATAATAATAATAATAATAATAATAATAATAATAATAATAATAATAATAATAATAATAATAATAATAATAATAATAATAATAATAATAATAATAATAATAATAATAATAATAATAATAATAATAATAATAATAATAATAATAATAATAATAATAATAATAATAATAATAATAATAATAATAATAATAATAATAATAATAATAATAATAATAATAATAATAATAATAATAATAATAATAATAATAATAATAATAATAATAATAATAATAATAATAATAATAATAATAATAATAATAATAATAATAATAATAATAATAATAATAATAATAATAATAATAATAATAATAATAATAATAATAATAATAATAATAATAATAATAATAATAATAATAATAATAATAATAATAATAATAATAATAATAATAATAATAATAATAATAATAATAATAATAATAATAATAATAATAATAATAATAATAATAATAATAATAATAATAATAATAATAATAATAATAATAATAATAATAATAATAATAATAATAATAATAATAATAATAATAATAATAATAATAATAATAATAATAATAATAATAATAATAATAATAATAATAATAATAATAATAATAATAATAATAATAATAATAATAATAATAATAATAATAATAATAATAATAATAATAATAATAATAATAATAATAATAATAATAATAATAATAATAATAATAATAATAATAATAATAATAATAATAATAATAATAATAATAATAATAATAATAATAATAATAATAATAATAATAATAATAATAATAATAATAATAATAATAATAATAATAATAATAATAATAATAATAATAATAATAATAATAATAATAATAATAATAATAATAATAATAATAATAATAATAATAATAATAATAATAATAATAATAATAATAATAATAATAATAATAATAATAATAATAATAATAATAATAATAATAATAATAATAATAATAATAATAATAATAATAATAATAATAATAATAATAATAATAATAATAATAATAATAATAATAATAATAATAATAATAATAATAATAATAATAATAATAATAATAATAATAATAATAATAATAATAATAATAATAATAATAATAATAATAATAATAATAATAATAATAATAATAATAATAATAATAATAATAATAATAATAATAATAATAATAATAATAATAATAATAATAATAATAATAATAATAATAAATAATAATAATAATAATAATAATAATAATAATAATAATAATAATAATAATAATAATAATAATAATAATAATAATAATAATAATAATAATAATAATAATAATAATAATAATAATAATAATAATAATAATAATAATAATAATAATAATAATAATAATAATAATAATAATAATAATAATAATAATAATAATAATAATAATAATAATAATAATAATAATAATAATAATAATAATAATAATAATAATAATAATAATAATAATAATAATAATAATAATAATAATAATAATAATAATAATAATAATAATAATAATAATAATAATAATAATAATAATAATAATAATAATAATAATAATAATAATAATAATAATAATAATAATAATAATAATAATAATAATAATAATAATAATAATAATAATAATAATAATAATAATAATAATAATAATAATAATAATAATAATAATAATAATAATAATAATAATAATAATAATAATAATAATAATAATAATAATAATAATAATAATAATAATAATAATAATAATAATAATAATAATAATAATAATAATAATAATAATAATAATAATAATAATAATAATAATAATAATAATAATAATAATAATAATAATAATAATAATAATAATAATAATAATAATAATAATAATAATAATAATAATAATAATAATAATAATAATAATAATAATAATAATAATAATAATAATAATAATAATAATAATAATAATAATAATAATAATAATAATAATAATAATAATAATAATAATAATAATAATAATAATAATAATAATAATAATAATAATAATAATAATAATAATAATAATAATAATAATAATAATAATAATAATAATAATAATAAAAAATAATAATAATAATAATAATAATAGTAATAATAATAATAATAATAATAATAATAATAATAATAATAATAATAATAATAATAATAATAATAATAATAATAATAAGGGTTAAAGGGTTAGGGTTAAAGAGGGCACTTACACCTTTCTCTTGGTGGTATACGTTTCTTGTTCCCTTTTTTCACACTAAAGTTGAAATTTGATACAAATATAATAGTTTTGTAAATATTTCAGAACACCCCTAATGTTAAACGGTAGGGTTGTAACCTCTTACAACAGCTAAAGACTGCAATCCTGTCAACTTTGTAAAGACGACCGCAGGTCGTTATCGATGACAACTTGCGAGTAGTAACCATTTATTTTTGATAAAAAAAAACAAAAAAAATCACCCTCTTCTGAAATTAAAACAAGTAAGAAAATTATAGTCGGTCTAGACCGACTATACGATACCCTATACCATGCGTTTAGAAACCCTATCTCTTAGGCTCAACTAACTGGACATTGAAAATAAGCAAAAACCAAATTTGAGTGGGATTTTTATTAATTTTTTTTGGCTGCATATATGAAAAAGTTCATATCGGATGCTATCTCTATAAAGGGACTAGGTCCAAAAATGGACCGATCCTGATCATGTTTGGTAAAGTCTCTTGTATTTTGCAAAAATATATACAAACAAAATTTGAGAAGAATCAGTGCAATATATTTGTTTTTAATAGATTTAAGTGAAGATCGGGAAGCAGCTCTATATGGGGTCAAAGGGAGCATTTTTGGACTACTCATTAGTGGATGTAATGAAGGCATACAAACCCAATTTGAGTAAGATCTATATGACAATTTGGATCTTATGGCAATTTATGTCGATTTCATATGGGTAATTTGTATGGGGGCTAGGTCTGAACATGGACCGATTCTCACCAATTTCAATAGCGT
The DNA here is from genome assembly GCA_963682025.1 of Cordilura impudica. Taxonomy (NCBI): domain Eukaryota; kingdom Metazoa; phylum Arthropoda; class Insecta; order Diptera; family Scathophagidae; genus Cordilura; species Cordilura impudica. The sequence goes on from OY821517.1 coordinate 107,792,412, forward strand.
TCATCCCATGGCCGATAAAAGCTTATATACCAAAGTTCATCATAATATATTCATATTTGCGACCTGCAGTTTGATTACAAGCTTTACATGGACACACAGACGGACGGACGGACGGACGGACGGACGGACATTGTTAAATCAACTCAGAAAGTGATTCTGATTCGATCGGTATAATTAAAGATGGGTCTAGGTCAAATATTTTTGGTTGTTACAAACAGCAGCACAAAGTCATTATACCCAAACCACATAGTGGTATAGGGTATAAAAACAGTTGAGTTCGACAGCATTCCACGTCCACAATTAGCAGTAGTTTAACCTATTTTTTTTTCGCTACTTTAATCTAGAGATATTGGCAACAAAACGACGTTATAATTTAAAAAACCAGTGACAAAAAAATTAGACTTTTGGGCAATGAAATCAAAATTTCAAATATAGTGCCACACTTATAACAGATGCGGATAAATGAAATAGATCATGGCTAACTGATAATACCGTAAGATTTTGTATGTAAATTTAATGGTATATATTTTAGTACGTCAACAGATTCAATGCCAGAAAACAGTGTCCTAATCAGAATGTCGGAAATGACATTCATATAGCAAGGTTTCAACTACCAGAGACTAATAATATTACTTAATATATTACTGTGTTTCAATAGTATTTGTTGTATATATAAATTATATAATTTGATATAAATATCTTTAAGTTGGAAAAACCGCTTTTTTTTGAGATATTGATAAATATAATCAGCTTTTCAAGTTAGTTTTATGAATACTTGATTTAATACCAATGCAAAAAATTATATCTATTATAATAAAAAATAATTCTCTAAACTAAGAATTCTAAATGAGGATATAAGATCAGAATTTGTCAGATTTGAGCCAAATTCAGCTTATATTCGAAAATTTTTGCCTTAAAACTATTTATAATACTAAAGGATTTATTTTGCTTTCAGAAACGTTAATAAAATGTTAACGACTACAAAAACGTTGGCATTTTAACAATGTTTGACAACGAAAGAAAAACAGCTAAGTGTAATTTCATAACAAATGACATTTAATTTAAGCAAATATCACGAATTGAACAAAAACCATTTAGAGCAACTGCTGTTATTACCGTTGAGTTTTCTCATTCGGGTGCTGCAAACAAAAATAAAGAAACAAAAATAAGGCTCTAAAAAGAATTAAAAAAAGTGGAAAACAATATAAACAGTAAAACTACACATAAGTAATAAACCAAAAATTTTACTTCCATACAGATATCTGTATAAAAACCATTGAAACAAAGCGAGGACACCATACCGTACGATACGTGGAGCTATATTTTCGAGAAGGTTTAGTTGTGTTCACAAAACTAGCAGCATTTTGAATCACTCTTTTTATTTGTTTATTTTTTTTCCTTTAATTTTAGATATGTTGTTGAAAAATTGTCGCGTTTTGATAAGAAAGAAATTATTCAGGTATTCTTACTGTAGTCAAAGTAAAAAAATTTAAGAAAATTATGGTCTTTGATCCAACTTTGCCGAGGCAATAACCAGATATAGAAAAACTGGGATTAACCAAATTTTAGTGCTATTGTTATTTGTTTGTGGCATTCAGACTTGAACTTGGACTAGGTCAAAAACTGGAACGATAATGACCATATTTCGTGAAGTCACTTATTTTCCCCAAAAACTTACATAGACCAAATTTGAAATATTTAGGGTTTCGTAGATTTATGTACATAGTGACCGGGGATCAGTTTTATATGGGGCCTATGACTAAAAATGATCCTACAGACTTTATTTTTGGACTATTGATTAGCAGATTTAATTCACACATATACACTAAATTTTGCCGATATACACATTACATTGAGTGACAACAAAATGGAAACTTTTATAAATTTATATATTTGAATGTTTTATTTATTTAAATAATCTAACCCATAAAAACAAAATTATTATTAAAACTTTTTATTTCCTTGTGCATATGCGTGACTATATTAAAATTAATCTTTGGCCACAACAAGTCTATGGACCAAGTTTCGGATTGATTGGATGAGGGGAAATGGGGCTTATATCACTCCGTGACTGTACGTGACTATGCGTGACTGTGCGTGACTATGTCAAAGTTAATCTTTTTTCACAGCAAGTTTATGGACCAAGTTTGAGACCGATCGGATGAGGGGGAAATGACATTTAGATTACTCCGTGACTATGCGTGACTCTGCGTGACTAGCCCAAAATGAATCTATAGTCACAACAAGACTAATGACCAAGTTTTAGATCAGTTGGATAAGGGGGAATGGGGTTGCTCACGACAAACCGACAGACATAGAGTATGAGTGAAAAGAAAGAAAGAGTTTATAAATAAAAAATAATAACATAAAATAACTTAACTTAAGAAAAAATATGAAATTTCAAGGTATTAATTTTTATGGTGCTGACAAAATAATGGAAACCTTTTATTATTTTTTTTTTTTTCACTTTTATATTATTGTACGAGGCATCTTAATTCTAACCCGAAGCAGTTTGGCTTGTCTTCAGGAGATTAACTAAACATCCATCTTATATAATTTTTCGCATTGCGGGTGTAAAAAAAATATTCTTTAATACGTTTTAGAAAAATATTTTTTCCATAGTTATTGTAATACCGTTCGACTTTAGATCTTCTTTGCACTTAACGTCTTATGTTGTGACAATTCTCGATTAATTTCTGTACAGTGGTTTTTTGTTGAGCTAATACGACCTGAATTGGATTTATGTTGAGTACACGAAGATCTTTGGCAAGGTTTTCGAGAGCTGGAGTCCTGCGGCTAACTTTGTTGCAGTAACTGTTGCATCAATATTTGTTGAGCTTCCCTAATTTTTTAATATTAGTTCACATCGACGACGCACAGTGGGGCTTTTGACTTTTTTCTCGTTGCAAAAGTCATAGCTTTTAAACTAATTAAGATATTTTAAAAATAAGAAATGATTTTTATGATTTCCTTACCTTTAAAATGACTGCTGGCAGAGGGGGCTTCAATATATCCTTTCGCAATTTAATATTATTTTGGTGCTAATACTATATGTTGCAAATATAAAAATTATGTGCTAAAATTAAGAACTTAAAATGTTTTTAATCCTTACTTGAATTTGATGGTATCGGCTCATGTTTGGAACTAGTGCCCTTAAAAATTGGTTTTAATGCCACTGAATGTAGCAAATGTTATTCTGTTGCGATGAAATTCGATTCATAAGGGTTTATTAGGCCTGTGACGAGAACAATAAAATATCTTTGAAATCGGTCCTCATTTGGACCCGGCCCGTAAAAATTTTCTTCAAAATTTGGTTAAAATACCACAAAAGATGCCAAATTGGCTTATTTCTGTATTATATTTAAAAAATTTAAAACAGTATTACAAAAAAAAAAAAACTGCAAAATTTTAATGAAATCAGACTACTTTTGGATCTATTTTCCCGAAGATCTATTTTATGAAGAAAAAGACCCAAAATTCTCAAAATTCCAAATTTCCCAATGAAATATTATTAATTAACCACTAAAAGGGCTTGCTACTTTTGTAATGTAAGGGCTTGCCTTTTCTTGGTCCTTCGCGTACTTAATGGATAATGCTTCTGACAGGTGAGCGGTAGATATTGCTTCTGTAACAACCTGAAGCTTCCGTTTTCTTGTGTATGACGAACACGCTTCGAAAGATTTTCCTGGTCGTCCTCTGGTTCGGTCGGTAGATTTATGGGCTTTTTCGAAGATTTTAATGTTGTGAATTTATTAAGCCAGTTTAAATGCTATTTCATGAACATTTTCCTTGTACGATTGGAGGCTTTCTATTTCGTCTTAATATTCATGAAAATGGTGTGAAGTTTTCTTTTTTCCTCTTCTGGTGAAACGTCTACTTCTTTTATAAGACCCAATCAAAATGTGATTTCATCTTCCCAGCTTATAAATAAATCAAACAATTTCAAAATTTGTAAAGACATTATTGCACTCCACTTTATTTATTTTTTACTAAAATATTCTGTGGTCTCTTTTTTAGTCAAATGCCAACTGGCCTCATCACGGAAATGTATGTCAATATATATCAGTCATCAGCACAATAATACTAGGCATAATAGTTTCTATTTACTTTTTTTCAAACCACATAGTGGTATAGGGTATAATGACTATGTGCTGCTGTTTGTAACTACCAAAAATATTTGACCTAGACCCATCTTTTATTGAATCACTATCTGATTCAATTTAACGATGTCCGTCCGTCCGTCCGTCTGTCCGTCCGTCCGTCTGTGTGTCCATGTAAAGCTTTTAATCTAACTGCAAGTCGCAAATATGAATATGTTTTGATGAAATTTGGTATACAAGCTTTGGCCATAGGATGAACGCTATTGAAATTGGTGAGAATCGGTCCATGTTTAGACCTAGCCCCCATACAAATGACCCCTATGAAATCAATATAAATTGCCATAAGATCCAAATTATCATATAAATCTTAGTCAAATTGGGTTTGTATGTGTTTATTACGTCCATTACAAATTGGGTTTGTATGTGTTTATTACGTCCATTAATCAGTAGTCCAAAAATGATCCTTATGGGAAACTCTTAGTGATAGTCCCCATATAGAGCTGCTTCGCGATCTTCACCTAATTCTATCAAAAAACAAAAATATTGCACTGCTTCTTCTCAAATTTTGTTTGTATATATTTTTGCAAAATACAAGAGACTTTACCAAACATGGTCAGGATCGGTCTATTTTGGGCCTAGTCCCCATATAGGTATATCATCTGATATGAACTCCTATATCCAGTTAGTTGAGCCTGAGAGATAGGGTCTCTATATGCAAGGTATAGGGTATCGTATAGTCGGTCTAGAACGACCATAATTTTCTTACTTGTTTTATTATGCTGAATTCAGTAACCGCTAAAAAATAGCATGGGTAGCGTTAGCGAACTTTCTTTGTTTTAAATTTCCAAGTGCAAATTTTTTTTATGTTAACTTCATTTTTTGACCTAAAAACCGGTCAAAAGTTTCTATTTGTTGCAAAATATATAGATTACACAAAATAATCCATGTAGCACAAAATAATCTTTTTATCGTTTTTGGTTTTTGAGTGTAAATTTCTTATTATATTGAATTCATTAACAGAATTTGAACACTGTTAAATTTGGGCCGCTTAAAAATAATTCACGTAGCGCAAGTGGATTTTTTATTGCGCTGAATTCATTAACAAAATTTTGATAATATTGCCTTCCAGAATTTCTAGTTTTTTTTTTATTGTCAATACATAAAAATTACAAATCATTAACAATCTTCTTAAAAACACTTCGCCATCCTACCAAAATCAAAATAAAATATGGAAAAAAACTAAAATTTCTGTTTTCAAACACCAAAAGAAAATCGTGAAAAATAATATTAAAATCTGAAAAAATTTAAAAATATTTGGTATTTTATAGCCTTTAAAACAAAATCAAAATCATTTAATTTTTCACTGAGTTATGGCAAAACACGTCTACACATCTATCCAGTCTATGCCAAGATGTTTTTACAACTTTATGTTTGTTGCGTGCAGACTGTCAAGTATATGCAGCCAAGTTTACTTTAACTATTATATTGGTGAACTATTTTAGGAAATATCTAAGTAAACATATTTAAACATTCTTAGTTCTATTATATCAAATTAGAAAAAAAAGCTACCAAAATATAGTATATTTGAAAAACTGAGACTATAGAAAAAGTAAATGACCAAATAACATCATTTTTGTTTTTTTACAGAAGTTTTACAAAAGCGCCTTTCAAGCGACACCCAAGGTATTATAATTGGTCAACTAGTTTGCCTACAATTTGATTTGAAAAGGGATATTTAAAAAAAATATTTGCGCCTCTTTCTAAAAGCTAAAAAAACCCAACTTTGCGGAGCTCTATCATCCATAATTTTTATTCGATTGTAAAACCGTTTATAGATTCTTAATTTGAGAGAAATTCTATATACTACACATTCACTGATTTTATTGAATGCTTCTTTCAATTCTTTGATTTTTTGGGGAAAGGCGCCACTGTGCGAAGCATGGAGTTAATTAAATATTTGATGAAATTTCTTGCCACTCTGAATTAACTATTAGCTTGTGTAATTTCATGTTAATATTGTTCGATCTACAAGTTCCAATAGATTTTGTGTGAGATTGAGATTTGGTTATTGGGTTGGCATTCCATTACAGCTTTGAAGATGTGTTTGAGTCAATATCATGTTGGAACTTCCGGACCATACATATTTTCCTCCGCATATTTATGCATATAGTTATTTAGAACCATAATATTGTAATTTTCAAACTTAAAAGTTTTGTTAATATATTTTGGGTCTAGTCTTTTTCCCTTTGGTCGTCGCCCAAGTTCTTCCGGCATGGCATCTTAAATTTAACTATGATTTATATGAAAAGAGAACATTATTCCAATTTGGTCTTGACCACTTTATGTGTTCTTTAGCAAAATTTATACAAGCCTAATAATTTCACTCTAATACCAAAAAGTTTTACTATTATTTTTTAGCGTCTAAATGTTGAGTCGTCACCGATCCTCTTTCACGATATTTCTTTATAATATCCATAAAACTATGGATTCAGTCATAGAATGTTTTTCATAACTTTACTTTTATTTAAGATCAGCAGCAAATCATCTGTTATTTTGGTACTCAAACCTTCACAAAACTTTATTCTTGCCAGTATTGTATAATAATTAATTATAAGACTAAAACATTGAAAAATATATTTGTGGTTTAAAAACAGTTGAAAGAAAACCTCAGAACCGACAAATATTTAAATAATGGTTAAGATGCTATACATTTACTTGCAAGACACCTTCTATTTTTATTGTTTTAATCAACTTTGGTAAGTCATCACTTGTTTTTGCATCACTAAATATAAATGCTTTTTATTCGTTTATCTTTTTTACTTAATTGTTTTTTTTTTTTACAAATTTGCAATTTTTCGATAGATAACGCACCAAAGCCCTTAATGCGAAATTATTTTTAAACAAAATTTTGAAATACCGAATTTTGTAAAAGTTTCCAATGTATTGTCACCGATCGCCTCATGATAATCTACGTCTAACGACCATACTACTTGGTCTGATAAAGGTCATAACAGGGATTACATATGCACACGAACTGACAGATAGACATACAGACAGGCATAAGGATAGAAGGATGACTTTCGCTACAAATATCAGCACAATCTCATTATACTGTCACGACATAGTGGTATAGGGTATAAACATTACCACATTTCTTTTAAAAAATAAAACTGAACTATATGACATAATATACAGTGGGTTTATGTTGTATCAGTAATTTTCGTCAGTAACCAAACCCAGTATATAGTTGTTTTTATTGCTTACTTACTAGTGTAAGCGATGGTGATGGAACCCGAAACAGCTGTGTAACCTATATAAATATCTTCTTCGTGCTAATTATTATACCATATATCATTCAGCGTTCAGCGTATAAAGAGTTTTTACTAATTTTTGTAAGCAACACAAATACTTGACCAATTTTTATAACACCTATTAAGTCATAATCACTCTGAGTCACGGCGATAGAGTAAACATCCATCGTTTGTGGTTGAGTTCCCAAAATAAAAGCACGTGGATATCGATTTGTGCATTTACTGTCGGACATACAAACCGAAGTGGGATTATGTTGTCCGCATGATCCGTGGAGCATACTGGTCTTCACCACATCGAGCAACTCTGGATCTGTCTCAGGATTATGAATTTCGGAAGAAATGACGTCAACAATTTGGTCCGGTGTAATTTTGTCCAGCATCCAAAGAAGAATACAAACCGCTTTCTGCCTCTCAACTGTGTACATCCAGCATCGAACAGTACCGTGTATACGTCGCTTCTCAATTAAGTCCATCAAACATCGTGACGATCACTTGGTGATTGACCGAGATACAATGACTGTGTAAACATCACAAATAAATCCGGCTGTCCATTATTGCGGACGTAAGTCATCGCGTCGTGGGAATAATCGTGCATGTGTCTCGGACTGCCAATAATAATATGTTATATAATATTTATATATAGCGCTACTGAGAGCGTCTCGCAAGTGACTATTTGTTGAAACAATCGTGGATATCCCAGTAGGTAGTTGTCAATTTTTTGGCGAATCATCATTCGACATGCATAAGTGTTCATTGAGCTGACATTTTTATTGGTTTCGACATCTAAAATTTTACAATTTGTGAAGCGGCAATCAAAAGTTTTTTTTTCTAACCACTTGCCGGATTTGTCATGATGTTTTTGAAGTAATATCCGTCTTCACCATGGCCGAATATAAACGGATATTGCACTGCCTCGTACGACATGACTCACTTATTTGCTGAAGAACGTTTGCAGTTCGGTGTTTGATATCTTTATCACGCGATTCCAAATTTTCACCAACAACAATATTTGATAACTGTACCTGTAACTGTAAATGCACTGTATTGGCGTCAATTAGTTTCTGCTGGTCGTTTGATCACTTTAATGACAGTGCTGTGATCATCGGATGGCATCTGTTCCAACGAAGATTTATACAGTTTGACGAGCTCATCGTGTTCATGTAACTATTGCTGCAATTGCTAAACTGTTTCTCTTTTCGCAGCACAATGCCGATTTACTTCATCATGTGAATCCCAAAAGGAGTATATTTGGAGATATTTGTGTTTTTGATCTGGATGCGTCAACAGTGGTCCGGCAAAATGAAAAATTTGCCCACGAATCTGCATAGTTGTAGCAAATTATGTAATCTTTGGCTTTTGCTGGCAAGATAAGTTTGTGTATATCGTGATCTATCGCGTTATGTGTGTGGTACATTATTGTGTTTTGTAGCGTTAGCGTTGTTGAGCATTCATTGCTAATATTGGTTAAATTACCTTGAATGTTGGATTGTAACTTCGATTACAATTTCACCAACAAACGAAGTCATCTGAAAACAATCGTTGTTCAAGTTGAATTAGGAGATTCGCTATAAAGCACCCGCGCAACATAATCCAGGCAGTCTTTCTCAAATTTAACTGCATTGCAATGCTGGCAAATGGCAAACATCTGACTGAATTGAATTGATGCGTGTGCACTATGTTGAATGTTGGGCTCATATCGTTCATTTTTCTCCGTAATAATTTGTTGCTATCAACGTTGTCGTACGTTCTGATCTTGCTTCATTACTTTGTCGGACATGAACTTATCTTCTTCTCAATCGCTGTTGCTGCTGCTAAACTTATTGATCTTTGCTGTTTTTCGCGCTGATTTTCAGTCAATCTGGTTCGAGCTGATTCCTTTTCAATATCGCTTTGCCCTTTCTTTCGGCGTGCTGCGACATTTGGGTATCGCGTTGCATTTTATTGGCATCGTAACAAATATCGAAATGTGAATAATCATCACTTTGTATAAATTGCATATGAAGTTTTCACAACACAATAATTTACCATTGAAATAGCAAAAAAAAGGAAGCAATCGAACGAAAAACGATGCAATCGAAATTGGGAAAACAACTAGGAAAACAAAACAATGCTATTAACTATATATTACAATGGAAATGTTTTGGGTTTCGCCGAAAAAAAAAAAAAGAACCTACTCTTCGTGATCGAAATATGTCTAATAACACACACTCAGAAATTGATAATCCACCAATGCCCAATAATATATTCGATAAGCCAAAATTAAAAATGATCAAATCTGTCAGAATTTGTTTTTCTTCTTCCTAAAACGATCAAACCCGCAGAAGAATATATCCAAATTGGCCCAGTCATTTTCAAGTTGTAAGCATAGGAATAAACCACGATCCATTTACATATGTATATATATATTTACAGAAATTATTTATTTAAGCATTGGTTACAATTTTGCTAAATAATGATGTGAGAAATCATTAATGTTTCTTAACACGTTCGCCACTCAACAATTTTTCGCGCTTTCAATAAAAACTCACCAACAAAAAAAATGTGTAACATATGTGTGACACGAGAAACTGCGTGTCACGTATATGTGATATGCATAAAAGGCACATACAAGTGACATGAGTTTTGTGAAGACTTGGTGTCACATATGTGAGTCACAAAATGGTTTGATTTATATCAATTAAACAGAAATTTAAAAAATTTTATTAAATATTCTAAAATTCTATTATTTATTACATATGTATACACTTTATTGCTAAATTTTGAAACATGGATATGGGCATAATCCGATTACATCACCCTCTTTGTATGTGCAGGATCCACATATATACTCGGTTGCGGTCCTCTTTTTATTTTTTAGTGCACCCACGTCATCGTTTTCTTGAAGTCTTACATCTGGAAAAAGTAGATGTACTGGCTGTTACTTCATGGGATGATCTTTGTGTTAGAGCCTCGGCCAAATACGCTTTTATAATCCTTTCTCCAAATGGCAATAGTGCTATGGGATTACCAACATTTATTTTGTTATAAATTCAGCAGGCATTCCAAATTGATATGTCTATCAGGTGCAAAAACACCTTCTATACCAGCGAACTGATCGCCTGGGGCAGGCATAATATTACAAGATTTGATCAGATCGATCGATACCTGGCATGTATTATAGTTAACAACCATTTTCGGTTTGAGTACACTTACTCCTTTCATTGATGTTGTGTTAACCATGTCAGAATTATGCTTTGTGGAAATCAAAAGTACGTACCGTTTGTCTGTCCATTTTAAAACAATAACGCCTTTTGCGTTAGGTCTCCATGCTGTTGTTCCTCCGGTGAGGTTACTTTTTATAACATAAGTGGGATTACGTTTTCTATTTGCTCCTAAGGTTCCAAATATTCTGCCAGATTTACGCTATTGTAATAGTTGTAAATATAAAGTGTGTGTCCCTTTTCAGCATTAATTTAGCTACAACTCCAAATGAATATCCTTTTTCATTGTCAACGGTAGCTTTTCCAGTGTAAACAGCCATATTTATTAAAAATCCATCTGGATTACATAGTTCGTAAAACTTAAATCCGTATTTATGTCTCTTGTTCGGAATAAACTGCCGAAATAAAAGTCCTCTCCACAAAAGGAGAGCTTCAAAGTTTTGCGGGGGACTGTAGATTTTGTTTATATTTTGAAGAATATGTTTTACGACATTTATAATTTTGTATAGACGGTCAGATTTATCACATTGTTCAGGGAAATAGAAACCCATACAACGAATTATATTTTCAAAGTTTATGCGACTCATAGTTGTACCAAAAATATTTTGAAAATAAAGCGGATCTTTGCTCCAAAACAGTATCATTTCCGGCATTTTATTAAGGGGCATTGTAATACGCAAAGCAATTATCTTTTTTATTTCCTCAACTTTCACATCTTTTCATCTAAGAAGATTAGACTTTGCGCTTCGTTTCTTATTTTTAGACATATAATTAGCGCGTGCATTTGTTCACAAAACAATTTTCTTCACTAACTCGTCAATAAAAATCTGCATAAAATAATCTATTGGTTTTGCATTGCGTGGTAGCTCAATCTGGGGCAAAGCTGCTTCCAGAGTTATCTAAATCCATATAACTTTCACAGTAATTCAGAATAGTCTCAACAATTTCCTCTTCAGAAACAAGTTTTTTCTGGGACACTTTTACAAAATAGTATCTTCTTCTATTGCTATTGTGACACGAATGAATTATTAAAAGCGCATTTAAAGTTAGTTTTCATATAAATTAGCATATAACAAAATTTTGGGGAACATCCAAAAAAACTAAATTTTAATATAACCGCTTAGCGCATCCACAAACCGCAGCACTCATATACATCTGTCACCTTGCCAGAGACCAAACCATACAAGAAAAATGCTTCCTACAAACTTTCGTTAAATAAAAGCTAAATACAATGTTATAATTATGCGACACATATATGTGACATGAGTTTTTATGAAAACTCCCACGTCACATATATGTGACGCTGAGTGGCGAACGTGTTAAGTTATAGCTGAAAAACTAAGCAAACAAATTTCCAGATAAGAAACAAAAAAATTTAGCCTGAGAACGCCAAACTTTTTAGATGGTTTTTTATACTGGCCTAGTACTTTCACCGTGACTTGGAATTTCTTATATTAATCCATTTTACGATTAATACTTAATTAAATGTAGTACTTGCAGAACGCTTTATAAATCAGATTTACTTTATTATATAAATATAAAAAACATTAGGTATTTTTGAAAGATACGAGTGATCTAAAAGAAAATACTTTAGCTAGTTTAGAAACACCTGTAATACCATCGTAATTTTAGAAAACTCGTCGAAAGACATTTAAAACTGGTTTTGTTTTAGTAAAAGTTTAAAAGAGGTTACAATTATTGCAATCAATTTTATTGCAATCAATGTCTTCACTGTCGAAAGTTTTAAATTGCATCTCTCATACTCTGCAATGTATTTGTACATGATAATTGTGGCATTTGTTGACGTTCCTAACGTTGCTTATAATTGCTGCCAATCAATAAAGATATACCATAAGAAATTGCAGAGTATTCCTTTGATCCCATTAAACAATCTCAACTTTATCACAAAGTTATGAAATTGCATCATGATCAAGGGGAGCGGTCGAACATTTGTGTTGTCGAACATTTGTATTGCCACAATAACGTTCTCATAACACAAAGTGTTGAAAAATAATTTCAATTCAATGGATTAGAATTATTAAAAAGCATAGCATATCACGTCTATAACTAATCTTTTTGGAATATCACATCTATAACTAATCTTTTTAATAATTTGAAATAAATTTTGAAATCATTTCTTACATTACAAGGGAAATAAAAATTTTCTTGAAAAAAAGTAATTGTCGATAACTGGTGGTGATTTGGCAACTAAGTACAAAAGCTATTTATACTACAAAAGCTAAATTGGAATAAATCTAAGTTCAATTTTTTAAATAATATTATTAATATTTGAAAAAGTATTTGATTAAGCATGTGTAGAAGGAATAAACAGAAGAATACTTATGAGAATCTGCTTTTGTTCGAAACTACCTCCTTTATTTAGCGCTATCCTGGTTCTTTCCATATTTCTGTAACATTATTTTTTTCCAAAAATGCCTAACCTTCGAATTGTTGCTATTTTATTCTACACTACTGTTCAATATCCCAAAATACAAATGACAGAGACTTGTGTTTTCAGAAGTGAAGTTCAGGAAGGTTACGGCAGAAATAATGTGCACTTGTGCAAGTTATATTGCAATACAATTGTCATTAGGAAAAAAATTACAACAGACCCAACAAGTAAAAAAGTAACTGAGTAAGCGAAATGAGTTGCGGAACCTTTTAAGTTGCAGTGCCATTAATGAATTCAAAAAGAAACAAAGGCTGCAATCAAATAAAATTACAAACCAAACACTACAAAATGGAGTTGAAATTAAAGACATCATTTTATTAAATTATTAAGGCACATATTGGTTGCCGACGTTATTTAAAGAAATTAAGCAGAGTTCAGAAAAAACACACACTGAATAAAAAACTCGTATATATATGTAAACAAACATAGCTCAGACCAACAAACACATATTTTTATTTTCATATCAATTATGTGTGTTTCTAATTTTTGTTCGGTGCCCAACACAATCATGACTGTGTTTCGTTTTAATATTTCGTTATCTACACGAACATTTTTCTATCAAGTATTTATACCCTTTACCACTATGTGGTTTGGGTATATTTACTTTGTGCTGCTGTTTGTAACTACCAAAACTATTTGACCTAGACCCATCTTTTATTATACCGATCGAATCAGAATCACTTTTTGAGTCGATTTAACAATGTGCGTCCGTCCGTCCGTCCGTCTGGTGTCCATGTAAACATTTTAATAAAACTGCAGGTCGCAAATATGAATATATTTTGATCAAATTTGGTATCTAAGCTTTCATCGACCATGGGATGAACGCTGTTGAAATTGGTGAGAATCGGTACATGTTCAGACCTAGCCCCCATACAAATGACCCCTATGAAATCGACATAAATTGCCAGAAGATCCAAATTGTCGTATAGATCTTAGTCAAATTGAGTTTGTATGTGTTTATTACATCCATTAATCAGTAATCCAAAAATAATACCTTAAGGACAATTCTTAGTCATAGGCCCCATATAGAGCTGCTTCCCGATTTTCACTTAAATCTCTCAAAAAACAAAAATATTTCACAAATTTTTTATACCTTATACCACCATATGGTTTGGGTATAATGACTTTGTGCTGCTGTTTATAACAATCAAAAATATTTGACCTAGACCCATCTTTTATTATACCGAACGACTCAGAATCACTTTCTGAGTCGATTTAGCGATGTCCGTCCGTCCATCCGGCCGTCTGTGTGTCCATGTAAACCTTTTAATCAAACTACAGGTCGCAAATATGAATATATTCTGATAAAATGTGGTATATAAGCTTTTATCAGCCGAAGGAAATTGGTGAGAATCGGTCCATGTTCAGACCTAGTCCGCATTCAAATGACCCCTATGAAATCGACATAAATTGCCATAAAATACAAATTATCATATAGATCTCAGTCAAATTCGGTTTGTATGTGTTTATTATATCCATTAATCAGTAGTTCAAACATAATCGCTATAGCACAATTCTTAGTCATAGGCCCCATATAGAGCTGCTTCCCGATCTTCGCTTAAATCTATCAAAAAACAAAAATATTCACAGATTTTTCTCAAATTTGGTTTGTATTTATTTTTTAAAAATATAAGTGACTTTACCAAATATGGTCAGGATCGGTCCATTTTTCGACCTAGTCCCCATATAAATATAGAATCCGATATGAACTTTTTATACCCTATACCACTATGTGGTTTGGGTATAATGACTTTGTGCTGCTGCTTGTAACTACCAAAAATATTTGACCTTGACCCATCTTTAATTACACTGATCGAATCAGAATCACTATGTGATTCGATTTAATGATATCCGTCCGTCCGTCCGTCCGTCCGTCCGTCTGTGTGTCCATGTAAAGCTTGTAATCAAACTGCAGGTCGCAAATATTATTATATTTCAATGAAATTTGATATATAAGCTTTTGTCGGATATAGGATGAACGGTCTTGAAATTGGTGAGAATCGGTCCATGTTCAGAACTAGCCCCCATACAAATGACCCCTATGAAATCAACATAATTTGCCATAATTTATCATACAAATCTTCGTCAAATTGGGTTTGTATGTATTTATTACATCCATTAATCAGTAGTCCACAAATGGTCCCTATTGGAGAACCATTAGTCATAGGCCCCACATAGAGCTTCTTCCCGATCTTCACTTAAATCTATCAACAACAAAAATATTGCACTGACTCTTCTCAAATTTTCTTTGTATATATTTTTGCAAACTACAAGAGACTTTACCATACATGGTCAGGAACGGTCCATTTTGGGGCCTGGTCCCCATATAGATATAGCATCCGATATGAACTTTTTCATATCTGCAACCAAAAAAATTAATAAAAATCCCACTCAAATTTGGTTTATTCTTATTTTCTATATCCAGTTAGTTGGGCCTGACAGATAGGGTCTCTAAACGCATGGTATAGTGTATCGTATGGTCGGTTTAGACCGACTGTAATTTTCTAACTTGTTTTTATTTCGAACACGTATAAACCACACCGATTCGAGTGTAGCTTTATTTTAAGTTCATTTTTTTGCACGTGTACTGCTAAAAAAAATAGGACATGTTCTTAAACACGTACATTTAAAAATAAATTATTATCCGCTTGCGATCAGAAAAAAAAACGAAATTAAGTTATAAGCAACATATAAAATTTCTCTGTTTTCTATTTTATTACTATCTTTTGTTTTATTTTTATTATTATCTTTTTATTTTTGTTACCGATGTTTTGCTCCACCTGTACGTATATTGTTTGAATGGTATTTCTTTTCAGCCGTATTGCAGATTTACAGATTTTTAAATGTTTTCCTTTATTTTGAGTAAATTGCATTTTAAATTACTACCTACACATACATAAAATTACACATATCTATGTGTGTTTTATTAAATTTGTTAATGTGTTTGTTAATGAGTTTGTTATCATCATTCATAATAATAAGAAACCATAAAAGTGTTGGTTTGTGAATTGGCTAAATTGAAAAAAAAACTTCCTAGAAATTGCACTCGAATTTAGAGCGCTGGAATCAGCTAGTTAAGTATAAAAGTTTTTTTTATGAAATTATAGACTCTCTGTTTGCAACGACGAGTTTCAGGGCCAAAGGTTTTCACAAAAATTAATTTTGTGTGGGAAAGTAGCATGAGACACGAGATGAAGAAAACTATTTTTAGCAGCAATAATTTTATTGGAGGTTCTTATGCTACACGCTACATTCGATGTAGAACGTCATACATCATAGACAGATACGAGGAAATCATCTCCGTATCAAAAATTATAGGAACAATTCTGGCGTGACATGGGCGAATGGCCGCAGGATAACATTCAACACTCCTCACAGGACAAATTCTTCTTACATGCTTAATATATAAGTCGATAAGATATTGACAGAACAGCTCAAAAAATATAAGAAAGGGAAAAAACAAGCCTTGTCGAACAGTGACAGCATTTGCGATGATATGCTTCACACAATCCCTGATTGATGTTGTTTTTTTTTAAATACTGGAAATCAGTTGACAGTATCTGTAAACGACCTAGAATCGTATGCTTCAGAAGATCCCCGAAGAATATCTATGACAATGTTAGAACCTATACAAAACTTGGTGCGGAAATTTTCCCAGGACACTAGTCGACTGATTGACCTTCTGCTTTTTAATTATTTATCCTGCGAAAATCCCTTGGCGTGTGACATGGACATGCATTCAAAATCAGGTAGTACTTCATTATACTACCAGTAGGGAGGTGTATTTATGCTGACAGAGGCGTAATTTACAGCTAACAAATTATAATGTATTTTATATGAAGTATTTTTTTTAGGCTACGATTACAGAGCTTTTAATTTCATAATATTTTACGGAGCTGTTCCACAATTTTCTATTCTTTCTGTATGTAACAAATAATTAAAAAATTGTTTAATCCGGAAATTTTTATCAAGAATATTACATTAATATAACAAATGCTTCAAATGTTTCGCTGAAAATTCCTTTAAATTTATAACTGAAATTTTTTAAGATATGATAATGTACTTTCGCATCTTATTAAAATATTTCTTCACCTTCATAAGGAAAATGCTGCCCATTCTAAGTTATTTGTCAAAGGTTTCTGAAAAGATGATACTTTTTCTAACGAATATACATTCATTTAAACATTCCAATGAACACTTATTAATTTTGGAAAGTCTACACGACTTTATGTCCATTACACAATCCAGCTTTCAAACAAATCACAGCTGCATTACAGCTGATGATCGAGAAAAAAATAAAACGTGACATAGACGAATGCAACATAACCAAATTGTTAAAATAAAAAAAAAGCAAACTTATTCGATCGCCAAAAATTTCGGGAAGAGGAGCCATAGTTAGATGAACTGTGTGGGCTGTATCTTCATCTCTTTGGAACCCCAATTTGGGATTGGTCTCTACATTTTGCCTTAAACAAT
Organism: Cordilura impudica; assembly: GCA_963682025.1. Lineage (NCBI taxonomy): Eukaryota > Metazoa > Arthropoda > Insecta > Diptera > Scathophagidae > Cordilura > Cordilura impudica. The sequence continues at coordinate 107,809,951 of OY821517.1, forward strand.
TTTCAGTAATTGCCCGGTATTATAATTTTTTTTTTAAATTAACCAACGCTCAGGGGATGCCCATACACATGCAATGCATTGTGTTGACTTCAAGAAAATAGGTTATGGGAAGGAGGAAAGAGGAGTAGTGTTTGTGGACATTTGACTTAAATTTTATTAGATTATAACTGTCAGGAAAGACCTTTTAGGTCCACATACGTCTAGTTCGACTGAAACGAATTCTCTCAGAAGAACATTTCCCATGGTAATATCTACAGAACAGTGCTACACAACCCAACTTCCGACAGTGTTCCAATGAATTAATAGAGATGGATATCCCTACTGTCATTGATCACCGCCAACGCCCTCCTTTCCACACGGTCCAGTAGCTCCAAAGTAAACTTTGAAGCTCCTGCCAATATATGGGAGTTGTATTCCATTTTCGGTCGGATGTAAGTGGTACTGAATTCAGTTCATATTAAACGCAACTTTTTCGTCGTTTTCGCAACAATATGGTCCAAAGATATTTTCCGAAGTAAGTCCACACCATTCTGTACATGTAAGTGAGTGCATTAATTTTCAACAATTATTCTTGGATCCTGAATACGTATTTGTGTATCATTCAATTTTAACTAATGGATCAATTTAATCTTATATGACAAAAAGTGCAACTTATGTAAAATACCTTGTGTCAGTCATTCTAGACATCATCAACTGCTGAAAACGACACCTTTTAGAAGTTTTGGTGTTTTCCTCAAAATTTGCTTACATCCGAGCAATGTTCACACTATTTCGAACAGCGCGCGATCACGGACAGCCCCTTATTGTCGAAAACGCCGAACCAATCGGAAAATTGTTAAAGCGATATGATCATTGCGACTAAATTTAATTTAATGCTGACTTTCAAAAAAAAAATTGAATAAATGTGGTTTCTTGTTGTGTGCTTAGACTTTCCATCATAAATATCCCAGTTTTCAAATACAATATGAAAAAACCGGAAAATATAATCATTATGCCACCTTGTGTAACTATATCATATAAGTTTGATAACCCCTATATCATTGTTAAATTAGGCATGCTAAATTCTTATGCAATAAGATTGCTTTCGAAATAAGCCAACTAAAATTTTTTTTATTAATTTTAATATTTATTTATTTTAAATAGGGAGTGGTATTAAGAATTCGTCGGGGATTACATTGGATATTGTAGTAATTGCTATATTATAATTGAGTAGACAAGGAGCTGCCGTGAGGTTTGAACCAGCATCAGGCCTACGAGTGCTGTGTTCAAGGATCTGTTTTAGTACCGCACAGCTAACAAAAAGAACGATCGTTACTTAAAATTTTTTTAATATTATTTCTTAATTTACTAAATTTTTACAATAATTCATTTAAAACCATAATGTTGTCACGTGAAAGAAGAGGCTTGTTGAAGTTGGTCTTTATTTAATCGGGGCAGTATTAACTAACAAATTATTTTTCCAACGATATTGCGGTTAGAAATGTCAACGAATATTGCCACTTTTATCAGTCTATTGAATGCAATTCCATTGTCTGAAGAACTCTTGTTTATGAATGTCGGTTTATTCACATATTTTCTAATTTTTCTGTTGAAGCAAACGCTTGTTACTATCTATTTCTATCGATGGTGTGCTATGCACAATGACGTAAAATTTCTCTCATATTGTTGAAAATTTTTAATTTTCTGTGCTATGCATAGTCATAATGCCATCATAAAAAGATTTTTAAATATTAACTTACGCAGACTGTCACGTTTTCATTAATTGAAAATTTTGAAAATTCTGTCCATTCTTATGTGCATACTTACTTACTGTTATGCATGGCACAAATGACAAAAAGAGAATTGTTTGTTACAGTCACATCTTAATTTTGGAATGACAGGTATTTGTAGTAATCGCATAGTAGCAGGTTAAAAAAAAAAACTTAAGTACATGTGAAATTCACGTAATGCAACTTTTATAAAATCCTTTTATTTTCATGCTTTGTTTTTGGTGACCGAAATTAAGAACAGAAAAAATGAAAAAAAGTACGCAATCAAGAGATATTGGATACCCTCCATACTGTATTAAATTTGTCAATGTACTTTGTAACAATTACAAAAATCCATTGGAAATTCTATTCAATATAAATAGGTACATGCGATTTTAGTTTGTTTTAAGAAAGGTATGATCGAAAGTAGAATAACTAAGGCAAGCAGCTTCAGGAGTCTCATTAATTAAAGTTCAGAAGTATTACATTAACTGTATGATCAAGTAACTAATATCAGTATATATAAATGTACGTGTCTATAATTGCTAATAATCATCGTAAAATATACATGGAGCGGAGAAAATTGTTCGAATTAAAAGTCTCATCCGCGAATAGCAAAAAAACTGAGAATTACAAAGTTTTGGGTCAATCAAAAAAATTACACGTGCCTCAACTCGACTGAAAATATCAAGTTTGTTCATATGGGGAAAATATGACTTATTTTCAGATTTTACAAAAATTTCGATCCATAGCTTAATTTTTTCGACAAGTTGTTATATGAATAAAAATAACAAATGCCCCAGACCACTTTTGTTCAAAAAACTCTAGGTCATGACATGTGATAAACATTTTTTCAACTTTAACACATTTAATCAAATTTCTTTTGGTTTATATACCGATAAGTACGCAGAAATGAAGCATTTTTTCATTACCACGTTGGTAACATATTGCGAAATTAGACCAAAATTTTCCATTTTTTGATAAAATTTTGAAAACTCCTTTTTTAAGTTATAAAAAATTTTCTTAAACAAACTTTCAAAAAATGGATCTGGCAATATAAAGGTTTGTTAAATATATGTTAGAGATTAACTGTGTGAATTTTTAAATAAAGTGCTCTGCCAGAATTTTTTTTACAAATAATTTTTTTTGCGGATTCCTAGAAAAATTAGTTTTTTGTGAAATATTCAGTAAATATACTCTATATAAATACTTGGTATCACAAATTTATCAGTTGTCTATTTTTAAATGTTATATCTATAATATTAATTGGCTAGGCGAGTTCTTGTTACCGATGTTATGTTCTACCGTTTCATCCCGATTTTTACCAAACATATATTATTTGAGAGGTATTTCTTTTTGGCTGTTCACCAGATTTACAGATTTTTAAATTTTTTCCTATATTTTGAGTAAATTGCACTTAAAAATGCTACTAAAACATACATAAAATTATACGTATGCTATGTATGTGTGTGATTATTAAATTTGTTAATGTGTTTGTTAATGAGTTTGTTATCTCCATTCACAATAATAATAAACCAAAAAAGTGTTGGTTTGTGAATTGGCTAAATTGAGAAATTAAATTTTCTAGAAATTGCACTCGAATTTCGAGAGCTGGAATCTGCTAGGTTTATGTTAATAGCCTAGGATTTCTGAAAAAACTAATATGATATTTGGTCCGGTTTCTGGCATTTCAGCCTTCATCAGCGATTTATTGAACATTGTGATAATTGTTATGTTTTTAATTGAATAGGTTGTTTCTATATGAAAATTTATTTGGTAATATTTGGATAATATTTGGTATATAAGCTTCTATGGGCCATACGATGAACGCCATTGGTGGGAATCGAACCATGTTCAGACCTAGCCCCCATACAAATGACCCCTATGAAATCAACATAAATTGCCATAAGATCCAAATTATCATATAACTCTCAGTCAAATTGGGTTTGTATGCGTTTATTACATCCATTAATCAGTAGTCCAAAATGAACCCTATGCGACAACTCTCAGTCATAGGCCCCATATAGTGCTGCTTCCCGATCTTCACTTAAATCTATCAAAAAACAAAAATGTTACACGGATTCTTTTCAAATTTTGTTTGTATATATTTTTGCAAAATCCAAGAGACTTTACCAAACATGGTCAGGATCGGTCCGTTTTTGGGCCTAGTCCCCATATAGATATAACATCCGATATGAACTTTTTCATATCTGCAGCCAAAATATTAATAAAAATCCCACTCAAATTTGTTTTATGCTTATTTTCTATATCCATTTAGTTGGGCCTGAGAGATAGGGTCTCTGAACGCATTGGTATAGGGTATCGTATAGTCGGTATAGACCGACTATAATTTTCTTAGTTGTTGTACTTGAGATAGCATATGACCCCAAGGTAATGAAAAACAATTTATTGAAAAAAGTCAAACATTTTGTAAGTGCAATCGAAAACACTTGAAATTTTCAGTCGCGTTGAAACACCAATAATTTTTTTTTTTTTATTGACCCAAAACTTTGTATTTTTTATTATTTTTGCTAATCGCATACTTCTAAGGGGTGATACGGAGAGTTTGAACACTTTTTTATTAATGGCAACCCTAATATACACATATATTCTGATGGAACTTTACTAATCCCAGAATGCCCATAAATTTATGTTTGGCAGAAACTGAGTAATTTCCTTTTAAATCAAGAAGTTCTAGAATTATCTTATTCAGATGGTGACTTCTACAGAAGCGCAACAATTATTTGCTTTCTGTAAATGGACATTAAAAGATCGCTTTCAACTCAATTATTATCTAAGTCCAACATTTCGCCATGAGAGACTTATCGAAGCAGATAGTTGTTTTATTTATATCCCTTTCAGACCTGAGCCATAAGACGATTGTATTTATTGTAATAGCTTCAATATAAAAATCTTTTCAGCAATGTCTATTTCAAAATACATGTCCTAACTTTTGGAGAGGCAATTTTTTGAAAGAGGGCATAGCACGATTGTATTGGCTAGGTCATAAGCTGAAAAATAATTCTGATAAACTAACAGCACATTTTATTGCTTCACTGCTTTTATATAAATTTTTAGTATAAATAAATAAACAAAAAAATAATAAGAAAACAAAATGAATATATTCTCATTTACATTAAGGTGCTTCGTTCCATTTGAACACTTAAAAAACAATAAGACAATTGTTTAAGAAATGAGAAAATAATATAGATTCATAACTTCTTATCATCTAAAACTAAATTTATTCTACATCCTCATTCTTTTGAATGATAACATTTAAAACAGTTCTTATTTTTTGCGAGATTGTGGTTGACGAGACATTTTTGGCAGCGGTCTCTTGTACGACTGCTACAATTATTACGACATATTTTGGCAGATCGAAAGAAGATGCAGGCCAACGGTTATAGCTGGTAGAGTTGGTAATGTGTCCTGGGAAATTTTTTTGACAGTTGAAGTCTCTCACCATGTTCGGAGGCCTCAAAATATACCGCCAACACAGTTCCTAGTACCTTGAAAGTTAAAAAAGTTTTATTTTTGGCTTTGGCAGGCCAACTAATTTTGCATCCCTTCAGTACTCCATCCATGAGTTATAAATAGCGACACCAACGTCATAAATTTTACACCAACGTCACCATTAAAAACGTTGTAATATTGAGTCATAGCAGGTATTTGAACAGGGCAAAGGCGCTTGAAGTTTCTTTTCCATCTAATAACTTCACCCACGGGATCTCTGCCACACATTCTTGCAACAACTATGATACTTTCCATTTCACGACCGCAACATTATCAGTATTCGTAAATTGAGATATGTCACCCCTATTCATGTTTTTGAATAAAGGAAAGTAATTTTTTTTGCGCAATCTGTATGCCATAATCGTGTCCTTTACGATGAAGCCCATTCAGTGCAATGTTTCCAATATGGGAATTGTAGTAAAAAATCAGTCAAAGTATAAAGTATACAGATGGCTCATGACCAACTCTACAATCAACAAGTGCCCCAGCTTCATGAACGATTTCAAAATCAACTATGACACCATTAGACGTAGCATAAAACAAATTTTTCATCTATTCAGTTGCATCTATTTCAGTTGCCAACGGATTACATCGATTTCTTACCATATTGATCACTGTTTTCACTCTCCATAACTTTTTTGTAGGATCTGGTACAGAGAAGTCTACGATTGCTCATTTGATCAATACAATACTACTGCAGGACTTTAAATTCGCGGATCCATAAAATCTTTTTATATCTGCTATTCCATAACGCAATTCTTGTCCATACAGTCCATACATTTTTGTATAGTTAACTGTATCCTCTTAGTGAGATTCACGAAAATATTGTTTAAAATATTTTAACGGTGTTTGAACGTTTATTAAATTTTAGCGAGCAGATGTAATGGGAAGTTGATGGTGGGGAAATGGTAAATTTTTCCATATCTCCCTCTTATGTAGTGGCTGACTGCTGGAACTTCATGGCTTGTGACTTGTATTTAGTAAACTGGGACTTAATATTGATTGTTGATTCATTGCACTTGCTAAGGCATCAGTTTCATTTGCCAAAGTGGATTGCCCGTCGTTCGAGTTTTCGTCACTTTCGTTTTCGAGAATTATGATTGTGTCTTCATCACTAACATCAGTATTAGACTAGTCTCAAATCACCTATGCAGTTTCAACGTCATCGTTTTTTTTTTTTTTTTTTGTTATTTTGACAAATCACTGAAAAAAAATAAGATCATACAATTGTGCGGATGGAAAGAAACGTGATGTTGTGCCTGAATTGTGCAAATGTGATATCTGTTTTTTAATTTAATAAGATTCTCTAGGAATATGAAATTTAGTAACTTTTATTTTGTAAAACAAACGTGCAAATTCGAACTCAACAAAACTCATAAATTAAAGTGGAATTTTATGCCAAAAAAAAAATATTAGCCATCACGTGACCGCATGTCAACACTTACAAAAAAACACAAATTTATTTTACAGCGCAATTAAATTTTTTTTTTAAATTCCCTCTCGATCAAATACCGGGGAAAAAAACAAAAAAAAAATTATTTGTTTATATATTAAGCATCTTAAACCTTTCATATCTAGCTATACCGAATGTGATATAGCTAGATATGAAAGGGATATAGAACTGATTACAAAATTAAATACAGAAGATCTTTCTTTTTATTAGACTCTTCTTAACTCATTAGTAGATCATCTCATTTTAGCTTTGTTTGCGCGCGGCTTTGCTTTCGCTATTAAAGTTTTACTTTCCTCAATTTTTAACGAATTCATGTATTTATGTATATTTATTTCCATTTCTTATCATAGTGTCACCATGTTTCTGAGATTTCCATTTAGTTCCACAGAAATTCTCAATGAACAATTAACCCTTCTGCATCCCTTTGATAGATGCCTTTTCTACGATCCTTTGGGTCAATATGATCCAACATTAAAATGTAAACAAAATTTCATATTTAATATAGGAAATTTATTTGTTCTGTTGTTTTTTTATTTAGTATAATAAGAAATAATGAAAGCTAAAATAAGTAAGCCCTTCCTGAGCAATTATTAAAAAAATATATATAAAATAAATTTAAAATATAAATTCAGCCTTTTTTTGTATAACAAAATAATAACTACTATCAGATTCCAGCGCTCGAAATTCGAGTGCAATTTCTAGGAAACTTTATTTTTAAACTTAGCCAATTCATAAACCAACACTTTTATGGTTTATTATTATTATGAATGAAGACAAAAACCTCATTAATGAATGCATTAACAAATTTAATAAAACACACATATCATATGTGTAATTCTATGTCTGTGTTAGTAGCAACTTTAAATGCAGTTTACTCAAAACAAAGGAAAAATTAATAAATCCGTAAATCTGGTGAACAGCTAAAAAGAAATGCCTTTCAAATAATATACGTTTGTTCAAAATCGGGATAAGACGGTAGAACAAAACATCTGTCACAAGAAATCGCCTAGCATATTAATATTTAAGATATTTTTAATACTAGTGTATACAAATTTAAAATTTTTTTGGCAATTTGTACACAATGTGACCATATGCTCCTTGAAAATATTTTTTTTTTTTTCAAGAACCACATTTAGTGGAAACTTATCTGAATTCCTTCCATGTTGACAAAAGAAACACCACTGTCGTTTACTTTGTAAATTTTTGGACAATGATGTATTTTTGCTATTTTGTTTTGAACATTGCACCTGTCAGATTATATCGTTCTTGAATATTTTTAACAAGATTTCTTGCTGACGGTCCATGTGGCAAAAACTTTCTTCGCAAAATATGTTCATTTATTAGCTGTTCTGCAAGTTCGACTAGATAAAGCCTGCGTCTAAAATTTTTATTGAAATTAGCCACTAGTTGGTCAAGCGCATGAACTCCAGCTTTCATTTGGTTTTAATGATGTTTTATTTCAGGTTTTTTTTCGTCGTCTCTTACATTGGCCGAATGATGAAGAGAACTTAAGAGTAGAACATATTTTTTTTTTTTGGAACATAGGATGCTATAGTTATATCATTTAAAAACAAACAAGTAAGAAAATTATAGTCGGTCTAGACCGACTATACGATACCCTATACCATGTCCTATGTCTTAGGCCCAACTAATTGGACATAGAAAATAAGCATACACCAAATTTGAGTGGGATTTTTATTAATTTTTTTGGCTGCAGATATTGAAAAGTTCATATCGGATGCTATATCTATATGGGGACTAGGTCCGAAAATGGACCGATCCTGATCATGTTTGGTAAAGTCTCTTGTATTTTGCAAAAATATATACAAACAAAATCTGAGAAGAATCAGTGCAATATTTTTGGTTCTTAATAGTTTTGAGTGAAGATCGGGAAGAAGCTCTATATGGGGCCAAGGGGATCATTTTTGGACTACTCATTAATGGACGTAATGAACGCATACAAAACCCAATTTCAGTAAGATCTATATGACAATGTGGATCTTATGGCAATTTATGTCGATTTCATAGGGGTAATTTGTATGGGGGCTAGGTCTGAACATGGACCTATTCTCACCAGTTTCAACAGCGTTGAAAAGCTCATATACCAAATTTCATCAAAACATATTCATATTTGCGACCTGCAGTTTGATTATAAGCTTTACATGGACACACAGACAGACGGACGGACGGACGGACATTGTTAAATCAACTCAGAAAGTGATTCTGATTCGATCTGTATAATTAAAGATGGGTCTAGGTCAAACATTTTTGGTTGTTACAAACAGCAGCACAAAGTCATTATACCCAAACCACATAGTGGTATAGGGTATAAAAATCAGAGTGCAATACAGTGCAATATCCAGAATTTTTTATGGCAAAAAAGTTTTATTTTTACGGACAGTGCCAACTAATGTAATATTCTGACAAAATAGTTGAATGGCAAGATTTTGTGTTGTAAAAAAATTATCACATGTAATTATGTATCCCTTTGGGAGAGGGTCTGATAATGTTCGCACCACTCTCTCACCTAAATTAAAAATATGGAAATATAACAAACGTAATGCGAAGTACAAAAGTCTCGCCTTGATTTTTTCTAGCTGTGTATTTATTGCTTTGCCTGTGTACACTTGCATATTCCAGCCATATTTAGTTGTGGAATCGCAAAGTGCCCAAATTTGTATGCAATATCTGATGGGCTTTGATGGAATATATTGCCTAAAGCTGTACCGACATCAAAATGGAATCAGTTGTTCATCTACAGTAACATTTTAATATGGATTGTAAAATACCTTGAGCTGATTGCTCCACTTATCCCAAACATTTCTTTCTTCTCTACCTTCAGAGCTGTCAAACCAACACACTTTGATATGCTCGCAAATCGCTTGAGACTCATTGTTGCTCGAAAAATTCGTCTTCCGTTTGATTCATTCCATAAGCTAGTGATATTTTATTCATAACCTTTATAAACTCCTGCCATTATTTGTAATCCAAGATATGCATCAAGCTCTACCAATTATGCTCATATAATTTTGCCAATTATGCTCATATAATTTTACAAATTTTTGATTTGCCATTTGAATCACTATATCTTTTTATATTTGGTAATATGAACAAATCGAAGGAAGACTTTATATCTGTAACCATAGATGTTGCTCTTTTGGTAGGTCCAGGCTTATTCAATGAAATTTGATTTTTTGGTAGCCTTTTGTCCTTAGATAAATATGTAACTGAAGTACTGTGATCTATTTCTATTGCATCTTCCACCTTCGCGCTTTCAACGTTATTATTTGATAATGAATATGATTCGTCATCTGCATCTCTGTCGGGTGAAAAAATTTCGTCTTCATCACTATCATCAAAAATGCCATCATCTTCGTCATTCATTATATGTTGCAACTGAAGTTCACTAAGAATCTGAAGCAGTTTCATTATGGAACAATCATATATTAGAAATTTTATTTTACAAAACTTAATTTTCTTCTTTGTGCCATTATGTTATAACACTCAATGATGATGACTTAAAAAAAAAAAAAAAAGTATGCTCGCTGATCACCAAAAACTAAACTGAACTCATGAAGAAAATTTTGTGGCCGTTTGTTCCCAATAGGAACCACAGGACATAATATATATATATATATGAAGAAAATATTCCAATGAGACAAAAGTTTTTCATATACAAAACGGGGAATTGCCGAATTGCATTTTGAACGAACTCTTTTGTGTACAAATTTCAAGTGTCAATGCGTTAACATATCATCATAAAACAAATTTCAAGAGATACCTTTGCGGGATTCTCCAAATCCCACCCTTAGTTTGAGAATGATAAAATTTAGAATAAAAAAATATCCATTAAAAGCGATTTTATTGATTATTTGACTGTGAAAAATGTTTGATCTATATTCTGAAAGAAGATGAATTCAATTCAATTATACTCAATATGAAAAAAATGGTAAATTGAAATTAAACTTGCAATATCGCTTGTTGGATCGTATTTGCCTAAAGGATATTAAATGGGTGTAAATTGTGTTTTGAAATGTGGAGGGGGAGGAAAAATTGTTAAAAATTTGTTAAGTGTTAAACGATTTTTTCAGCCGAAAGCGTAGGTACTGGAAACGTATTCCGCTCAATTTCAAATATTACTTTCACTGATATAAAATGTAGGTATAATGTTTTCTGCTCCGGGAATTGTTATAATGTTAAAAATTATTATATTTATTTTTTTTTTATTTTTAATTTTATTATTTTTTATAAAAATAAAAAATCTTATTTTCGATCTTTATCAATTTAATGATTGAGTTTGAAATTGTTCAGGCTCAAGATCAAATGTTTTTACTTTAAATAAAGTAAAAGCATTAGCACATTTGTTTCAAAAATTGATCTATGTATATTCTGCATGACAGGTTATACAGCTGTTTCGGGAAGAGTCACCAACCCTCATCAGTAACCAAAAGCAGTAGATAGTTTGTTTGGTAAAAAGTTAAATTCATATATATTTGCTGAAAACAACCAAATGAGAATTCAAGCAAAAGTTATACTATTTAAGCCTCTTCCAATATAACAAACTAAAAATAGAACAACTTTGAAACAAATATGATTGTATATGAGTACACATTGCATACTACAATATACATGTTTGTTTTTGTCTTGAAAAAACAAGAAAAACAATTTGTTTTTGCTAAACTTACATTTAGCGTTAACGGCGTGCCCTCCGTATTTTTAATTTTATTATTTTTTATAAAAATAAAAAATCTTATTTTCGATCTTTATCAATTTAATGATTGAGTTTGAAATTGTTCAGGCTCAAGATCAAATGTTTTTACTTTAAATAAAGTAAAAGCATTAGCACATTTGTTTCAAAAATTGATCTATGTATATTCTGCATGACAGGTTATACAGCTGTTTCGGGAAGAGTCACCAACCCTCATCAGTAACCAAAAGCAGTAGATAGTTTGTTTGGTAAAAAGCTAAATTCATATATATTTGCTGAAAACAACCAAATGAGAATTCAAGCAAAAGTTATACTATTTAAGCCTCTTCCAATATAACAAACTAAAAATAGAACAACTTTGAAACAAATATGATTGTATATGAGTACACATTGCATACTACAATATACATGTTTGTTTTTGTCTTGAAAAAACAAGAAAAACAATTTGTTTTTGCTAAACTTACATTTAGCGTTAACGGCGTGCCCTCCGTATTTTTAATTTTATTATTTTTTATAAAAATAAAAAATCTTATTTTCGATCTTTATCAATTTAATGATTGAGTTTGAAATTGTTCAGGCTCAAGATCAAATGTTTTTACTTTAAATAAAGTAAAAGCATTAGCACATTTGTTTCAAAAATTGATCTATGTATATTCTGCATGACAGGTTATACAGCTGTTTCGGGAAGAGTCACCAACCCTCATCAGTAACCAAAAGCAGTAGATAGTTTGTTTGGTAAAAAGTTAAATTCATATATATTTGCTGAAAACAACCAAATGAGAATTCAAGCAAAAGTTATACTATTTAAGCCTCTTCCAATATAACAAACTAAAAATAGAACAACTTTTTTTTTTATTTAAGAAATTATACTTCTAGTCCAGTTGTAAGTTGCTCCATAAGATAAGTTGTAAAAAAATGTTTAGGTCGAATTATTCTGTCATAAATTAACATTAAAAAATAAACCATATTTGAGTGATATTTTTATGAATCAGACTACGGTAAATACAACGACTAAAATTATTGAAAAAAAAATTAGACCCATGGCTTTTATAGTTCCCGAAATATAACAGTACCACATGTGAAAAAGTCATTAATATCTCATAGAGATGGGTCAAAATTCTAATGACAATTTCCATAAGTAGTTTACCTTCCATTTATGTAGAGGTGTCATTAAGCATAAACCAAATTTGACTTGCACTGTTATGAAATTGTTGCCCGCAGTTATGGAAAAGTTCATATTTCTACACGGGAAATGGTTAGAAAATGGATCGATAATAACCATAGTTGGCAATATCATTTATTTTTCTCAAAAATATATACAAATAATAGATTTAAGTGAAGATTGGGAACCAGGCTTTACTGGTTCCAATAAATACATGCCACTAACATAAGTCAATCTTAAGGGTTGATGGCTGAGAGAAGCTTATATACAAAATTTTATCAATAGACAGACAGATGAACAGAAAGACAGTCGGATAAAAGGGCATCGTTATATCGACAATGATTCGGAGTATATGTGCATCACAAGTTACAAGAGACTTTACCAAACATGGTCAGGATCGGTCCAATTTCGGGCCTAGTCCCCATATAGATATAGCATCCGATATGAACTTTTTCATATCTGCAGCCAAAAAAATTAATAAAAATCCCACTCAAATTTGGTGAATGCTTATTTTCTATGTCCAATTGGCCTGAGAGATAGGGTCTCTAAACGCATGGTATACGGTATCGTATAGTCGGGCTAGACCGACTATAATTTTCTTACTTGTTTATTTCTGGCTCCATATCTTAGCACAATGATACCAGGTTTGCCCCATTTAAAAACCTGCTCGAAATTATGGCAAACAATATTAGCCTATTTTTATCCAGGTAAATGGTTTGTTTTGTGAATGAGCGTGATTTACACAGATAGACAGACAGATGGACGTACAGGCGGACATCGCTACATTGAGAAATTAATTTTTTGATGAGTAACAAACGGAATAACAAACGTATAATCAACATCTGCACAGTGGTGTTCGAGGTGTAATAATATAAGGAGAAATAAGAATATTTTTTTAAATTACAAGCAAAAAAATGTCCTTTTAGGAAGAAACGTTTAAAGAAGTTTAATTACTTACTTTAATTACTCAAGTGAACTGATTTGCTAAGAATAAGTTCAAAAAAATATAACAATATATATGAGCTCAGCTTGGTTGTATTTAAGACTATCGAAATGCATGGTTTAAACCGACTATAATTTTTATAGTTGTTTTTTGTTTTAATATTTTTTACATAATGAAAGCAAAATCTTGACAATGATAATAAACATCTATTGTAACAACATGTTGTAATTGTCATTAGCCGAATTCATATACTTAGCTTGAATTGAGATGTCAGTTGGTAGCAGCTTCATATGTGGACTATAGCTACGAATGATTCTATAAAATTAATTTAAGGATCAAGGAAAAGCACAAACCTCATTTGAGGCTACTAAAAGGCACCTAGGTAGTTTGGTCCAAACATGCAGCTGTCTTCATTTATTTCGACAGAGGTTATTCAGTCCGACAAGCGAACGGACGGATAACAGTATATTTTCTTTACTTTTATTTGCAATGTATTTAACAAAGATAAGCATATGGGTTATATATGAGAAACAATATCCACTGAGATTAAAACATATGTATATACAATTGTATACAACTTCGTACTTATAAAACTGACGTAAGATTAAGTCTATTTATAACCTATACCACTATGTGGATTGGGTATAATGACTTTGTGCTGCTGTTTGTAACTACCAAAAATATTTGACCTAGACCGATCTTTTGTTATACCGATCGACTTAGAATCACTTTCTGAGTCGATTTAGAGATGTCCGTCCGTCCGTCCGTCCGTCTGTGTGTCCATGTAAATCTTGTAATCAAACTACAGGTCACAAATATGAATATATTTTGATGAAATTTTGTATATAAGCTTTTACCTTCCATAGGATGAACGCTATTAAAATTGGGAAAATTTGATCCATGTTTAGACCTAGTCCCCATACAAATGACCCCTATGAAATCGACATAAATTGCCATAAGATCCAAATTATCATACAAGTCTTAGTCAAATTGAATATGTATATATTTATTATATTCATTAATCAGTAGTCCATTAATAATCGATATAGGACAATTCTTAGTTATACGCCCCATATAGAGCCGGTTCCCGATCTTCACTTAAGTCTATCAAAAAACAAAAATATTGCACAGATTTTTCTCAAATTTGGTTTGTATATAGTTTTTCAAAATCTAAGTGACTTTACCAAACATGGTCAGGATCGATCAATTTTTTGACCTAGTCCCCATATATTATAGCACCCGATATGAACTTTTTCATATCTGCAGCCAGAAAAATTAATAACAATGCCACTCAAATTTGGTTTCTGCTTATTTTCTATATCCAATTAGTTGGACCGAAGAGATAGGGTCTCTAAGCCATGGTATAGGGTATCGTATAGTCGGGCTAGACCGACTATAATTTTCTTACTTGTTTTATTTTATAGATTTACATTAATTTTATATATCTGAGGCTATTATCTCCTACAAGGAAGGTCGACCTTTCAAGTATCTTCACCTCTTCACTCTCATCTAGTAAGTTAGTTGCACGTAAGCTTGAACGATTAGTTAATGTTTGGACATATCTGCAGTTAATACTACATATTTCGTGTTTAACTTTTGATACTTAAAGGTCTTTATGTATGTTATTGTGTGTTATAAACCATAAAGCTTTTGGTTGATACCGCTGTAGAATTTCAATGTTGGAGTTGCTTGTAGTATTCCACAGTTGGATTATATATGTCCAAATAGGTTTCAAAATAGTTTTATAGAGCAATACTTTGTTTTCAAGGCTTAAATTCCAGTTTTGGCCGAGCAACCAATACATGCGCTTACCTTTTATGTTTAAACTAGCTGTTTTTACCCGGTCTTGCCCGGGATGAAAAGGCCTTTGACTTGAAAAATGGTTCACTATGCTTACCAGGCGCTGAGTCCTTAGTCCCCAATTAACAAATTCCCCAATAAAATGAACTTTCTCCCCAAAAATTTGTAACGGCAGTAAATTCATTTTTTATTTCAATTAAAAAGTTTTTGGTTTTTTAATTTAGAAGTTTTTTATAGGATGCTGCAGCAAAAATGCTTCAAAAATAACGTGCGAAACCGCTTTAAGTTTTTTTTTTTTCAGTTTATTTATAAACATCAAATATAACGGAATGGGCCGCAAATTAAAGGAATCAAAACTTTTAAAAATTGAATTAATTCATTCAATAAGTGATCATCATTGAGCAGAGACGTCACATTCAAGTTTCAGAAATGAAAGACTAATGCGACGTTTTATATTGTGTCGCAAGGTTTCTTTAAGCAACTGCTTATAGTATATGTGTGGCTTATTTTGATCAACAGGTAATAATTTCACATACGTAGATAAAATTTATCATACGACATTTCACTAAGCTGTGTTCCGCGAGCGAGTCGCGTCCGCTTCCGCGCGTTTGGCAGCCAGACCCGTGCTGCCGCGCAGTTGTTGTCAACTTATTTTAATCGCCAAAATATATTTTTCAGATCATTGCGATATTTTAGCTGAGCTGTATTCCGCGAGCGCGTCGCGTCCGCATCCGTCGCGTCCGCGTCCGCGCGCCGCTTCCTCGCAGCTACCACCCGTGCTGCCGCTTAGTTCTCGTTAACTTATTTTAATTCCTAAAACATATTTTTTAGAGCATTGCGATATTTTAGCTGAGCTGTGTTCCGAAAGCGCGTCGCGTGCGCATCCGTCGCGTCCAAGTCCGTGGTCGATATTTTAGCTGATCTGTGTTCCGCGAGTGCGTAGCGTCCGCGCGCCTCGCGCCACTTCCTCACAGCTACTTCTCGTGCCTCCGCTTAGTTCTCGTTAACTTATTTTAATTCCTAAAACATATTTTTTAGAGCATTGCGATATTTTAGCTGAGCTGTGTTCCGAGAGCGCGTCCCGTCCGCATCCGCCGCGTCCGCGTCCTAGTTTGCGCGCCGCGCGCCGCTTCCGCGCGTTTGGCAGCCACACCTGTGCTGCCGCGCAGCTGTTGCCAACTTATTTGAATTGTCAAAATATATTTTTTAAGATAATTCCGATATTCTAGCTCAGCTGTATTCCCCGTGCGCGTAGCTTCCGCGCAACGAAATGATGCTATTGAAAAGAATACTCATTTTAAATGCATTTATTGTAGGACATATATTGAGAGCAGTATGCAAATGTTTACTAAAATAAATATTTAACAAAATTCATTAAATAAAAATATTTAAAAATTTAAGAATGAATTTGGGGAGTAAGTTCATTTTTTATTTCGATTAAAAATAAATGGGGAATTTGTTCATTTCTTTTGGGTACCTTTTTTTAAGTTTGGGGAATTTGTTCACCGTGTAGTTATTTCCGTGTAACCCAAATTTCAGAGAAATCCATTGAAAAGTACATATTTGTATAGGGAAGAAATATACCACACAACAAAATATGAATTTTATAAGAAAATTGGGCGTAAAAGTAGGCGTGGTCGGTAAAAATCATATAGCGACCTTCCCTGGAATATGTACTAAATTTCGAAGAAAGCCGTTGAAAAATAAAAGTTTTTATAGCAATCAAATAAAGAAACAAATAAACGGAAAAAATAAGTTTTATATACATAGAAGTTGGTGCAAAGTAGGCGTGGCCTGTAAGAAGCATATGGTGACCTTCCCTGTAGTATAGAGATCGTGTGACCAAATTTTAGACATCCCTTGAATAATAAAAATTTCTATAGTGAACAAATATACAAAAAACAGAAAATTAATTTTGTATAAAAAGCGGGCGTGGAAGTAGGCGTGACCGGCAAGAATCATATGGCGACCTCTCTGGAGTACAGAGATCGTGTGTAGCAATTTTCAGAGAAATCCGTTAAAAAAAATTGTGTAGCGAACAAATGTACCAAAAAACAGAATATGAATTGTATACAAAAAGTGGGCGTAATAGTAGGCGTGACCGCTGCGAAGAATATGTCGACTTTCCCTGGAGGAGAGAGATCGTGTGTACCAAATTTCAGAGATATCGGTTGAAAAATAAAAATTTGTATAGCGAACAAATATACCAAAAAAGCAAAATGAATTGTATACAAAAAGTGGGCTTTAAAGTGGGCGTAGCCGGTACGAAACATATGGCGACCTTAGGTGGAGTACAGAGGTCGTGTGTACCAAATTTCACAGAATTCCGTTGAAAAACAAAAATTTGTATAGCAAACAAATATACCAAAAAACAGAAAACGAATTGTATACAAAAAGTGGGCGTAAAAGTAGGTGTGGCCGCAAGAATCACCCGGTGACCTGGCCTGAGGTACAAAGATCGTGTGTACCAAATTTCAGAGAAATGCGTTGAAAAATAAAAATTTGTATACCGAACAAATATACCAAAAAGCAGAAAATGAATTGTATATAAAAAGTGGGCGTAAAAGTAGGCGTGGTCGATGAAAAGTATATGCCGACCTTAGCTGGAGTACAGGGATCGTGTGTACCGAATTTCAGAGAAATCTGTTAACAAATAAAAATTTGTATAGTGAACAAATATGAACAAAACAGAAAATGAATTTTACATAAAAAGTGGGCGTAAAAGTAGGCGTGGCCGGTAAAAAGTATATGGCGACCTTTCCTGGGGTATAGAGATCGTGTGTACAAAATTTCAGGAAAATCCGTTGAAAAATAAAAATTTGTATAGCGGTCAAACAAACAAACAAACAAACAAACAAACAGAAAATGAATTTTATATATATAGACTAGCTGTTTTTACCCGGTCTTGCCCGGGATAAAAAGGCATTTGACTTGAAAAATGGTTCACTATGCTTACCAGGCGCTGAGTACTTAAAAATTTGTATGGGCAGTAAATTAATTTTTTTATTTCTATTCAAAATTTTTTGATTTTTTAATTTAGAAGTTTTTTAAATGCTTCAAAAATAAGTTGCGAAACCGCTTTAAGTATTTTTTAAGTTTATTTATAAACATCAAATATAACGGAATCGTTTGCAAATTAAAGGAATCAGAACTTTTAAAAATTGAATTACTTCATTCAATAAGTGATCATCATTGAGCAGAGACGTTAAATTCAAGTTTCAGAAATGAAATACTAATGCGACGTTTAATATTGTGTCGCAAGGTTTCTTTAAGCAACTGGTTATAGTATATGTGTGCTATTTTGATCAACAGGTAATTATTTCACATACGTAGATAAAATTTATCATATGACATTTCACTAAGCTGTGTTCCGCGAGCGAGTCGCGCCCGATTCCTCGCGTTTGGCAGCCAGACCCGTGCTGCCGCGCAGTTGTTGTCAACTTATTTTAATCGCCAAAATATATTTTTCAGATCATTGCGATATTTTTGCTGAGCTGTGTTCCGCGAGCGCGTCGCGTCCGCATCCATCGCGTCTGCGTCCGCGCGCCTCGCGCCGCTTCCTCGCAGCTACTACTCGTTCTGCCGCTTAGTTCTCGTTAACTTATTTTAATTCCTAAAACATATTTTTTGGAGAATTGCGATATTTTAGCTGGGCTGTGTACCGAGAGTGCGTCGCGTCCGCATCCGTCACGTCCGAGTCCGCGGTGGCGCACTGCTCGCCGCTTCCGCGCGTTTGGCAGCTACACCCGTGCTGCCGCGCAGTTGTTGTCAACTTATTTTAATCGCCAAAATATATTTTTCAGATCATTGCAATATTTTTGCTGAGCTGTGTTCCGCGAGCGCGTCGCGTCCGCATCCGTCGCGTCCGCGTCCGCGCGCCTCGCGCCGCTTCCTCGCAGCTACTACCCGTTCTGCCGCTTAGTTCTTGTTAACTTATTTTAATTCCTAAAACATATTTTTTAGAGCTTTGCGATATTTTAGCTGAGCTGTGTTCCGAGAGCGCGTCACGTCCGCATCCGTCGAGTCCGAGTCCGAGTCCACGGTCGCGCGCCGCGCGCCGCTTCCGCACATTTGGCAACCACACCTGTGCTGCCGCGCAGCTGTTGCCAACTTATTTTAATTGTCAAAATATATTTTTCAGATCATTCCGATATTCCAGCTAAGCTATATTCCCCGTGCTATTGAAAAGAAAACTCATTTTAAATGCATTTATTGTAGGACATATATTGAGAGCAATATGCAAATGTTTACTAAAATAAATATTTAACAAAATTCATTAAATAAAAATATGTAAAAATTTAAGAATGAATTTGGGGATAAGTTCATTTTTTCTTTCGATTAAAAAAAAATGGGGAATTTGTTCATTTCTTTTGGGTGCCTTTTTTTAAGTTTGGGGAATTTGTTCACCGTGTAGTTATTTCCGTGTAAACCAAATTTCAGAGAAATCTGTTGAAAAGTACAAATTTGTATAGGGAAGAAATATACCACACAAAAATATGTGAATTTTATATGAAAATTGGGCGTAAAATTAAGCGTGGTCGGTAAAATTCATATGGCGGCCTTCCCTGGAATATGTACTATATTTCGGAGAAAGCCATTGAAAAATAAAAGTTTGTATAGCAATCAAATAAAGAAACAAATAAAAGGAAAAAAATAAGTTTTATATACATAGAAGTTGGCGCAAAGTAAGCGTGGCCTGTAAGAAGCGTATGGTGACCTTCCCTGTAGTATAGAGATCGTGTGACCAAATTTTAGACATCCCTCGAAAAATAAAAATTTCTATAGTGAACAAATATACCAAAAAACAGAAAATTAATTTTGTATAAAAAGTGGGCGTAGAAGTAGGCGCGGCCGGCAAGAATCATATGGCTATCTCTCCGGAGTACAGAGATCGTGTGTAGAAAATTTCAGAGAAATCGGTTGAAAAATAAAAATTTGTATAGCGAACAAATATACCAAAAAACAAAACGAATTGTGTACAAAAAGTGGGCGTTAAAGTAGGCGTGGCAGGTACGGAGCATATGGCGACCTTTCCTGGAGTACAGAGATCGAGTGTACCAAATTTCAGAGAATTCCGTTGAAAAATAAAAATTTGTGTAGCGAACATATATACCAAAAAACAGAAAACGAATTGTATACAAAAAGTGAGCGCTGAAGTAGGCGTGGCCGGTAAGAATCATATGGCGACAATTCCTGGTGTATGGAGATCGTGTGTAGCAAAATTCAGAGAAATCCGTTGAAAAATAATAATTTGTATAGCGAAAAAATATACCAAAAAGCAGAAAATGAATTGTATATAAAAAGTGGGCGTAAAAGTAGGCGTGGTCGATAAAAAGTATATGGTGACCTTAGCTGGAGTACAGGGATCGTGTGTACCGAATTTCAGAGAAATCTGTTAACAAATAAAAATTTGTATAGTGAACAAATATGAATAAAACAGAAAATGAATTTTACATAAAAAGTGGGCGTAAAAGTAGGCGTGGCCGGTAAAAAGTATATGGCGACCTTTCCTGGGGTATAGAGATCGTGTGTACAAAATTTCAGGAAAATCCGTTGAAAAATAAAAATTTGTATAGCGGTCAAACAAACAAACAAACAAACAAACAAACAAACAAACAGAAAATGAATTTTATATATATAGATAGATGCTGTCCTTTACTTAACACAATCTGATTTAGGAATTTCTTCACCATTTGAAATTATTGAAGGACAATCACATTTTCTTAGAGCAAATAAGTTATCCGTTTTCTTTTCGTCTATATATTTATCCTCTTTAGAATCATTACTTGCCATAAATCTACATCATCAGCATATATTGCAACCATAACATCTCCAGCAACTGGCAATTCCGAGATGAAAATATTGTAGAGCACAGGGCTCTGCTCAGGGCTCAGTGGTATTCCGGCCTTTATTACACACATGTTTGAGATTTCGCAATTTATTTTAACATAAAAACATTGGTTTCGAAAACACGATTTAAAGACAAAGTAGAACGGTTCCGGAAGATTTTGTTTAAGTTTAAAGACTAGCCCTGAATGCAAAAGCCTTTCAGATGTGTGATTAACTATTGTACTACTCGAAATGGTAAATCAATTTATAAAATGAACCGGAATCGCTTAGTATAATAAGAGCTTGTTCAAAATCAGTAAACATATTTAGTTTCAGACATCAGCATCAGGGGCGATAAAAACTGTGGAGTGCAATGTATTAAGTATAATAATTTTAATTTATATTAAGGTTCATGAAACTTAACGACAAAATGATAAATATCTGCTCATGTTGACAATAATAGGATTTTTTATGTATAGCTGTACAAGAACTCTTAATTTGTTTCACCTTATTAAGGTATGCTTATTCTTTACACTTAAGTCAGTGCAAAGAAAAATATCTTCTATTCTAAACAATATTAAAAATTTATTACAAAAGATTGATTGATGATGTTTTTCTGATCTCTGGGGCATTGCAGTTGGAAATTGCTTAGGATATGGAAGGCTGTCTGTGAACAGCATAAAATGCATCTGTGTAATATATTTTTGTTAACAAAATTATGGAAAATATATTCATACTATCCTAATAAAAAGCATGCTCCTATGATAATTTCATTAAAAATGGCCGGTTCCTGTATCGATTTATTTCTCTCCGTAATAATAATATCGAAACTGTTTGGTAATAATTAAATTTCGTTTCTTTGAAGATTGGGGAAAGGTAAATTTATTTACATTTAACTGCAAATTTTTTCTCTCTTCCAACAACATCAAAATAAATGCAACCTAAAAACTTATTACGATTTTCTTATTTAATGACAAGACAAAAAAGAAGTACGAACAATAAGTGTTGTTATTAATTCAGGGGTACCATAAGGTTCCGTTAGGTCTCCTTCTTCTTCTTTTCCCTTATCTTTCTGAACGACCTTCTTGGTCAAACTTTTAACTCTATATACTCTTTCACAGATTACAACAGCATTTTTCATTCATTTTCTTGTAGGCCAAGCCTCTTGGAGGTTGGGGGCAAAAGGCGGACAATGAATGACACACACAATCAAGACCTGTTAATAATCTCCGAGAGGGGTGAAGCGAATAGGGTTTATTTTAATGCGCTGAAAATTCAATGTTGTATGTTGAACCATAGGGCCATGGATTCAACAATGTCATCTGCATATATATGGGTGGTAAAGGTATTGAGGAATTGGATACTCTTTAAGTTTTAGGCATGAGAATTGAATGTGATGTTCGTTGGAACGAGCATGGTTTTCAAGTGTCTTGGTTTTCTAAAACTGTGCAAAAATTACTTCACTCCCTCTGATCTCCTTAAAATCTATACCACTTACATCCGACCCAAAATGGAATACAACCCTTATATATGGGCAGGAGCTTTAAAGTCTATTTTGGAGCTACTGGACCGTGTGCAAAGGAGGGCGTTGATGATCATCAATAACAGTAGGGTGTCCAACTCTATTGACTCATTGGAACATCATCGGAATGTGGGTTGTATATCACTGTTCTATAGATACTGCCATGGGATATGTTCTTCTGAGATTAGCGAACTTATTCTAAGTGCCCGAATTTCGGTTCGCTCTACCCGCTTCCGTTTGTAGTTTATTGTCCATTTGACCGCACAACGCATTACGGAGTGAATTCGTTTATCAGTCGAACTAGTCTCTCCCCGCAGAGACCTTCCTGACGGTTATAATCTAATAAAATTTAAGTAAAATTTTCACAAAAACTACTCCCTCTCTCCTTCACATAACCTATTTTCCTGAGATCAACGCAATGCACTACATCTGTAGGGGGCATCCCCTGAGTGTTGGTTAGTGAATAAAAAAAAAGTCGGTCTAGAACGACTATACGATACTTGACATAATGGTAAGATCCCAAAATGTGATCAGATAGAAAATAAGTATACACATTTTTTTTAATTATTACCTCGCAATATAATTTTTCTTGAACCGAACTAACATTTAAGACTAAAATGAAAACACCGCCGCAAAGTGGACCATTTCACGAGAAGGCGGTCAAAAATCCATAATTTTTGATTGGATTAGAATTTTGATATGCGTTTTGTTTTTTTTTTTTTTGGTAGGTGGGACTTTATTTAGCCTTGAATTTTTGCTATAAAATAAAATACATTTTAATTTTTAGTTGAACTTTAGTAAAAAATGAAATGTTAAAAAATCAAAAAAGGTTTTTGTTTTTATATAATGGCTTTTTTTAAGTTAATTTTACAACTAATACTTTAAAAAAATTTTGTAAGTTAAATTTTGTCAGAAAATGAAAGAGCCCGAGTTCAAATATAATTTATTAAGCAGCGAAAGTAAAAGATACCTTTTACTCGTATGTTTTTACTTAACTTAATATTTACGAGTATACCCTATACCACTATGTGGTTTGAGTATAATGACTTGTGCTGCTGTTTGTAACTACCGATCGACTCAGAATCACTTTCTGATTCGATTTAACGATGTCTGTCCGTCCGTCCGTCTGTGTGTCCATGTAAAGCATGTAATCACACTGCAGGTCGCAAATATTAATTTATTTTGATGAAATTCAGTATGTAAGCTTCTATCAGCCATAGGATGAACACTGTTGAAATTGGTGACAATCGGTCCATGTTCAGACCTATCCCCGTACAAATAACCCCTATGAAATTGCCTAAAAATTGCCATAAGATCCAAATTATCATATAAATCTCAGTCAAACTGGGTTTATTACATCCATTAATCAGTAGTCCAAAAATGATCCCTATGGGGAAACTCTAAGTCATAGGCCCCATATGGAGCAGCTTCGCGATTTTCACTTAAATCTATCAAAAAACAAAAATATTGCACTGATTCTTCTCAAATTTTGTTTGTATATATTTTTGCAAAATACAAGAGACCTTACCAAACATGGTCTGGATCGGTCGATTTTTGGGCCTAGTCCCCATATAGATATAGCATCCCATATGAACTTTTTCATATCTGCAGCCAAAAAAATTAATAAAAATCCCACTCAAATTTGCTTTATGCTTATTTTCTATATCCAGTTAGTTGGGCCTGAGAGATAGGGTCTCTAAGCGCATGGTATAGGGTATCGTATAGTCGGTCTGGACCGATTATAATTTTCTTACTTGTTTCTATTTTCTTTTTAAATATATCCGTGTCAATTTTTATTGTAAATTTATAAAACACATAAATTTTTAAATCAAGAAGCAATTAGCAATTAACTATATAAAAAAGAGTAAGTGTGCCGAAAAACTACTTTAAATCAAACAATTTTAAAAAATATTTCCTCTAGATAGCCTTGATCTCCATCTTCAAGAAGTTGTTTAGCTTCTTCGTCTAATTCAATAGATGTAGTTTTCCATTTCTGTCGAATGCTGGACATATATGGATCTGAAGTGCACAATAAAATAGTGATAAGGTCTTTATTAGTGCAACATTTGGACATTTTTCTTGTGTTGGGCTCAGGAAATAATCTGTAGTCTTTGTTCCTTTTTTCTTTTGCTTCTTCAGATAGATCTCTTCTTAGTAGCATATTGTTTTGAATTATTCGTTCCCCATAGCATAAACTTTTATGAACTGTGGATGGCATATATCTCCAAGAGTATTTTTCGTTATAAAGTATAGCTGTTATTGCTAGAACTTTTAATATGATTTCGAATCGTCTTATTAGTTCATAATCTACACCTGTGATAGATACTGCAGTTTTTGGATCTCCTTGCAGGATTTCAATCATGTGAGTTTCCTTCTTCTTGTTTTGGATGGTCGATTATGAGGCCTATCTGTAGGTATTTTTCTTGAGTTTGGTTTTTTTGCTTCCTTAAAGCTAGTGGAACTTTTCCATCAACCATTGTGAGATACATTTTAAAGTGTACTGCAATGTCTTGGTCATCAAATTTAAATACCACTGGTTAATGTTCTTTAATTTGATCTTTTATTTTTGAACTTCATCAGTTATGACAGCCGTGGTTTCCTTTTTGAATGCAACTTTTATTTGTCTATAATACTTTGTTGAAGAAGGAATTTCATTTTTCCATACATCAATTTCTGTTGCTCTTTTAGTTGAGGGCTCTAAGCCGCTATAAATTTGTGTTAAGCACAATGGAATGAAATATACCATAAATAAATTAGCATCTGATAAATTTTTGGTACTAACTTGCTTGTATTATTTCTGAGCAGATGATACATCACATCACCATTTAAAATTAAAGTCATGCTGCCATTTCCAACTTTTTTAAAATGATGAGTATCAAGCGTATTTAGCAGTCGTTCTGCAGTATGGTCCAGGAAATCTTGCCATTTTATTTCTGCTGAATTTGAAGTGACAATACTAATAGATTCTTTTTTTTGGCAGAAACTAAATCTCGATACTCTGGAAAAATCTCGCAGTTCGCTTACGCAATTCCTTATATTGATTTTTGGACAACCTCAAATCCAAAAATTGCGCGAACTCTTCTTCTGGAGTAAATTTCTTATCTTCAATTGGTGTAGGAATGCTTTTCAAAATCATCTTTATGCGCCTTGGGCTCGCTTGTACTATTTTTCAATTATATCAATTTTATTTTTCTTATTTTGTGTTGGTTGAATTTGGTGCCAAAATGAATCCTTAATAATTCTTTGAAACATTTCTTCATTTATATTCTCCAGCTTTCGACAACTTTCACTACTTCCGTCATTTGGTTTTGCTGGTCGACCCTTTTTCGAATTTCGTTGGCAGTTGTTGACGTACTCTCAAAAATAAGTTCCATTTATGACCAGTCTTGGTGACGTTTATACATCTTTGCCTTGCTATGAGAGCATTCAATGTACCTTTTTTTAAAATTTGATGCAAAAGCTGTAATTTTTTCTTTGTGTATCTCAATTTCTTGCAGGTTACAATTCTTTCAGAAATGGTTGCTCAGTACGTGAAAAATAATATGGTCTACATCTTTTTGCTGGAAATAAATATCAGCGAGATCTCTATAACAGTCCTTAGCCATTGTTCAAACTGTAGTCAATAATAATTGTGAAAACATTATTGTAAATACTCTTTCTTATTTATTACCACTTTTTGAAGCATAAAAAACCAAGACCCTAACCTCTTTTAGAAGATGAAGCATACCTGTTCATATCTTAAAATGGTGTGTCGCAATACTTTTTTTTACCATTTTCCTGTTATTTAATTTTTTTCCATATTGCCAGGTATTTAAATTATATAACTCAAATTCCGACTATTAATGTTTTAAAAAATATCTATGTGTGTACCTGTCAAAATAAAAAAGATTTTACCCATTAATATAATTTCTCAATAAAGCGCATTATGTCTCATCCCTTTTTTATAAGTTTATAACAACTCGTGTCAACTCTACCGTTTCCTTTTTCTGTCATTATGAAAAACAAATAAACTAATGCAAAGAAAAAATACACCGGTGCGACCAACTTTTGTATTCATAGCACATAGACGAATGGACGGACATCGTAAAATCGACTCAGAAAGTGATTTTGGGTCGATCCGTATTAAAAGATGGGTATAGCTCCAATATTTTTAGTAGCTACAGAGATCAGAGATCATTCTACCTTAACCACGCAGTGGAAAACTTTTGTATTTATAAATTTTGTACAAAATATCTGATCTTGGGTCAGAAAAATTGTTCTGGTGCATACGGGCGGAAACTGGCGGGTATACAGTTGGATATAGGAGTGTAGGGTAGGGTTCCGACTGTGTTCAAGCTTTTTTTGATGGCTTTTGACGGGCAGGAGTTATGCTTTATTCAGTGGGAGATTTTCGAGAAATTTTGACCATTTTTAACAATTTTATTTTTTTAATTTCTAAACGAGTGAGTGACCCTATATTTCTAGCATTAATAGCATAGAAGTAACAAAACTATACAAAACTTAGTTTACTTTAAAATGTTTTAAAACAAAAAAGTTACGGTCATTTAAAATTAAATTTACAAAGAAATTTTTAATTTTATTAAAATACTGAGAAAGTCCATTTTCGAAGATGCTGTTCACTGTGATATGGTTAAAATAGAGTAGCAATTTTTTAGCTCCCGAGTTTCACTGGTATTTTGTTTCAACTGAATAGCATAACTTTGAAATCGGTAACCATAAAAAAAATGATTTTTGACCGCCTTCCCAAAATATGGTCCACAGTGCGCCGGACAGCCCCCATCCGACTACGGTAATAATTTTTTTTTAGCAGTTACAAATATCACCACAAACCGAATTAGCCAGACCATAGAGTGGTGTACTTCATAGCATAACGAAGAAAATGTATTTAAAACAACAACAAAATATCGCCATATTCTGTTCATTTCATTGCGTTGCAGAGTCGAGTTTTTTATTTGTTTTTATCAAAATACCACTTTTTCCTTGGTATGTGATCCCTTAAGCTTTTTGTTCATTAGTGGATAATGAAGCTGAAAAGAAATGTTGCATCACTTGGTCTGTGTTGTGCTCTGTGGATGTTCTTGGTTTTTATTTCTGTATATTTCGTCCTTTTAACAATATGACAGCATGCGTTAAGTGCAAACAAATGGATTCAAATTTTATTAAATTTTCTTATGACGGTAGCAACGTTATTTTGAATGAAATTAAAAACGAAACAGAAAAGAATTTCACTTGCATAGATGTTATGAAATCTAAATGAAAATAGAAGATTTGTTTTTGTTTTTTCGTAGGACCTCACAAACATGATACGTAATAAAACATAAGTTGCTTTCTTAACACTAACCATACTAAAACGGGTACCCCGGTACCCGAACGTACTTTGAAGTCAAATTTTTCTTAAACTAAATAAAATACAAAGTTGAGGCTCCACAAGTTCCTTCAAATAACCATTTTCTAAAGTTTTTTCCCATCTTAAGCGCTCTCGATTCTTTTGGATTGACTCTGGCGCCACCCAAAGTCGAATAGTCCTTTCCCTGCTGATATGGGTATCCGGGTACCCTTATATAACTTTTTACATTTTGTATGAAAAAAGTAAAAATTATAGTATTTTTTTGTTTATTGGTTATTTAATTGAAAAAATATTTTACATCAAACTTTGTACATGTATAGAAAATAAATAAAAATGTTTACTAATATTTTTGCATAAAAAAAAATAAAAAAAATTAAAATCTAGTGCAGCGTGGAGCGATAGTTTTGCTATGCGTATTGCACATTGGTCGTTTACAGCCATCGCATATTTTGCGTGTTTTTCGATCAGATTTTGGATCAGTAGTCACGCAAAGGTAGCAGCGACCCATTATTGGCAACCGTCCAGTTTTATCTCGTTGGGTTGTATCTGACGGGACCGCAGCATCCTGGAAAACTTCTTTAGGGATGGTTTTATTTGTCATAAGCTCTAGGGCTGCCCGGATGTTATTGTGTCGTGTTATATGATTATCATTAGCTCTTTTGTTCATATTTTTAGTTGCCAACTCCACGCCAGGTGATGTTAAAAATCCTCTACGAGAGCTTCGTTTTATTTTTGCGCTTGGATTGAGGCTGGAGTATATACAAAATGCACCCAATGCAGCCACGTCAATCATGTTGGAAAACACTGCCAATGGCCATCTATTGGTTTTGCGTTTGGTGGTATATTTAGACACCATCTGGTCCATAACATCTACTCCGCTTTTTGTTTTGTTATAGAAGTCATTAATTTCCTCTTTTCCATTAATAGCTGGCTCCCCTCGAGTATAATGCATTGTTGACAGAAGGAAAACACACTTCTTCTTCTTGGTCACAACAGACAAAAGTGTTCCGTTTTTAAATGGTGCGTGGTAAAGAAGAAGAAAGCATATATTTCAAAAATTCATAACTGCACTGTATTCTTAATCGGACCGGTTTCTGGCATTTCAGCCTTCATCAGCGATTTATTGAACATTGTGATAATTGTTATGTTTTTAATTGAATAGATTGTTTCCATATGAAAATTTTTTCTACTTAGGGCGGCGTTTTTGTTGAAACCATATCGGGGTGTACCTATATCGTCCGTTGGGTTTGGACGTAGCTCTTTTGGAATATAGGCTTTGTTTTGTCGAAGTGTACCGACGAGACTTATTCCTCTAACTTGTAGCCGATTGGCCAAAGGAAGTGAAGTGAAAAAATTGTCGGTTGTTACATTTATTCCAGATTGTTTGTAGAAATCCACCAGATCTTGAACGATGTTTTCTCCTACATTTACCTGTCGTTGACCACCACGTGGCTTGCCTGTGTAAATGATTCCATTCAAAGGATAGCTATTGGCGGTGTTACAGAACCAAAATATTTTTATTCCGTATTTAGCTGGCTTTGAGGGAATATATTGAGTGAAACTGGTTCTATCTCTAAATGGAAATAACTGTTTGTCTACTGTCACATTTTCATCTGGAAAATAATTTAAATGTAGATTCTGCATCAACATATTCCAGATATCGGAGATAGGAGCTGCTTTGTCTGTTTGTTTGCGTGTCGCTCTTGTGAAAGCATTGTCAAAACGCGTAGTATTTGCTGAAATCCTTCGCGACTTAACGATGCTTTGTATAAAGGATGACTGTAATTCCCCCATAGAATTGAAGGAGGATCATCGTTGTCACCATTTACACCCACGACTAGTAAAATTCCAATAAAAGCATCAAGCTCTTCCATTGAAATCAACCGAAACTGGCGAGGTTTCAATTTTAAAACTGCAATATCCGCTGCATTTTTCTGATTGAAATCCAGCGCTATTTCATTGCCTTTTTTTTTGCTGTGTCTCAGGATCTCATTTTTTATATTTTCGGACAAAAACTCATCAAATATTTCTTTTGCAGTCATCACTTTATTAAATTTGCGATGTGGTCCACCTATGTACATAAACAATAAAATATATTATAACATATGGTGTTTATAGAATAAAACCAACCTTTTTTGCGCATAACATTTTGGGATGGAGTTTTAGCATCTGGGATCTCTTGGGAATACCATTCAGTCTGATCACTTGCTATATATTTTGAAGCAGTATCTGAAACTTCGCCACGCAATTCTAATTCCTCGTTGTCTTCTTCCTCTGGAGTCTCAACCACACCATCCATTTCTATATCCGAGGCTTCATCTGCATCCGGAAACCATTCATGTTCGGTGGGAATCGTCATGTTGTCGTCCTCCACTTCCATTTCACATAAGATATCAATATCATCTGCAGTTAATCTAGTACAAATGTGTAAAATAAATGACTGTAGTTAAAAATAAAAAAAATATAAAGAAAACTTACGCGGAGATGTTAAGATATCCATTTCGCAATGGTAAACGATCTAAAGACTTCGATGATGATATATTTGCCCTTATTTTGGGGGCTTGCCAAGCAGCACTTGGTGTAAATTTAGATGATGGTTCCGCATCAGAAGATATTGGTTCAGACACATTCATTTCCATAACAAGTGCATTACGTTTACGCGACATCGAAAAAATTTATAAAACAAAACAAGCAAAGAAACACAACCGTACGTACCAACACAAAAACGGAGAATGCAAAAATATAATCGAAACGATGCAAACCCACAGTACAATTGTATATACAATACAAACAGGGGATTCCCCGTTTTAAAATGGATACCATAAATAATAACGGACAAATAAACACACACGGGTACCCGGCTACCTTTGTCAGTAGTCTACGTGTGTAAATGTTGTCAGTATGGTTAGGGTTAATATTCTAACACAAAGGCTATTATATACACAAGTATGTAGTATAGATAATTGTGCTTTGAGAGTGTTATATATTTTATATTATAATTACTTTACTGCTTTCCTACACGTGTGAGTGCCTTTTTATTTTAATTCAATCATATTTTTACTTCTGCTGTGTCTGTCGAATTTCTGATAGGTCTGACGATATAAAGAAATGTTTTAATGCTACGACTAAGCTGCCTTAAAGGATCTTCAAAAAAAAAAAAGAAAAAGTTTTAAACGAAAAAAATTTTAAAATATATAAGAAAATATTATAATAAAATATTTCTCATTTTTCGCCTTCCCAGATTAATAATTACAGTACATAATTAAACTGAACTGACTTTGTGATACCCTATATTGTGACTGCGTGATCCCTTATATGTTCAAAAATCATAATGCAACTATAATTGACAAAAACGTCTTTACTTGATTTTGTTGAAGATAAAAGCTATGTATTGATGTTGGTTACATATCATTGGTATGCTCGACAATGAAGGTTTTTGTCTTAATCTACATAAAATCCTTAATTATCTGCACTCTTTTGTTTTTCGGTTGTTTATTAATTTATTTGCTTTCCTGTACAACGAGGATAAATCTTTACGCTACATGAATAATTATGCTACGGCATGACAATTGTTGGTTATATTTTAGCTATGCATAATACAAAAAATATTTAAGAAATAAGTTAAAAAATAACAAATAAAACAATACAAGAAAACAATACAAAAAATAAAATGTACAAGTAAATTTTATTGACTAATAAAAATATTATGCAAAATATTCAAAAAAGAATTTTTTAAAAGTTGAAGCGTTGTTGTTTAGTTCCTGAAATTAGCTATGCAAACATATTCCAAAGGCATATAGCGCTAACGTAGGAATGTCATTTAGATACCAAATAACGATGAAGGTTCGATCTAGCAAACCGGATATTTTCATACAGGTGAACTTTACCAGATACAGCGATTTTGCAGTGAGAATAACTTTATGAAGAAACAAAATATTGCCATATTAGATGTAAACTCGTTTACCCGTCATGTATGTTTGATTATTGTTACGCGTTTACACGTCGTGTATGTTTGGTTTTTGTTACGCGCATTTTTTACCGTGAAGATGCCAACCAGAGGTTGGCGAAATATTGAAAAATAAAATAATAAAACTAAAATTTGTAAAAACAGACCTCGTGCTGTTGGAAATTAAAATAAAAACATAAGATCGAATAAAAATACTCATTAGAGAAACAAAATAACTCTAATTTTCATCATAAATTCATATGATGCACAACAGCTGACCTTCTAAGTCTAAAAACTTATCTAATTGAACATATCTAAGTTTTTCGTTAATATGAGAATCACAAATTGCAAAAAGTTCATAGCCATATAAAATG
The DNA here is from genome assembly GCA_963682025.1 of Cordilura impudica. Lineage (NCBI taxonomy): Eukaryota > Metazoa > Arthropoda > Insecta > Diptera > Scathophagidae > Cordilura > Cordilura impudica. Next base: position 107,842,296 of record OY821517.1, read on the forward strand.
CTGGGAATAAAATACCTTTTGGCTAGAAGTATTTTTGAGTGAGCCATAGAGTTCTGAGCTTGATGTTGGTTTTAAGAACACTCGTATTAGTGTGGTTCGATTTTTTTGTTGAAACAAAGTCATTTATCTCGCCGTTGATAACTATTTCATTTCCAACCTCTGGATTTGCATTTCGCTTGCGTATTGCAGACATCTTGACTTTCTAAGATTAATGCAGAAAGCAAATTTGCTAACCCCCATCGGTACAATTGACTAAGGTCATAGCTTTTTTGTCTATATTTTTATCTATCGCCTGAATTGGGGTGTTCACAAAGAGTTGTATATCGTCAGCGTACATGTGTATCTTGCAATGAGAAAAATAGTCTAGCATATCGTCAACATAAATTAAGAGGAAAGGTGACCCTAATATTGATCCTTTCGTTCAGATGACTTGCTATTTGCATATACGATTGTGTGCGGTTTGTGAGGTAAGATGAATTTAGAAAAGTAGATGTTGAGGAAAAATTAAAGCAACGTCTTAACTATGTCGAACGCGTCAATTGTTATCAGTGCTCTCACTTTGTTCTTATAAACAACAAAAATTCTCACTATTTTAAAGGGTGTGCTGCCGGAGTCAACATTTGGCCATCCTCATTTTATGCCCTATACCACTATGTGGTTTGGGTATAATGACTTTGTGCTGCTGTTTGTAACAACCAAAAATATTTGACCTATACCCATCTCTAATTATACCGATCGAATCAGAATTACTATCTGATTCGATTTAGCGATGTCCGTCCGTCCGTCCATCCGTCTGTCTGTGTGTCCATGTAAAGTGTGTAGTCAAACTGCAGGTCGAAAATATGAATATATTTTGATGAAAATTGGTATGTAAGCTTTTGTCAGCCATGGTATGAACGTTATTGAAATTGGTGAGAATCGGTCCATGTTCAGACCTAGCCCCCATACAAATGACCCCTATGAAATCAACATAAATTGCCATAAGACCCGAATTATCATACAAATCTTAGTCAAATTGGGTTTGTATGTATATATTACATCCATTAATCGGTAGTCCAAAAATGATCCCTATTGGACAACTCTTAGTCATAGGCCCCATATAGAGCGGTTTCCCGATCTTCACCTAAATCTAACAAAAAAACAAAAATATTGCACAGATTCTTCTCAAATTTTGCTTGTTTATATATTTGCAAAATACAAGAGACTTTACCTAACATGGTCCCCATGTAGATATAGCATACGATATGAACTTTTTCATATCTGCAGCCGAAAAAATTAATAAAAATCCCTCTCAAATTTGGTTTATGCTTATTTTCTAAATCCAGTTAGTTGGGGCTGAGAGATAGGGTCTCTAAGCGCATGGTATAGGGTATCGTATAGTCGGTCTAGACCGAGTATAATTTTCTTACTTGTTTTAATATATATTAATGATATACCATGACAACTACAATACTGACATATATACGCACATTATATAAGTATTTTTCATTAAATTGAACACCATATAAAATTTCTTAATTTGAAGTATATAATTTAACCATTAAAAACAAGTAAGAAAATTATAGTCGGTCTAGACCGACTATACGATACCCTATACCATGCGTTTAGAAACCCTATCTCTTAGGCCCAACTAACTGGACATTGAAAATAAGCAAAAACGAAATTTGAGTGGGATTTTTATTAATTTTTTTGGCTGCAGATATGAAAAAGTTCATATCGGATGCTATATCTATAAAGGGACTAGGTCCAAAAATGGACCGATCCTGATCATGTTTGGTAAAGTCTCTTGTATTTTGCAAAAATATGTACAAACAAAATTTGAGAAGAATCAGTGCAATATTTTTGTTTTTTAATAGATTTAAGTGAAGATCGGGAAGCAGCTCTATATGGGGTCAAAGGGATCATTTTTGGACTACTCATTAGTGGATGTAATGAACGCATACAAACCCAATTTGAGTAAGATCTATATGACAATTTGGATCTTATGGCAATTTATGTCGATTTCATATGGGTAATTTGTATGGGGGCTAGGTCTGAACATGGACCGATTCTCACCAATTTCAATAGCGTTCATCCCATGGCCGATAAAAGCTTATATACCAAATTTCATTAAAATATATTCATATGTGCGACCTGCAGTTTGATTACAAGCTTTACATGGACACACAGACGGACGGACGGACGGACGGACGGACATTGTTAAATCAACTCAGAAAGTGATTCTGATTCGATCGGTATAATTAAAGATGGGTCTAGGTCAAATATTTTTGGTTGTTAAAAACAGCAGCACAAAGTCATTATACCCAAACCACATAGTGGTATAGGGTATAAAAACGTTATTTTGTTAATAATACTTGAGATGTGTATGATAAACAACGCAGGTTATATGATTATTATTTATTAGTAGACTAGAAGAGATGTATACGTATAAGTAATATTTTTATTATTAAATCAAACATACGCCAGTATTTATACTCCTCTATACCACTATGTAGTTTGGGTATAATGACTTTGTGCTGCTATTTGTAACTACCAAAATATTTCACCTAGACCCATCTTTTATTATACCGATCGAATCAGAATCTCTATCTGATTCGACTTAACGATGTCCGTCCGTCCGTCTGTGTGTCCATGTAAACCTTGTAATCAAACTGCTGGTCGCAAATATGAATATATTTTGATGAAATTTGGTATTTAAGCTCTTAGGATGAACGCAATTGAAATTGGTGGGTATCGGTTCATGTTCAGATCTAGCCCCCATACAAATGACCGCTATGAAATCGACATAAATTGCCATAACATCCAAATTGTCATATAGATCTTACTCAAATTGGGTTTGTATGCGTTTATAACATCTATTAATGAGTAGTCCAAAAATGATTCCTATGTGACAACTCTTAGTTATAGGCCCCATATAGAGCTGCTTCCCGATCTTCACCTAAATCTATCAAAAAACAAAAATATTGAACTGATTCTTCTCAAATTTTGTTTGTATATATTTTTGGAAAATACAAGAGACTTTACCAAACATGATCAGGATCGGTCCATTTTTGGGCCTAGTCCCCATATAGATATATCATCTGATATGAACTTTTTTATATCTGTAGCCAAAAAAATTAATAAAAATCCCACTCAGATTTGGTTTATGCTTATTTTATATATCCAGTTAGTTGGGCCTAAGAGATAAGGTCCCTAAACGCATTGTATAGTCGGTCAAGACCGACTATAATTTTCTTTCTTGTTTTTTAGACTCTATATAGATAAAAAATTAAACGCTGTGTGTTAGGCTATCTTAAACTCGAGAAGGGACCGACCGATTTACAAACCAATGTATGCGTTGGAAAGGTCTACTTTCACTGGTGGTTCAAAATTAAAGAATATAGAAAAATTTATACGCATGCCTTGTATGCACCATTTTATGATGTGTGTTTTCTCATACAAAATGTGTGAATTCACTATGGAAATTATTTTTATTTCTTTTTATGGCAGGTGCGGTAACTGGTAATAAGGTTAACGCTATCAATTATTACACATTTCGATAATTGGTACCGCAGTAGTGAAGCAGTATGGATTATGCTATCTTTTGCAATACATGAAACGGTTGGGTAGAGCGTTCAGCATATAGTTGTTGATTTGAAAAATGGTCAGCGTATTTACTTTAATAAACAGAACGCACGATAATGAGCAATTGGGCCATCAAATACAATATTGACATCAACAATGTCGCTTTATATACATCATATTATACTTGGAATGCATAAAAAAGGAATTTCAACGTCGAAGGCATATCAAACCAGTTCAAGGTCATCCTGATGTATTTGAAACTTATGCTTTAGGTCGAATTTCCACAGCTCATCCAAATAATGATTAGCGTTTTAATTTTCATTTTCTTTTGATTAATGTTCATAATTCAACATAATTTAATTGTTTAAGAACTCCTGATGACAAATTATGCGCCCCTTCTCGTGATGCAAGTCAAATATTAGGATTGCTTGAACCCGATACACATTGAGAAAATACATTAACTGATGATTTGGTATCAGCATATCCACAACAAATTGGAATTTTATTTTTTGTAATTTTCTCCACTTGCAATCCAGCTAATCCATTTGATTTATGAATGAAATATCGTGATTTATTGAAATCATTTAACAAAATCAATCTAACATTTTAGCTTCAAGGTCAAATATATCACTTTTAGTTGGAGCGCTACCAACGGATGAGGAAAATTAATTATTGCAAATATATTTTATGGGCAATTCTGATGCTGAATTAAATCAGCGTTGTACTCACAATAGCCATAAGAAGGTTCAATTCGCCAACAATCAATGAAGTGGCTCATTGAAGGAGGCTGTTAACTGTGGAACTGGTGGAATATGCTTCCTGGATGCTCCCGGAGCAAGCTTTTTTAATATATCGGCTTTTGGAATCGATTGGATCACAGCATGGAGTTTCCCTAGCATTGGCATAATCTGTAATAGCAGATATTTTGCTATACTGCACATTTTGCTTTGATATTGCCACTGAACATGCAAATCAACGAGAAACCAACCTGAAATATAGCCAAAAATAGTGCAATGGCAAAGATTCTACAGAGATGCAAATTTGCGAATGTACGATGTGACGAATGTCGGATGGCCCGCAAAAGGTCCCTAGAGGCACTGGACAGAACGCTAAAGATATTCGTGACAATCAGACAATCTTTGGTGGAGCCACGATCCTATTGTCCGGTGATTTTCGTCAGATTCTTCCAGTTATTGAACGATCGACTGCAGCTGACGAATTAAAAGCATGCATCAAATCATTAGTTTTGTGGCGGCATGTAAAGACCATCCGCTTGATGGCCAACATGCCAGTGTTTCTGCCACATGGTTAAACTGCAGATGATAACGTTGAACATAATATTGTATATAAAACACGGATGGAGGGTATCAAAGATTCGGCACCGCCTCATTTAACGCCCGCAATTTGTGTATATGATTTGTGTGCAAAACTTTATTTATTTATATTAGCGAAATATGGATTAGCGTTATAAAATATAGCTAATATTAATGTTCAACAACGATAAGTACTTAACTAATTCTCCCTGTTGTTTCATTTTTATAAATATTTTTGACATTTGTTTAAACCCATTTTATTTAATTAAAGTTCTTCATAAAATAATTCCTCATTTCATAATACACACCTATACCATCAATAACATAAGTTAGTCTGTTTACTCTATTTCATTTTTTCTTTTTTTTTTGCCCAAATGATGAAATATTCTTTAAACAATTGCCTTACGTGGATTCTAGTCACGTCGTATTTGAGCATTGTGTACTTAAGTTTTTTTTTTAAGATTTTATGCTTGTATTCATGTTTTATTTTTCTCTTCCATTTCAATAGCTGATGTATATTGTTGTACATCCTTGATTTTCAACGAAATATTTAAGTACAATTGCAGATTTTTATATAAACTGCATTTTGCACTTTGCCTCTGTTTAATATTCCGGTGTGCTTGGTAAATATCGAACTATAAAAACAGTATAAAAATACAGTAAGAGCTTGAGCTATGAAGGAAATTTAACATGATTGAGATCGACATTTTTAAACTATAAATAATTTAGGAATATATAAATGATTCTCTTATATTTTCGGAAACTGTAGATAAATCAATCTCTTTGTTATAAATCTTATATACGGTTCCAAAATACTTTATTATTAATTATAATTAATTATAATCAATATATTTTTTAATTGTTATATCCTTGTCAGAAAAAAATATCATACAAATTGGAATTATTTATAATATCTAAACAATTATTTAGTTGACCCGTTTCTGTTTTCAAAATTGTATTTTATGTTAAAATTCCAAGTAACTGTACAAAAGCATTATAAACTACTTAAATAATTTTAAACGATCAATTAAAGTATCTGGATACTAAGGTTCCGGCACTGTAGTGTAAATTTCTGTTTGTCAAAAATAATTTTTTTAAAGAATAGAAAACTTTTGAAAATTATCAGGTGCTTTTTAATGTAACATTCGAAATTGCACCAGAAATGTCGCACGTAAAGTGCTTGTTGATATCTATTTCACTTCTGCTGTATTTTGATGATTCTTTTTCACTCTGTGTCCCTCCATTGGCATTGAAAGAATTAACAATAATAAATATAAAATGCACAATAATAGATTTACATTTATAATCAACGAACGGGTTTCCCTCTCCCTCAGAGAAATCATTAAAACTTGGTATATATGGTGCACATTATTTAACTTATTCAATTCAATTCGATGGATATAATACAACTGCATACCTGCCTAGGCAAATGAGTGATAAATTGGATGTTATCCAGCAGTTCGGGGGCTAATCAATAAGTCAATTAACTGTCCTCGTTACTATTTTAAATTCAGCCACGGCTTCTTTAGCTAGTATCTGTCACAAGTTGCTGAACACAAACCTAATGAAGAAGCAGGCGTGTGTACGACAGCTATTAAAATAACGCAAAAGTGCAACAGGTAAATTTCGAGGAAAAAACCATCACCCACACCAAGAAAAACTTGATAAGTACGACGGAGAACCGGCGCTATCAATTTTAATTGTTTATTGAGTTTCGTTGTGGTCGTAGAAGCTCTAGTGAAGCAGAACCTTCAGGGTGGCGAATTCAGCTCACTACAACCAACATCATGATATGGTGTTGGCCGATAGATGAGTGAAAGTGCACAAATTTTTTTATAGAAACGGTATAGTGTATCGCTCTGTGATTACACGTGAGAATTTGCTGACATTTGACCATAGAGACGTGTGTAGTCACCAAAATACCATGAACTGGGCTGCGAATTGCAACTCCTCAAAAAATAGATCTGCCAAAAGAGATTTAGCCACAACGATAAAATTAATGACACGGTACAACAGCCGTTAATTTTTCAGCTGTAACTCAAGAACCAGTGATGATTTCTCATTTTATTATTCAGCAAATAGCTTCAGCAAATAAAGTTGAATGGAATATTCAAAGAATTTTAAATTTTGTCCCTTCTTTTCAACAATATTTTGAGCAGCATCACTTATTAAGAGCGTATGATTATTATTTATTAGTAGAGTAGAAGAGATGTAGACGTATGAGCCCTTTTTTTAATATTGTATCTTTCTTTTTACACATAGTCTATGTCAGTCTGTTGTTGGGCAACCCCATTCCCCCTTATCCAATTGATCTGAAACTTGGCCCATAGTCTCGTTGCGGCTACATATTAATTCTGGGGTAGTCACGAACAGTCACGCGTAGTCACGGAGTGATCTAAATGTCATTTCCCCTCATCCGATCGATCTGAAACTTGGTCCATACACTTGCTGTAGAAAAAAGATTAACTTTGACTTAGTCACGCATTGTCACCCACAGTCACGGAGTGATTTAAACGGATTTCCTCTTATCCAATCAATCTGAAACTTGGTCGATATAATTGCTGTAAAGGAAGATTAACTTCGAAATAGGCACGTACAGTAGCGCACAATAACGCACAGTCACGGAGAGATTAAAACCTCACTTCCCCTCATTCGATCGATCTGAAACTTTGTCGATAGACTTGTTGGGGCCAAAGATTAATTTTAAAATAGCCACGCAAAGTTACGCACAGTCACGGAGAGATTCTCACCTCACATGCATAAAGAAAGAAAGAGTTTTAATAAAAACTTTGTTTTTATGGGTTAGACTATTTATTCCTTTTTTTTACATGGACATATTAATAAAAAAAATTTAAGTCTTAGCAACGCTCGTTTTTTCTAGAACACAACATATTTAAATTATATGCTGAAACTGCCACTTTGAAAACAGAAGTAAGTACGCCGAGAAATAGAATACCCCTAGGTTCATCTCCAGTATTCGACAATCAGTTGAACGTAGAGATTTAGCTTATTCCAGGTGGAAGCGTTTTAAAAGATCACAACTTAAGGACGAGTTTCGTTCTGCTAGAAAATACGTTAATAATCAAATAGGAAATGCAAAATCTCAAGACGATTAGTTCCGGTATTGATTCTAAACAAAGTTGGAAAACTATTTGAGAAATACGAATTGGTAATGCTGAAAAGAATACTAATTGCCCAGTCGATGCTAACGAACTCTAGAGGATTTTTACGGATATACCAATGATACAACCAAATAAGCACTTCTATAATAGATATACATTTGTCAACAGTAGCAACTCCTTTCCCGAAGAAAATATGTTCGAGTTATCTTGTGTCAGCCAATCTGAGGTTCTTACAAGCTTCTTGGCAGTTAAATCCAATGCTATTGGATTCCATAACATACAACCGAAACTCGCTAATATTCTGTTACCATCTCTTATGCTATTTTTACTCATTTTTGCAATACCATCATTACGTCAAGCTGCTTTCCAATGAAACGGAAGCATGCAAAAGTTATTCCACTTGCAAAGTTTATTACAGAATATCGTCCGATTGAATACTATGCTTCCTTTCTGAAGTTCGAGAAAAGCTTCTGCACTCACAAATAAGTGCATACGCACACAGGAACTGTCTTGTTACTGATATGCTATTTGGTTTCCGTTCCAATCATAGCTGTGTGACTACCTTGGCTGATGTGTCAGAAAATACAAGACGTGAGTTAGACGGCGGAAAAGTAACATTTTTGGTACTTCTTGGTCATTCGATACTGTAAATCACTCCACACAGTGTATGAAGCTGAACCGTTTTTTTTTTTAATTTTGGAATCTGCTAGTATTTATTATTATGCATATATATGTGTTCAGGATAACATGCATATAATTTTATTACCTGTTTTCCAAGATATTACAAAATTTTTGGGAAATTCATAATGATTCTAAAAGGGGTTGCTTGTGTATAGATCCAGGATAAATTAATAGTTCCAGATTAGATGTTGATTGCATGTTTTAAGATTTTTGTATTTAGCTCTAAAGGATTTTAATTTTAATAAAGATTAAGTATTGTACATTACCTCTCTAACCCGAGTTGTGTCTCTATACAAAAACATAAAATGTATATGAACATAAATAAAAATATTCGTACGTATGTAATAACTTTAATTTATTAATATTCCGAACATTTTTGGTCCTTCAACCCGGAATCGAATTCGGTTTTTGGGCCCTTCGTTAATAGAGTAACCTTCTTACAGTTCAAATTTTTGAAATATGTTAAAAAAAAACATAAAATATATATGAACATAAATAAAGATATTCGTACGCATGTTATATCTTTAATTCATTAATATTCCATGCATTTTTGGTCCTTCGAACCGGAACCGGATTCGATTTTTTCACCCTTCGGTAGTAGAGTAATCTTCTTACAGTTCAGATTTGTGAAATAAGTTTTTAAAAAATGATAAATAACAAAAACTACCTAAAAATTTTGGATTGCTCTGGGCCTTACAAATTGCAGCGGCAACTCCTGGCTGATGGAGTTAACACAGGTCTGTATTCCACGCGGAAAATTCTTCAAATTGTGGAAGACTTAGTGGTAACAACCAACAACCTTATTAAGGAAACACTGGCAAGTACTGCATTACAAGGAGCTGCATGAAACCATAAACAAACCCTGACATGGTCTATACATGACGATGCTACGGGAACCTAAGTAGAAAAATAGGGGAATCAAAAGCGCCATGGGGTTTCAAATTGTAATAACTATTTCGTTTATATATTTTATAATTTTTCTACTTTTTCATATTATAAAATATAGCCCCTATTTTTACAATAAGAAAGGAAAAGTGTAGTTAAGTAATTTTGCTGTCACATAGCAAACTACTACTTTTTAATATAATATATTTTAGAATTCATGTTTTTTATATGATTTATTAATACACTAGCTCTCATCTATATATATAAAATTCATTTTCTGTTTGTTTGTTTGTTTGTTTGTTTGTTTGTTTGACCGCTATACAAATTTTTATTTTTCAACGGATTTTCCTGAAATTTTGTACACACGATCTCTATACCCCAGGAAAGGTCGCCATATACTTTTTACCGGCCACGCCTACTTTTACGCCCACTTTTTATGTAAAATTCATTTTCTGTTTTATTCATATTTGTTCACTATACAAATTTTTATTTGTTAACAGATTTCTCTGAAATTCGGTACACACGATCCCTGTACTCCAGCTAAGGTCACCATATACTTTTTATCGACCACGCCTACTTTTACGCCCACTTTTTATATACAATTCATTTTCTGCTTTTTGGTATATTTTTTCGCTATACAAATTATTATTTTTCAACGGATTTCTCTGAATTTTGCTACACACGATCTACATACACTAGGAATTGTCGCCATATGATTCTTACCGGCCACGCCTACTTCTGCGCTCACTTTTTGTATACAATTCGTTTTCTGTTTTTTGGTATATATGTTCGCTACACAAATTTTTATTTTTCAACGGAATTCTCTGAAATTTGGTACACTCGATCTCTGTACTCCAGGAAAGGTCGCCATATGCTCCGTACCTGCCACGCCTACTTTAACGCCCACTTTTTGTACACAATTCATTTTGTTTTTTGGTATATTTGTTCGCTATACAAATTTTTATTTTTCAACCGATTTCTCTGAAATTTTCTACACACGATCTCTGTACTCCAGAGAGATAGCCATATGATTCTTGCCGGCCGCGCCTACTTCTACGCCCACTTTTTATACAAAATTAATTTTCTGTTTTTTGGTATATTTGTTCACTATAGAAATTTTTATTTTTCGAGGGATGTCTAAAATTTGGTCACACGATCTCTATACTACAGGGAAGGTCACCATACGCTTCTTACAGGCCACGCTTACTTTGCGCCAACTTCTATGTATATAAAACTTATTTTTTTCCTTTTATTTGTTTCTTTATTTGATTGCTATACAAACTTTTATTTTTCAATGGCTTTCTCCGAAATATAGTACATATTCCAGGGAAGGCCGCCATATGAATTTTACCGACCACGCTTAATTTTACGCCCAATTTTCATATAAAATTCACATATTTTTGTGTGGTATATTTCTTCCCTATACAAATTTGTACTTTTCAACAGATTTCTCTGAAATTTGGTTTACACGGAAATAACTACACGGTGAACAAATTCCCCAAACTTAAAAAAAGGCACCCAAAAGAAATGAACAAATTCCCCATTTTTTTTTTAATCGAAAGAAAAAATGAACTTATCCCCAAATTCATTCTTAAATTTTTACATATTTTTATTTAATGAATTTTGTTAAATATTTATTTTAGTAAACATTTGCATATTGCTCTCAATATATGTCCTACAATAAATGCATTTAAAATGAGTTTTCTTTTCAATAGCACGGGGAATATAGCTTAGCTGGAATATCGGAATGATCTGAAAAATATATTTTGACAATTAAAATAAGTTGGCAACAGCTGCGCGGCAGCACAGGTGTGGTTGCCAAATGTGCGGAAGCGGCGCGCGGCGCGCGACCGCGGACTCGGACTCGGACGCGACGGATGCGGACGTGACGCGCTCTCGGAACACAGCTCAGCTAAAATATCGCAAAGCTCTAAAAAATATGTTTTAGGAATTAAAATAAGTTAACAAGAACTAAGCGGCAGAACGGGTAGTAGCTGCGAGGAAGCGGCGCGAGGCGCGCGGACGCGGACGCGACGGATGCGGACGCGACGCGCTCGCGGAACACAGCTCAGCAAAAATATTGCAATGATCTGAAAAATATATTTTGGCGATTAAAATAAGTTGACAACAACTGCGCGGCAGCACGGGTGTAGCTGCCAAACGCGCGGAAGCGGCGAGCAGTGCGCCACCGCGGACTCGGACGCGACGGATGCGGACGCGACGCACTCTCGGTACACAGCCCAGCTAAAATATCGCAATTCTCCAAAAAATATGTTTTAGGAATTAAAATAAGTTAACGAGAACTAAGCGGCAGAACGGGTAGTAGCTGCGAGGAAGCGGCGCGAGGCGCGCGGACGCAGACGCGATGGATGCGGACGCGACGCGCTCGCGGAACACAGCTCAGCAAAAATATCGCAATGATCTGAAAAATATATTTTGGCGATTAAAATAAGTTGACAACAACTGCGCGGCAGCACGGGTCTGGCTGCCAAACGCGAGGAATCGGGCGCGACTCGCTCGCGGAACACAGCTTAGTGAAATGTCATATGATAAATTTTATCTACGTATGTGAAATAATTACCTGTTGATCAAAATAGCACACATATACTATAACCAGTTGCTTAAAGAAACCTTGCGACACAATATTAAACGTCGCATTAGTATTTCATTTCTGAAACTTGAATTTAACGTCTCTGCTCAATGATGATCACTTATTGAATGAAGTAATTCAATTTTTAAAAGTTCTGATTCCTTTAATTTGCAAACGATTCCGTTATATTTGATGTTTATAAATAAACTTAAAAAATACTTAAAGCGGTTTCGCAACTTATTTTTGAAGCATTTAAAAAACTTCTAAATTAAAAAATCAAAAAATTTTGAATAGAAATAAAAAAATTAATTTACTGCCCATACAAATTTTTAAGTACTCAGCGCCTGGTAAGCATAGTGAACCATTTTTCAAGTCAAATGCCTTTTTATCCCGGGCAAGATTTAACAAGTATTAACTATAAACAATTGTTACTTATATGTCATACAAATAACTTCAAAGCTTTTCTATGTTTTTCAAACATCCTCTAAAATTATGTCTGTTTGCTGTCATGTCTGTCACGACTGCTTTTTGCCCTCAACTATTAATAAGAGTAATACTTTCTCATTTTTAATTTAACTTTGCAAACAGTACTCAATCAGTGTTCGTTAATAATACATCATCGAATCCGGTGTCACTTAGATCTATATTGGGACCACTTTTATTCTCCATATATGCAAATGACTAGCCGCAACAAATATCCCATCCCAGCGTTTATATGTATGCGGATGATGTACAGTTGTACCTAAGCGGCTCAGTTAATTAAATTAATGCAAGCGTGGGAAAGCACAACCAAGATATCTGGACACAATATAGCGTAGAGCTACCGCTAATGGCTTATGTCTGAATCCTAAAAAATCAAAATGCTTGGTGATACACAAAGAAACCATAACCCAGCATATCGAACCTGAAATCCTTATTAATGGTTAGAAAATTGAAATTGTACAATCAGCGAAAATCTTAAGATCTAACCTGGTCTGATCATATAAATTCACTTCACTTTATGTGAAACTAAGAACGGGTTTGGGCAACTCAGGTACTTACACCCTAAGAAGCTAGGATACTATGGTTGTGAACCCTTTTCTAGGTGCGACCCGATAGGCAGAAACAAGCTTAATATTTTATACAATATCATCATTAGGTGGTACGTTTACGGGTTAAGAAAGTGTGACCATGAGTCTATTTCCGCAAAAAGCTTGTACTAGAGATAAGAGTACTTTAAGTTATTTATACAAAAAACCTGCAATATATGCCAAAATTCAGTGTGCAAGATCGAATAGGGGCAAACTAGTCATCATACCAAGACATCGACATTAAGTTTCGGAATGGCAGTTCTTTATCCATGCCGCTAGTCTTTGGAACACAATTCCACATGAACAACAGCTTAATAGCAATGCAATGCATTTCAAAACTTTTTTCTTTAATTTTTTCACTTAACCTTTTTCCATAATCTATTTTCTATGTATTTTTTTTTTTTTTTGTTCAATTTTTAGGTGTCTACGTTATTTCTGTTCGTAAATAATTATACTTATTTTTTGTATAAATTTTACTATTATTATTACTATACATATATAAAATTTTTGAGATTGTTAACCCCTTATCCACATATAATCCTGTACTATAATTAAAAGACTTGGTCATGTTGTAAATGATTGTTGATATCATAAATAAATTAAAATAAAAAATAAGATATTGTAACTGTAATTGCAATCAACTAAAAATTCGATTATTGGTTTAACGCAATGTAGTAGGGAAGAAAATTTGATCCAACAAGGATCTGGTTTCTGTGTTCATGAAAAATCGTACAGTTTTAAAGGGATGAAATACATTGGACGTATGTCGGACATATAGAGCCAGAAGGAGAAAAAGGAGAAAGAGACAGACTTTAATTTGGAATTCATACGAGTTTATTTATTCCGGCCTTGTATGTTGTTCAAATCTCCCAATATTCTGGAGAAATATATGTCATTAATTGTTTTCCTATATCCAAATAATTACTATATTTATCGTATATCTCAAAATAGAATGGAATCTGATATGTTTAGATAAACATTAATGATAGGTTTAATGCTAGTTGAAGACTGATTTATTTATTCTTATTGACATAATTAAAAACATCAGCTTATTAGTAAAATAACTAAGACAACACTGAGGGAGAACTTATTTACAAAGAGAACTTTATGTTAAATACATATCATTCCTCTCAACTTAAATAAAATCACTTCCTACCTATAATTTTAGTCTTCTTAGCCATATTTCAAGTAACAATTCGTTGCCCCTCTTCCTAAGTAATATCACTTTGAATTTCTGTAGTCGTTTCATTTAAATTTTAAGTTTCAACCAATGTTATATCCAAGTTTAAAATCTTTCTCAATTAATCCGTATGTGCCTGTTTTGTATTCCATTGACTAAAACCAGGTACCTGTAACTACTTAGCTTACTAATAACCTTTCCCTTTACATTTAAAAAAATTAGAAAACACACTTCTGTTCCATACTTCCTACCCATCATTGAAATGTACTACTTTATGCTGATAACCTTCAGAGCCGTGTTTTACTCCTACATTTGGAATAAAACACGGTTTCTCTTGTGTTGAATTGGTTTCTGTTGTAACATTATATATATTAGAATTAAAAACATTAAGCAATGTTCGGGGTTTGTGTTGAAAGGTCATTTTTCCTGGTGTTAAGCCAGTTGACGAGGTCGGAGTTGTTCCCTACTTTAAAAAGGATCGATCGACTCATAGTTGTGAAGATTTACCGGCCTCTTTTGGATCCAACAGTGAATTTCGCAATCCATTTTTAAAGGTTTGTACAGCTCTTTCTGCACTGCCGAAAGAGGAAATATTTTATTTATTTATTTATTTACATCAGCTGCAGTAATTTATAACATCAGCTGGATATGAAATATATTGTTACATGATCATTTAAATAATAATAATATAATTATAATCTAATAATAATATTGATAATAAAAATAATAATAATAATATTAATAATAATAATAGTATTACAAATGGTTATTTTAATTGAAATGACTAACCTTATTAATAAAAAATACTACAAACATAAGTTCAAAATTGTAATGGCTTAAAAGTAGAATAAACACAGATCACATACCAAGAAGACATAACAAAAAAAAAAAAAAAAAAACGCATAAAAACAAGGACACATTACAACATGGATACTTTACATATAATGGTAGACACAAACAAATAATTTTGAAATAGACAGAGCAGAGGTAGAAATAATGAACAGCAACATCCGGGCGTCAGAACATCAGGAACATCAAAACATCAGGAACATAATTAACATGATCCGAAACATCAGGACACCAGGAAACATAATTAAATTAGGACTTCGGAACATCAAGAACATAATTATATATATCTGGAACATCAAGAACATAATTATATTGCACAGAAATATCAAGACAAAATATCATCAGAAACATCATTAGATTGATCTGAAACATCACGACATCAGGAACATGAAATTGATAAGGAACATTAGGATATCAGGGACGAAATTAAAGTTGACATAACAAGAAACACATAGCCGCACGGTCACATTACAAAACGGACACATTACAACACAGATAGTTTACATATACACGTAGACACTGAGATAAAAGAGGTGGAGTAAACACAAAACAATCAACAAATAACTTATAATAGCCAGCAAAGTAGAGTAGTGATCAGGAACATCAGGAACACAATGAAATTGATCTGGAACATCAGGACATCCGAATATCAGGAACACAGATAAATTGATTAGGAACATGAGGGCATCAGGAACACAAATAAATGTGATCAGGAACATAATTAAAATTGACAGTAGGGTTTAACACGCTACAGATATTGTAGTTCTAGTTGGCAACCAATAATCAAATATTACGCAAGAGAGATTTTTTAATTTTATGAATTGGGTCAGAAAATGAAAACAGATCATAATAATCATTATACAATTTACACAGGACACGTAATGGATTAAAAAGTTCATAGCTAGATCTAGAAAACGGTATTTTCAATTGTATATAATATCTTGTGACCCGATTAGGAACGTTAAAATTTATTTCGTTATGAAGAAAGCATGAATTTATTTCACCATTAATTAATTTTACGATAAATGTAATATTTAACATCATTCTTCTAGTTTGAAGTGTAGGAAGATCTACAAGTTTCAATCTGTGCTCATATTGTGGCAAATCAGTGTTGTTACTCCAACCTAGGACACGCAAAGCAAATAAAAGAAATTGTTTCTGAACTGATTCGATACTATCACTATATCAAGAATAATTAGGTGACCACACAACAGATGCATACTCAATGGTAGGCCTAACGAGGCAAGTAAATAAACGTTTAGTAACATAAGGATCATCAAATTCCTTAGACCACCTTTTAGTGAAACCCAAAAGAGATTTTGCGTTATTAACACAAGAATCGATATGTAAGTTAAACCGTAATCTATGGTCCAATAACACACCCAAATCAAGAAAATTTGTAACATTTTCAAGACATTTACTATCAATATAATAAACTGTAGGAATCAACGCTGCTTTAGTAAAGGATAACTTTTTACATTTCCTGAAATTTAAGGACATATAATTTACATTGCACCAGTCTGTCAGTCCTACCAAATCTTCCTGCAATAATTTCGAATTATCAATATTTTCAAATGACAAAAAGAGTTTAACATCATCTGCATACATTAATACTTTAGAAAAACGAACAACGGAAGGAAGGTTATTAAGGTATAATACAAAAAGAACTGGACCCAAGTGACTACCTTGTGGAACACCTGAAGTGACAGAAATAGAAAATGAAGAACATCTAAAAACAACTTTCTGAGATCTACCTCTCAAGTAAGACGATACCCACTTCAACAACCTAGGTGGGAAGCCCAAGGAATCAAGTTTAAATAATAAAAGTTCATGATAAACAGCATCAAAGGCTTTACTAAAATCAGTATAAATAATATCTGTCTGAAAATTATATGAAAGAGCTCTACATATGTGGGTAGACCCTTAACAAAACCATGCTGGTAGGGAGATATTAAGTTACCCACCATATGTTTCAATCTGCGAGTAACAATCTTCTCAAACAATTTAGGTATAGCACTCAGTTTAGCAATGCCTCTGTAGTTATCAATACAACGCCTATTACCATTTTTATGAAGAGGTATAATAAAACTCTTCTTCCAATAAGTTGGAAAATATCCAGAAGAGAGCGAAGAATTAAACAATTTAGTGAGTGGTATGTAAAGCTCATTGGCGCATTTTCTAAGAATAGATGATGGAATACCATTAGGACTAGGAACATGAGAGAATTTCAAAGATTTTAAACTCTGTAAAACTTCACTCTCTGTTATGACTATGCCAGAAAAAACGTTAAAGGTTTTTATATTATAGCCTGAACTAAAACGACTATTGGCAGAGTATGTGCTCTGGAAAAAATTTGCAAATAAATTCGCAATTTCGACAGGCTTCTACGATTCCGTATCATTTTATTTCATCGACGTAGGGAACCCGCTAACTTTCCCCTTTGAGTTAACAAGATCGTAAAAACTCTTAGGACTTACCCTGAATTTCTGTTTGATTTTACTCAAATACTCAGAATAACACTTACGATTCATAACGTTATATTTATGTCTAACGGTTGAGTAACACATGTAGCTAATTGAACAACCTTTTTTCTTGTATTTTTTATACAGTCTACTCTTTTCATTTTTAAGCTCCCTTAACTCCTTTGTAAACCATCGAGGACCTAAGTCAGAATCCTTTTTAACTACTAAAGGAACCGATACGAGATAATAAGATTTTATAATGTTGTAAAAAATGCTTGTCAAATCGTCAAGATCACCATTTTTAGCCGGCCATATCGAATTGGATAGTCTGGTCTTTAATATATGAAAATTCGTTCGGCAAAAATTAAAACTTTTTTCAATTTCTGGTATAGCAACTGAGTCTGAAATAATGCCTTCAAGGCAAATATCAAGAGTCGGAAGATACTTATCCTCCGGATAAACAAAAGGAAAAGATCTATTGAGTGAAATATTAGTTGTATTTGAAAAAACAAGATCAAGTAGTCTGTGACTTGAATTATAGACATTATTCAATTGAAGAAGACAATATTCAAAAACATTATCAAAGAAAACCCTCATACGTTCTGATACCTCATACCGTTTGATTTACAAAATTCAACAAATTTTCTGGAGCTAAAAGGTGGCCCATTATCACTTACAATATTAAATGGGAGCCCCAACGTAGAAGAAATTGATCGAAGTTTTTCCATTACTACAGCTGCTGTAGTTCTTTTAAAAGGAATAGCCTCCATCCATTTGGAACACACATCAAACAAAATCAAAATCTGTTGTCCCTTTGAAGAACAGAAATCGATATGAATTCTTTCAAACGGATATGTTGCTTCTATCCATTTTGATAAATTATGCGGCTTTGAGTTTTGTGTAGACTGACAAAAATCACATTTATTAATAAAGTTTTCAATATCTTGGTCTATACCTGGCCACCAAACAAATTTTCTTGCCAAAGCTTTACTTCTAACTATTCCTATATGTTGATCATGAATTAATTTCAAAACCTTATTAGGTAAAGTAATCGGTATTACTATTCTATCACCGTAAAATAAACACCCATTTTCCGTAGCAAGGGATTCTCTTTTTAAATAATATTTTTGTAGCTCTCCTGTCTTTTCTGTTGGCCTTTTGCCTGTTATAATAGAATTATAAATTATAAATTATAAATTATTAATCGTCTCTTTTACAGCTTCCGCCCTCAATGGAAAAGTTGATGTGTTCAAACTATTTATGCTATTATATTCAATACCTGTACCCGTGTTCTGTATTTTATCTGAAAAGTTCTCACATCGAAAAAGTATGAAACATAAAATTCCACTGTTTCTCGATTTGTGAGTAAAAACTGTGTCTGTATCTCAATGTGAAAAGTTACAACACTGGATACGTTGTTATTGGAATATTCCAAGTCAGCTGTCAAAAAATAAAAACAAACAAATAAAAGTAAACATAAAGTTGTATATATAAAAATGTAAGAACTTAAATTAATGTCGCTTTGTATACTTTAGATCGTGCATTTACCTTAAATGTAATGCTGGATGTATGTCCTGCTGTAAGATCTGTGTGTGGCGAAATCAAATTGGCTCATATAGCCAACTTTTATAACACGCTGCCTTTTTTGTAAAAGAATATTTTTCTGATTAATGAGGGGGCTAAAAGTTTACTATGGTTAAATTATGCTCGTTTGCAGTTTTTGAAAGCGTTTCGTAGTATTGCCTACTTATATATCGTAACGGTCTTAGCTGAACCGTAAGTACTTTGCTAAAAGTTACGTATAACTTATAGAGAATTGAGCTTAATGCCTTCCGAAGAATACATTGCCTTATTAACCGAATGTTTGCCAGAGCAAACTTTTGTGGTCGATTATGAACGTCACTATCCATCCCGTGGGTTTAGATGTAGAAATATTAAAGCAAGCTTGCAGCGATTTGTGAGTATGCATATAAATTTTAAAAAATCATGTATAAATATATTCGTTTTCTAGAGATTCTTTTAAAGCCAACTTTATAGTACGTTATAAAAATGAAGCTGCTACCATGAAAACCATAAATGATTTACAAAATCTAATAATACATCAAGATATTATTGATACGAATACTAAGACCATCAAAATGGATCCTAAAATTGAGCAGAAAAAAAGGTTACAAAAAACAACACTAAAAACCCTGCCAAGAGATTTTTTGAGTCAGAAATTGCCATGATATTGGATTGTCTACCTCATCTGGACACTGGTTTCATTAGACGGCTTTCATTTCGGTATGCTTCTAGTGAATAAGCTATAGCGGCGGGATTGGAATACAATTTGCCACCTGATTTAGATCAAGCCGATGTTAATGAAGTTTATATACCACCCGATCCACAAGATAAGTTCTATCAAGAAAGCGGTATTGAACATTATAATGTTTTCGATAGTGATAAATATGATATAATGAACCAAGATAATCCTCAATGTATTAATAAGCAGGGTAAGGGTTTTCCAAATGCTCCACAAAATGCTACACAACTCTTAGACGATAAAAGGGACTTGGCCGCAATTAAACATCGTTATCAAAATATTCCATGATTAGCGAAAGAGATCCAGAATATGGTGAAGAATATGATGATGAATACGATGATAGTTTTGAGGCATTGTTGGAATGTTAAACAAGAGTTATAAAATCAAAAGACATTAAAAAGTGTTGTCTAACGTGGCTGATGTATCGTAAGATGAAAACGAAAGTGAAGTGGAAGATTCCAACACCCGACAGCAGCATAATAACCAACGTAAATGTATGAATTTTTGTGAAAATCCAGAAGACGCAAGAGCTCGTTATGAAGCTAAACGTGAGGCTAAATATGCTCAAAAGGGTTCTTTTACGCCACAACAGCCGCGTAATATGGTGGGGCGCAGTAAGAGTCAGGGCCAAGAAAAAGACATTCTACGTAATAAATCATCTAGAGCTAATCACAATCGTAAAGCTGGAGCTAGTTATAAACAAAGTAAGAGAATGTTTTAGGGTAAAAAAAATTAAAAAAATTTATTAAAAATCGTACATATGTATAAAAAAAAAATGTAAATGAATTAAAGAAGGGTGGGAAAAAATACCTGCAGAATATAATATGTCAAAGGTAATAATGCGCAGACGATTGCAATTGGTAATTAATACGCAAGGTGGACACAGAAAATATTAGTAAATCTATGTAAATCTATACTAATATAATAAAGAGGTAATGTGTGTTTGTTTGTAGGAGGAAATCTCCGTAACTACTCATCTGATCTTCCTGAAATTTTCACAGGGTCTTACTGCAGATATGGGAAGTGCTATAGGCTATAAATTTTTAAATATTTTTAGTGGGCGTGGCACCTCCCACACAAAGTAAATTTTTAATATAATATATATTGAGTACTATGATAGGGTGCGCTTTGCAAATTTGTCTCAGGTCATCTATTATTAACGTGAGTAGTCAAACAAAAAAAAAAAAAACAAAGTGGGCGGGCTTGGACAAATGAGCGTGGCACCCCCATACAAACTTAATATTAAAGGTGATATGTCTGAATTACCGTAATAGTGAGAGCATTTGGAATTTGCTTGAGCCCTTTCATTACGATTTGGTGGGCAGGGGGTAGCGAAGCACACCGGGTTACATCTAGTGTACAATAAATTAAACATTTCATCGAATTAAGCTTAAGAGCGTAAACATTTATTTGACAGCACAGAACTTGAACTGCCATCCATTTTTAATATTCATTACAATTATTCTTTTTATTTTAATTTTTTTCATTTATTATATTTATAAACATATAATATATATGGTTATTTGAATTAGAAATCCATGATTATTTGAAGTTTTTAATTTTTTCTTCATGTGCAAAGATTTTACTGACAACCTGTATATTACATTAATGAGACCCAATTTTACGAATGATAAAAAATATGCTTGGTCATCGGGAAAAAATGTGGCCCAAAATAGTAATGATGCTGAATTTTTAAAAGTGTTATTTTTTTTTTTGGCTAATTTCACTGCAGATATCATAGCATAAATAATTCATCACAATATGAAAATAGAAAATGCCATTTAATATCTATTAATATAGCTAATCTTACCAGTACACTTAATTTTGGAAACTTTCTTACGTACTTAAAAAAATTTGATATTTTCTTTCTTTTTGTAACGCGTGTCACAGCTGATAAGCATACTTTCAAAATTGCGTTTTATACTGGATTAATGCAAAGAAAACACAAAATTCTGGTCGCGCTAGTTTTGGTTGTCTGTACGGTTTCAAAAAAGAATTAGGAAATACTTATAATCTAAAATTCCTATCCCAACCAAATAATAATGTATTACTAAAAGCTATATTAGATGGAATCGTGTTTTATTTTATACAACGTTATATTAATTGCACAAATTGGGATGTAGATTTTTAAGGTTTTGATAATTTTTTATCTCAATTATCCCTGAATTGGTGCTGTGCAAATTTTATAATGTAATCTTCTTCACGATCTCCCCACATTAATGAAATTAAATGTTCGAAAAACAATGTAATTAACTCGAAGGGAAAAAATTGATGGGTGGTATAGTATTAAATGGTAGCACAATTGGTGACGAAAATAGTGAATTGAGTTTTGTGGTAGAGGTGGTAGCTCGGTCATTTACTTTTGTAAATGTTCTTTAAGCTTGCTGAAACTTGTGTGCGATTGATTACCTCAAAATACTCGGTAAAATTAAGTTTTCTCTATTAAAATACAAAACTTGACCGGAAACTACAATTGATGTCATGGTACTGACGATTAAAAAAAAAATTAAAAAAGCTAATGCTGCTACTAAAAACTGGTTTTACTTAGAACAAAAGCAAAAATGGTTTAATTTGAAAATGTGGTCTTTTTCGCAAAAATTTGCTGATATGCCTCAATAACTATAGAAAAAAAGCAGTCCAATACAAACAAAGCGAAATATCTATCAGCCAGAAGCAAATATCTGAATGATTATCACATCAGGAAACCGGAGTACTGTAAGAAAAGCTTAAAGAAACTTAACTCTGTTAATCCAAGTAAAGATTGGTGGAATTTATCAAACAACCTGAAAACACAAAGCAGGATACAAAGAGCTGATATAAATTGAATATTGGAAGAATTCTTGATATTTTTTTTGTATTAAATATATTAAGAAAATCTTGTAAAAAAAAGCAATGGTGATAGATTTTGGAATTTTATGTTTTCGAGAAAGATTCCTCTTGTGGTACCAAATCTTACAATATCTTAAATGGTAATTATGAACAACTAAATGATTTTTTGCGTCTGTTGACTGGTCAACAATTTTCTATTGCAATGATTCTGATCAACTACTTAAATTTGTGTATAATAAAATGAATTATGTGGTTTCCATGATGGTGCCTTCTATGACACCATCTCAGGGTAAATAACCCCCTTGGTTTAATAGAGGGCTTAATAATTTAAAAAACGTCAAAAGCGAAGCTTTTCAAAAATATAAAGAAACTAAACAAAATGCTGATTTAAAATATTTTCAACACATTCGACGTGAATTTGATTTTTTACATAACTATTTGTATAAACAGTATATATTAAATATTTTTGAATTTTATAAATAAACAAATAAAGAATTCTGGTTATCCGTGTAATATGTTTTATGGCAATATTGTTTCAAATAATAATATTGAATCTTGCAACTTGTTTACGTTATTTTTCCAAACTACTTTTACTGAACATAGTAACTATACAAGTGTGCATCTGTCAAGTGCCCCATTTCAATAACATTACCTTTTTAATGCATGCTTTAAAAATTGCAAATTTCCAGTTCAGTGGAAAAACTCTTGTGCGATTCCTATTTTTAAAATCTGGTGATAGATCCAATGTTTTGAATTATAGGCCCATTGTTAAATAGTGTGTTCTGGCCAAAATCCTTGATAAGATCCTGTATAATAAACTATTTCATAATGTTTTATCAAAAATTTTAGCTTTTCAACATGCGTTTTTACCTGATCGATCGGTTACAAAACGCAAATAACAAAAATAAAAACAACTGTAAAGATGCGGTTATAATTGTTAAGATGTGGTCTCCATATGACAAAAACTACTTTTTAAAAACATTTGCTAATTACCGTAAAATTAATAAAGGCTTTAATTTCTGTTTAAAACACCTTGGAGAATCTTCAAACAATAAATTTTTTGTCAATGAAAATCTTACTCAGTATAATTTTACCATTCTACGTGCGGCAATAAAACTAAAAAAGGAAAATCGTTTTCACAGTGCCTTTAGTATACGTGGTCTAGTATATATTAAAAAGACTGCGGAAAGCAACATAATAAGAATTGATGATATAGAATATCTGGCTGATTTATTTCGAGAATCAGAACCCGCACCTAATGCTAATGAACGTTTTCATACAACTTCTTATAAAAATCTTATTTTCCAACTATTTTGTTTTATTTCTAACACTTTATACCATTTTAAATACATTAATATATACGTTTATACAAACTTAAAATTTTTTTCAAATCAATATTTCAACAAACAATGTTAACTATAACTTTTTTTATCAAACTTATTACTTCGTGCGTTACTCGATCATTATTTTTAAAACTTAAAAATGAACAATACTTATAGAATAAATTCCAGGGATAATGTTGCGAATATGGTTAGAGTCCTTGCCAATTAGAGGAAAGGTATTAAAATATGTCATATCAATACTCAAAGCTTAAGGAAAAAGATTGACGAATTTAGATTGATTTTTGAAAACTCAGGTATTGATTTTATATGTGTTTCGAAAACATGGTTTGATTCCGAAATTACAGACTTTTCCGTTTCCTTAAATGGATATAATTTACGTAGAGTTGATAGAGAAGATGGATATGGCGGCGTTGCTATGTACATAAAAAAGGGGATTTCTTTTAGCATCAAATGTACATCTAAGAAAAATTGTGATTTTGAGGACATAGATAATACAGATCCTCTAAATCTAATTGAGTATCTATTTATCGAGGTAAATAATGAAGGTAGGAAATTGCTTTTAGGGAGTGTTTACAGGCCTAATAAGAATCTTTGTACCAGGCGATTTTTTCGAACTTTGGAAACGCAAACAGCTTTGTACGATGATGTTATCATAGCAGGAGATTTTAATTCAAACCTTCTGGTAGATTGTAGTTTCTCTGATGAATGTGCCTCGATTGGTTTAATATCACCTAATATCTTACATCCTACACACTTCATTGCAACTATTAATAGGCTTTTGGATTTGTTTCTTGTGAGTAATGAAATTAATATACTACTCTACGATCAACTGTCTGCATCATGTTTTTCCAAGCATGATCTTATTGTCATGACTTACAATTTCCAACTTGTTATACAAGTTGGGAGGATTACTTTTCGAGACTTTAAAAACATTAATTTTAGACTCCTTGAGGAAGAATTTTTTAATATTGATTGGAATGCTTTGTATTGCTTAAATTCTGTGGATGACCAACTCTCTTTTCTGGAGCAAAACATAAATTATCTGTTCGATCTAACTGTACCAATAAAATCGAAGATTAGTAGTAATAAACCAAAACCCTGGTTTTCTTCTGAAATTAAAGATTGTATCAATCAAAGAGATTTTGTCTATGCACGTTGGAAAAGATTTAAAACAACAACATTACATGATGATTATCTGACTGCTAAGAGAAACACAAATAAAATGACTAAAAAGGCCAAATCCAATTTTTATGCTGAAAAATTTTCTTCTGCCATTGACTCCAAAAGAACATGGCAAACGATACGCGAAGTTGGTATCGGTAAATCTACGCATCGAGAACGATGTTCGGTTGATGAAGGTACAATTAATACAAAGTTTTTAAGTGTTCCTATGGTTCAAGCAGATAAAGATTACTATATCAATAGTCACTCGAATAAATATGCTGAATCTTTTTTTTTTCTTTTGCTGCAGTAGACCAATGTGACGTTTATCTAGTTTATTGTCTATAAAATTTAACTCTATAGGAGTGGACGGGATTAATCCTAAGTTTCTCAAGATTCTTTTACCTCAGCTACTTCCAATTATAACTTTTTTCTTTAACAAAATATTAACTTCAAGCCACTTCCCATCGAATTGGAAAATAGCTAAAATCATTCCAATACCCAAAGCTGGTTCCGATTATAGATCAATAGCTATTCTTCCATTTCTCTCTAAAGTATTCGAGCGTATAATGAACAAACAAATGACTAGTTTCTTGGATCACAATAACTTGCTAACAGATCGTCAATCTGGGTTCAGGAGGAAACACAGCTGCCTAACAGCCTTAGTTGGTGTTACAGAGGAGATTAGGGAGAAACTTAATGATGGCAAGACTACATTTTTAATACTTTTAGATCATTCAAAAGCGTTTGATACCGTGGATCATAACATTCTTTGTTACAAACTTAAAAACTTTTTTAATTTTTCTTCAACCGCTACTCAGTTATTGTCAACATACTTACGTGGCAGGTATCAGTATGTTGAAACTAGAATCCAAAATTCAATGACACTGCCTGTAGCAAGGGGCGTACCTCAGGGGTCCATTGTTGGGCCACTATTATTCTCATTGTACTCCAATGACCTCCCAGGCATTTTAACAAATTGTAATGTAAGAATGTATGCGGATGACATTCAGCTTTATACCAGCTGTAGTAATGCCCTAATCGACCAGTGTATTATCTCTATTAATCAGCAACTCCATCGTATTTATACATGGGCAACGGCAAATGGATTAGAGATAAATCCGAAAAAATCAAAATGCATTGTAATTCAAAAGCGACTTTCCAAACTAAATATTACACCTAATATAATTATAAATAATCAGAAAATTTAAATCGTTAAATCTGCTAAGAATCTAGGTATTTTTTTTAATGACACTCTTACGTGGTCGAACCATATTAACTATGCCTGTGGTCGTACTTTCTCTACGACTAGAACTCTGTGGCAAACCCAGCATTGTACACCTATGAAAATAAGAATCCTACTTGCCAAAACTTATCTGATGCCTGTTTTACTGTATGGTTGTGAGCTATTTGCGAAATGTGATACAATTAGTAAAAGGAAATTGAACATTGCATTTAACAACATAATCACATATGTATATGGACTTAATAGACGTTCTAGTATATCTTTGTTTTCATCGCAGCTATATGGCGTTTCTTTAGATAATCTTTTAAATATAAGAGTTTTAGTTTTTTTTACATAAAATAATGTATACCCACAAAGCGGATCGTCTGTACGACAAACTTTATATTTCAGATATAAGCAGGGGAAAAAGAATTAGATCAATTAGATATAAAAGTTTAATATCGGAGTGGGAATTCTACATATTCGCAGTATCTCTCTGGAATTCTATACCCCATAGCTCACAACTTTTAAGTAACGCACGAAAATTTAAAGAAAATATTTCTAAACTCTTTTCGGCATAAAAATTTAAAACATTAAATATTATTTGATATTATAATACATTTGATTAAATTAAATTTCAAATATTTCAACTTTATTCTTTAATTTTAAACTTATTGTTCTTTGCATTTTATATAAAGAAAATTTGTAATTAGTTATTAATTTATTAACGATTTTATAATTTTAAATACAATCGGTTCCATACTGCAAAATAAGACTTTTAGTCTTGTGTATGGAGCAGTTCCAATAAATAAATAAATAAAAAAACAAGTAAGAAAATTATAGTCGGTCTAGACCCTATACCATGCGTTTAGAAACTCTATCTCTTAGGCCCAACTAACTGGACATAGAAAATAAGCAAAAACCAAATTTGAGTGGGATTTTTATTAATTTTTTTGGCTGCAGATATGAAAAAGTTCATATCGGATGCAATATATATATGGGTAGTAGGTCTAAAAATGGACCGATCCTGATCATGTTTGGTAAAGTCTTTTGTATTTTGCAAAAATTTATACAAACAAAATTTGAGAAGAATCAGTTCAATATTTTTGTTCTTTTATAGATTTAAGTGAAGATCGGGAAGCAGCTCTATATGGGGCCAAAGGGATCATTTTTGAACTATTCATTAATGGATGTAATGAACGCATATAAACCCAATTTGAGTAAGATCTATATGACAATTTGGATCTTATAACAATTTATGTCGATTTCGTAGGGGTAATTTGTTTGGGGGCTAGGTCTGAACATGGACCGATTCTCACCAATTTCAACAGCGTTCATCCCATGGCCGATCAAAGATCACGTACCAAATTTCATCAAAATATATTCATATTTGCGACCTGCAGTTTGATTACAAACTTGACATGGACACACAGACGGACGGACGGACGGACGGATATTGTTAAATCAACTCAAAAAGTGATTCTGATTCGATCGGTATAATTAAAGATGGGTCTAGGTCAAATATTTTTGGTTGTTACAAACAGCAGCACAAAGTCATTATACCCAAACCACATAGTGGTATAGGGTATAATAAATAAAATGTACAAATTTAGTAGTGCACCTATCCCTCGATTTACACGATAGATGCGTTCCTGAAAAAATCGTGTAAACCGAAATAGAAAATATTTGTATTGAAAATCGTGGAAATCGAAAAAAGACACAAACAAGAACTAATTTAAAATTTTTTTTATAAAATTCATTTATTTCAGCGTAAATTAAATAATATAAAATTAATACATATACAAAGTTAGAAGTATTCAGAGAAATTTATAAAGCAAAAAAAAAAAAAATTAAATCATAAAAATTCAAAAATTTACAAAGTTACAAGTTTTCAAAACAATTCATAAAACAAAAAAAAAAAAAAAAAACAAGTAAGAAAATTATAGTCGGTCTAGACCGACTATACGATACCCTATACCATGCGTTTAGAAACTCTATCTCTTAGGCCCAACTAACTGGACATAGAACATAAGCAAAAACCAAATTTGAGTGGGATTTTTATTAATTTTTTTGGCTGCAGATATGAAAATGTTCATATCGGATGATATATCTATATGGGGACTAGGTCTAAAAATGGACCGATCCTGATCATGTTTGGTAAAGTATCTTTTATTTTGCAAAAATATATACAAACAAAATTTGAGAGGAAGCAGGGCAATATTTTTGTTTTTTAATAGATTTAAGTGAAGATCGGGAAGCAGCTGTATATGGGGCCAAAGCCATCATTTTTGGACTACTCATTAATGGATGTAATGAACGCATACAAACCCAATTTGAGTAAGATCTATATGACAATTTGGATCATATGGCAATTTATGCCGGTTTCATAGTGGTAATTTGTATGGGGGCTAGGTCTGAACATGGACCGATTCTCACCAAGAGCGTTCATTCCATGGCCGACAAAAGCTTACATACCAAATTTTATCAAAATATATTCATATTTGCGACCTGCAGTTTGATTACAAGGTTTACATGGACATACAGACGGACGGACGGACGGACGGACGGACATTGTTAAATCAACTCAGAAAGTGATTCTGATTCGATCGGTATAATTAAAGATGGGTCTAGGTCAAATATTTTTGGTTGTTACAAACAGCAGCACAAAGTCATTATACCCAAACCACATAGTGGTATAGGGTATAATAAAAATTTTAATAAACAATATGTATATGTAGTCGAATAAAAAAAACCAGTTATATATATATATATATCAGTTATCACATATGCTATGTATATGTTTGGTATGCAGCAAATCACGTTCGTTACTAGATGAAATTTCTTTATTTCCGGTTCGATACTTGTTAAATTGGAGACAATATCGTTTCGTGGAGATTTGTACAAGTAATTTGTAATTAAAGCCTGAGTTGGTTTATTGTTTAAATACTTATAATTCTCCCGATATTATGCTAAACCTTCTGTAGTGTATCGCTGGAATGCGACGGCTCTTTCAATATTCTGTTCATGTTTTGCAAAAATGGTTTCCCAGTTTTTGACCTAACTTAAGCCCTTCACATATATTTTTCGTTGTCAGTGCTACTGATTCTGCATCTCGTTCATCGGAATCATCGTTTTTTTCGGTCACCAAATTCACAAAATCTTCAACATCTAGCTCCTTATTTATCACTAGACGTAACACGGTGTGCTTCGCTACCCCTCGCCCGTATCGTAATAAAAAGGCTCACGCAAAGTCCCAAGGCTCTCACTAATACAGTAATTCAGATGTATCACATTTAATATTAAGTTTGTGTGGGGGTACCACGCGCATTTGTCTAATCCCGCCCATTTTTTTTGGCTGACTACTGACGTTAATAATAGATGACCTGAGACAAATTTGCAAAGCTTTCTCTATCATAGTACTTAATATATATGATATTAATAATGCGCTTTGTATGGGAGGTGCCATGCCAACTAGAAATATTACAATAAATTAAAGCCTGTAGCACTCCCATATCCGCAGTAAGACAATGTGAAAATTTCAGGAAGATCAGATGAGTAGTTACGGAGATTACCTCCTACAAACAAACAAACAAACAAACAAACAAATATTACCTCTTTATAATATTAGTACAGATGACAGCGTTACCATACGAAAAAAATTTTGGTAATATTCGTTAATATAAAAAAAAATTTAGAAGCAACATAACTATATTGTTAATGTGAAAAAACCTGAATACCATTTATACTAATTATAACTAAATATGTATATTATATGTACATGTACATACAAAAAATGTAATTAAAAAAAAAATCGTGCAAATTTAGGAAATTTCTGACATCCCTCGATTTATGCGAAAACAAAAAGATTGTGTTAAAATGAAAAAACAATTGTGTAAATCGAGGGATATGTGTATTCACTAGCCATGGAGAATAGAAAATAAGTTGATTTGATATATGTATACTGATTTCGAAGGCTTATGATTCAGTTAATCATGATATTTTATTATGAAAACTTTACCAATTTGGTACTAATGGAAATTTATTGCAGTTTTTTAAAAGTTTTCTTACGAATAGGAAATTGACAGTTCAAATTAGTTCATGCTTTTCTAACAATGTAATCAATGCATATTCTGGAACACATTTAGGGCCCATTATTATTTTAAATTTTTGTAAAGAACTTACCTGGCTGTTTGCAATTTTGTCGATGGTTTGAAATTATTAGCTGATATTACAAGTATATGACATTCAGTTATGCTTCAAACAGATTTAATAGCACCAAAAGAGTGGTGTTATTTAAACAGGCTTGTTCAAAATATTGATAGATGTTGCGTTATGTTGTCATATACCCATTGTCATAATCTAGGTTTTTATAACTACACTATAAGTGATGTCACTCTTGAGAGAGTTGGCGAAGTTTAAGATTTTGGAGTTATTTTTGGTTCTGAGTTGATATTTCATAATCATATAAATTACATAACATCTAAAGCTTCATTGAACGAAGTACTGCGGACTTAGTTGACCCTGTCGCATTAAAATCATTGTTTTTTCGTTAGAAATTATTTGGAATATTGCTCTATAATGTGGAGTCCTTATTATGAAAGACATTCTGCCAGAATTGAAAAGAATCAGAAATTATTCACAAAATTTGCATGTAAGAAAATAAATTGGTCCGGCGATCTTCTTTCTTATGAAAGTAGGGGTAAATTTCTAGGTCAAAAATATTTAATAGATCTTAGATCATCATTTGCTATAATGTTTGTATTTAATATTTTAACAAATAATATGTGTTGTGATGCTTCGTCTGATTTAGTGATTTACGTCAGGAGCGTTTATTTTATGTAGATTTTCATCATACGCATTCTGGGGTTAATGAACCAATTACAAGATGTTTAAAGCTTTGTAATAGTTTTTCAATCCTTTCAAATTTCAATTTAGATAAAAATGATTTTAACACTGCTGTTAGGTTAGAAAAAACTTACGAATGTTAGGTTAATGGACCATTTGTTCCGTACTTCAATATTCATACAAAGTTACCATTTAATCTTATATTTGTATCCATTTTGGATCACTTCTCCCTAAATATTAATAATTTAAGCTTTACTCAACGCTAGAGAGGGGCGCGTGAGTGAATTTTGGCCCACGCTCTAGCAAGAAATTTTATAATCTCTCATGAATCACTCACTCGAATTTTTCTTTACCCACGCACTACGAACGTCAGTAAAATTATAATAACTCACACTCACGCGTGATTCACGTGAACCACGCAAATCACGTGACCAACGCAAATCCCTAATCGACACAGCTAATGTAAAAATTTGTTGAGGGATTCACCTTTTTGCATCTTTCTTTACTCAGGATAGCTAATGTAAAACACAATTGTGAGATTCCCCTTTTTTGCATTTTTCTTTATTCAACATAAACAGCTAATGTAAAAAGCAAGTGTGGGATTCCCCTTTTTGTTTTTTTTTTTTTATCAACATAGATTAGATATGTAAAAGACAATTGTGGAATCCCCCTTTTTTGATTTTTGTTGTATAGAAGAACAAATATTTGTACTGTTTGGTTCATTTTGTGAGTTGTTTTCAATAGTTCAGATGCGTTTTACTTACGACATGGCAAACTTGAACGAAGACCAGATACGAGAACTGCTCAATGCAGAAAGTGACTCCGATATTTCAGATTCGGGATTTGATTATATTTCAGAAAATAGAGAAACAAGTTCTTCTGAAACAGATACTGAACGGGAACCCATCCTAGCTGCAGCTAGCTCTGTTGATCCGTTTTTTATTGTTAAAAACAAAATGGTTTAGAGTGTCACTCCATTACCTCAGCCTATTGGAGCTACGGCTGAGAATATTATATCAACGCAACCAGGAACAACTCGATTTGCAGTGTCCAGATGCAATGACATTCTGTCAGCTTTTTTGTTGTTTTTTCCGCCTCCAAGAGAAATAATTATCATCAAAAGTACTAATAAGTATGGCAGGGTCAATATTGGTGGCAAGTGGAAAGATATTGATGAAGACGCATTGCACGCATATATTGCTGTGCTCATTCTTGCAGGCGTATGTCGGTTTGTATAATCTTTTTTTTTTATTTCAGCAAAATATTTGGCTAATATAAAATCTATTACTGAAAGTGGAAAAAATGAAAATGTTCATGGTTTATTTGATGCAAAATTTGGTTGCCCCATTTTCAGAGCAATTATGTCTGAAGATACATATCATATGATTAATGGTGCCATCCATTTCGATGATGGTTTGAGTCGACGACAAGTGCGTAGTTGCGATAAATTTGCTCCTATTCGTAAACTGTGGGACCATTGGGAACAACTTCTTCCAAAGTTTTACAATTGTCACGAAAATGTCACCATTGATGAGCAACTTGTTGCATTCAGGGGCGATGTAGTTTTCGACAGTTTATGCCATCAAAGCCAGCAAAATATGGTTTAAAATTTTGTTTATCGATGGACTCTAAGTCAGGCTACGTGTGGAAAATACAACCATACCTTGGTAAGCCTACAAATGCATAGCCTGAAAAGAACAAAGGGCAACGCGCTGTATTGGATTTAACAGAAGGTTTGAAAGGGCAAAATATAACAGGCGACAATTTTTTTTCCACTTTTGAGTTCGTAAAAAAAACTGCAGGAATGGAAAATTACATATGTTGGAACAGTACGCAAAAATAAAACATTCATTTCTCCGAAATTGCTGACTATCAAAAAACTCCCTTTGTACCATTCTACATTTGCATTCGATGGCATTGCGACATTAGTATCATACATCAGCCGTAAGAACAAACCAACAATATTGATTAGTTCAATGTACAAGACTTGTTTCGTATTGCAAGTCAACGAAAGGAATGTTAGTTTTATGTTCTCCTATAATTTCTAATACTTCATCTCTTTTAGGTGGCGTAGATACTGCTGATCAAATGGTTGGTTCCTACAGCACAAAACGCAAAACAAATCGATGGCCAAAAATTGTATGTGAAAACATACTTGATATATCTGCATTGAATGCGTACATAATATTTTCTGAAATCGACGTTTCAGCGGCTCCAGCTGATCGGAATCGCAGGAGACCAGAGTTTTTGCGGCAACTAGCACTTTCTCTGGCTAACGCGTATATGATGAAACGGACTAGATTACCTCGACAAGAGTTGTCAGGACAGTTATTGACTGAAATACGATCACCGTGCGTAGTTCCAGTGGCCTCGTCAAATAACACTTCTAATTCAGGGGATCGAAAGCGTGGAATTTGTAGTTGCTGCAAGTCAAAGTCGGATATAAGATGCTCCATTTGCAGCAAGTTTATTTGCAAAACTAACCGAAAAACATGTTGCTTATCATGCAATCACAATTATTAAAAAACCAACTAATAAATACTTACTTTTTTAAATAAATGTAAAAAAATCAAAGAAAATATACTATGGACCAAATGGTCCCTTAACCTAAGATTCGTAATTTTTTATTTTTCTCAGTTCTGTTTTAAGTCAGAACCTTGAATTTTTGTATATGACATGGTTTTGTAAAAAGACCACGTGAGCTAAAAAATTAAGTCACTATATGTCACCGTTCAAAAATTACAAAGGAAACAATCCAAAAATTAGACCAAATGGGCTTAACCTAACAGCAGGGTTAAGTTGAATTTATTAATTCATACTGTTAAATTTTAAATTAAAAATCTATAATATTAATAGGCTAGACGATTTTTTGTTACCGATGTTTTGTTCCACCGTTTTATCCCAATTATGACAAAACTTTTAAGCTGTTACCCAGATTTACAGATTTTCTTCGTCTGGAATATTTTTTGGAGTTATGATCGTTTAAAGTTGCTACTAACACATACATAAAATTATACAATGCTATGTGCGTGTTTATTAAATTTGTTAATGTGTTTGTCTTAATGTGTTGAGTCTGTTTCCTTCATTTAAAATAAGTTGAGTTGTGAAGCATACCTTTAGGCTCTTTATTAAATGAAAAAATAAAATCTCCTTGAATTTGCACTCGAATTTCGAGTGCTGGAATCTACTAGTATTAATTATTGTACAAAGATTACTATTATTTTCGTATGTCTGTAAGATGTAAATCAGTAGACTAAATAAATAGCTGTAACTTATCTTGGAGCCTTCATACACAATACCTTTGTATATTTAGTAGATTCTATATTATCATTTGAATTTTTTTATTGCAGCATTTATTAATATACTTGAAGAGTGAAAACAACTAAGTTAACATCGTTCCATATCATCTCATTTACAACTGTGAAACTGTTCCATATAATTATATTGTATAGGTATTAAACTAAATACTTACTTGCTTTGAACAATTCTTTATAAAAAATAAATATTTTAATATATTTATCAACATTTTGCTTCAATTTATTTGTTTTATTTTATGACATTTTTTATATGCAGTACATTACAATATAAATGTTATAATTATTTGTTTTAAATTATTACATATGATAAACATTGGCTTCTCTAGCTAAGTGTGTAGGGCCCACAAAAACTCGTGTTTTGAGAAAAAATGGTATTTAAGAACTTTTGAAACATCCTCAAAAATCTGAAAAATTTGGCAGTTTGTAATCAAATTCTTAAAAAAATTATTAGAAATTATTTTTTGTTAAAAGAAAGAAATATAAATTTCATTATTCTGGCAGTAATAACGAATAGTTATTATTATTTTTCTTTTTAATTTGGTAAGATTAGATGATAACAGCTTTCCTCTACACACAGAAAGCAGATTAACGGGGTTTAATGAATTTACTGCCAACCAATCTGCATTGAAGGTCATAGCGGAATTTTGGGTTAATTGAATAACAATTCTATTGTCCTAACAGCGAACATTCTATTAAATAGAAAAAGGTTAACTTCTATCAAAAATATAGACGTCGAACATTTGGTTGGCGTATTTTCTTTATATGATCACAAAGAAAAAAAAAATTGTTTACAAAACAATTTTGGTTTGATAATTTTGGCGGCTTAACAGAAAATATTTAAGCACAATAAGAAATGACACAATCGAAAATATAGTTATTATACTTAAGAACAATTCGAAAACTCATACACTTTTATTCAGTGTAATGATTTAGGATTTATTTTCTGTTTAATAAAAATTATAAGATTTTGCATAATTTTCATATAAATAGGTTTACAATTATGCTGCTTAAAGTGCCAATGTCAGCTCTTTTCAGTTTTAAAACACTTAAAATTTTTTACAGACTATTTAAGTTTAAAAACAGAGAGCTGTTAATGTCTTTAAACGAGAGCCTAACTGCACCAATGCGTATGATTATTTTTAATATAGTTTTATTTATTTTGATTTATTGTTGTTAGTACGTACTAGTTTTGATCAAAGTGCTGGTTACTTTAGCATTTTTACAATAGTTCGTATGACTATAAATTAAATCTTTCTAGTATAAGTAATTATAACTAAATAGTTAAAATTATGAAAAACAAATCCAAACTTAATAACAGCAATATAATTCAGATATATAACAATAAATTTTATGGGGAAAAAATTTTAGAATTTTAAATAACAAATATTTTTTAAATTTTCTTTTATCCTACTAATCAGAAACAACGTAGGAATTTCAAGATTAAAGAAGACTTGTAACACCTGACTGAAAGATATGTTGGTAACTTAGTATAAAATAATATTAAACAGAAAAGTATTTTTTTCAGTAAATTTATATTAAATAAAAAAATTGCTACAAATTTCAAAATGATTTTATAAAAATAACTTTTTGAGTTAAATATAAATGCACATTAAAAATATATTGACCTGCAAACACCCATGTCCGCGTATGCAGGCATGACATTAAGTTGTTTTTTTTTTTTCATTTAGTTTTTAACATCATATTTTAATTGATTTGCTTTTATTTATGGTGTATTTGAATATAACTATTACTGATCTATTGAGTATGTATGTATGCATGTGTGTAGCTGGTATGTTCTATATCTATTTTATATCGCTCTATTTTAATTATTGTTTTATTTATATACAGATACAACATTAATTTTAATTAAGCTTCTATGAAGCTTAACACAATATTTGCAATATACTTGTATAATGATTTTTCATTATAACAGTTTCATTCCTAACAATTATTTAAGATGAGAAATTTATTTGATTTTATTTGTGTTTTTTTCAACTGAAATATATAATTTAGACAGATAGTTAAAGAAATTAGATAATCAAATAAAATTCATAACTTAAAGTATGTTACGTGTAATTCGAAAATTATATTTATACATACGTTAGAAGGAAAAAAAAAACAATACAAAATGAATCCTTGGTTCAATTATGGTCTTCTACAAAATGAGTTAACGGAAAGAATATGTGGTCTCAAAATGTTAAGATCTTAACCATATTTGTTTGGCTTTGTGATATATGAATATAGATATTTAATTATATTTCTAAAATTGATTTTATTTCTCTAATGTGTATATATTTCCAAGAAATTCTTTCTGGTAGAGAGCAGCATTACATTCACTTGGCTTTAGAAAGCGGTTTTCATACTTGTTAGTTGTATGGCGCCTAAGGTGCCAATACAAATATATGCTTCTAGCTATTTTAGATCATATACCGCTATGTGATAATTTATTGATGTGTCCGCCGTATGTGTATCCATACAAACTCACATTAATCAAATTTGGTATCTAAGATTTCATCGGACCCAGGACGAACTTTGTTGAAGTTGATGAAAATCGGTGCAGGTTTGGACCTAGTTATTATATAAATAATCCCTATCAGACTGACTAAATATTCATAAGACCGTGATTGTCATGTATGTATATCGATAAAATTTAATGCATGCTTGTCTTTTCCAACCATCAGTCAGTAGTCTAAAAAAAAGCCCAATGTGAACATTTTTAGTCATAATCAACATATAAAGCTGATTCCGGTACTTCACTTAAATCTATGAAAAGATGTACAATTTTCATAAAATTTTCTCAAATTCTGTTTTTAATGTTTTAGAGAAAAGTAAGTAACTTGGTCATTAACGGTCCATTTTTCACTAGTCCCCATATAAAACTAATATGATGTATAAAGTTTTTTAATAAAAATATGAAACTATCTGGTTTATGTTTCTTTTATTGTTCAGTATTTTTGATCTGGATATGCTATAATTTTCTTATTTGCTTAGTAATAACTTTGTACGTTTTTAGGAAAACGTCTTTAAAAAAAAATTTTTTTTTAAATGTATTTTTTTAAGAAACTATACTTTTTAAGAATACTTTTTTAAGAAAAGGTAATTTTTTAAGAATATATACTTTTTATGATAATGTGTTTTTTAAGGAAATGTATGAATGAACTTTCATAAGATAATGCAATTTTTAAAATTTTTATTTAGTGTACTTTTAGGGCAGGTGTACTTTTTTAAGAAAAGATACCTTGTTAAAAAAATTGTAATAAAATTTAATACTAAAACGTACTTTATTTAAAACTAAAATGTTTTTTTTAAAGAAAAATTATTTTTTTGAAAAAATTCACTATTTACAAATGAGTACTTTTTTTATTTTTTAATAGAAGATAATCTTTTAAGAATTGGTATTTTTTAAGAAAGTATACTTATTAAAAAAATTCACTTCTTAAGAAAAGGTAAGAGTACTTTTTTCAGAAAATGGTACCTTTTTCTGCAAAAATTACTTCTTTAAAAATGAATACTTCTTTAACAAAATATTATTTTTTTAATAAAAGGTACTTCTTTAAGAATAGCTATTTTTTGAGAAAGGATACTTTTTAAAAGGATTTACTGTTTTAAGAAAAGGTTTTTAAGGTTTTTCGTGAAAAAAGTACATCTATCGAAAAAAGTTTCTTTCGATAATTATTTTTTTTAGAAAAGTTATTTTTTAGGAACGGAATTTTTTTAAGAAAATTAACTTTTAAGATAAGGCGTCTTTTGTGTTGTTTGTATCTTATGTGGAATTTCGTATATAGCAAACTTTAATATTCTTAAAT
This sequence comes from Cordilura impudica, assembly GCA_963682025.1. Taxonomy (NCBI): domain Eukaryota; kingdom Metazoa; phylum Arthropoda; class Insecta; order Diptera; family Scathophagidae; genus Cordilura; species Cordilura impudica. The sequence continues at coordinate 107,880,840 of OY821517.1, forward strand.
CCGTTCCTTAAGAAGGTAAAAAATGTGTGTTTCTCAGATAAAATCATCGTACCAAATTTCATATTCCCTAGATTTATTGGTTTATTTTATAAAAGATATGCACCATAAAATAACGTCCCTTTTCGTCGATGCTTATTTCTTGGCCAGAATCTTCTCAACAAATTTCATATTTTTAAATTCATTGGTTTAAAGTTACGACAAGTAAAGTTTTCCCCTCTTTTTGACCATTAAAATTTTAAATAAAATTTATAGGGTTTTTGCTTTTAAATCCCATTTAATAATTTTTTAACACGACCACTTGAGGGGGGCTTTGAACTCCATTCCCAATAAAATTTTTAGTCAAATATTTTAAAAGGCTATCAGAAAACCTTTCGTATGACCATCCCTCGGGTGAATTTTTATACTTTCCCCTGATTTTTCCAGTAATTTTTTTTATATAAAAATTTATTTATCCAGACGTTTTTTAATTTTAAGTCCAATCAGAATATTTTACTTAAGTGAAATTTTATTACTTTTAGAGTTCTAGTCAGTAATCATGAACTTAAGGACCTTTTCCGGAAACCCTTCGATTAGGGATTATAAAGTGGTTCCTGTCACTTTTTCGGTACAGGTGCTCTAACTTCTTATAAAATCTTATATATTGTGGGACACCTTTCTTTGCTCTTCAACTCTCGTCTAGATGATTTGCTTCCCTTGATCAATAAGTACGTTATGGCTCTTGTACCATGCAAGAGATTTCTTACCATAGTGACAGAATGCCAAATAAAACCAAAAAAAAGTGGACACATGGCATTGCCTTATGAAACATTACTTAATATGAATTTCGGTATTTATAGAGCTCGTTGTAATAAATTGTTGCCATACGAGGAAATTTTTTTTTTTTTTTTTAATTCGTCTTCTTTTGGATTCTCAACTTATCTCTAGCATTTTTTCGAGCATTGGCAATATAAAAATTTAAATCAGGAAGCTGCAAAAAATCTGTCAGTACATAGAATTTTGTCGTCCATTATGCAGTTGGAGTTTTTTTTTTATGAAACATGATTTAAATGTCCGTGTCTGTTCTTGAACTCTTTTTCACTTTGCATGTTTTAAATTCTTTACTGGCTCTAACTTATGCGCGTAAAAAACCGAGCTCAGATCTAACCAAACTACTTTCCTACCGGGTATATTCGGGGCTTTTTCCAATATTATAGGCCTTACAAGCACCATGTGGATAGTTCTTTCTTCTAGAACCATGCTTCTATCAATGGTCAATTCTTCTTCTTAACATTGGAAACAGTTTGAGAACAGATCTTTGATTCTTTTGGCCAACTTTTTGTAGGACCAAGTTAAATTTTGTTGAAAATATTTAATCATTTTTGCACGTACATCTTTTCATTCCTCATTTTATTGAAACTATCAAGAAATTTACAGAGTTGTCATTAAACGCATTAACTGACATCTTTTGCAAAGATAACTTGATCAAAAAATAACTCATATAATGCTTGCCAAAAAGGTTGATATGCTTACTATATATTGCTACAAGCGACCTTACTATATTTGATCGTATTTGGTCCAGCTTTGGAACAACTTGTCATATTATATTTATTATTTGCAAGTCAGACGTAATGACAATCTCGTTCAAAATATGGTTTATGATTACATACCATGCCAATTATTGGCTACCTCAAATATGATTGGACCTTAAACACTTTACCCAAGAACTCATGGTAATAACAGTCATAGTCTACTGTGACCGACTAAAAATTGCTTAGTTATTACAAGTTCCATTCATGGAACCCAATAAATAAATAATAGATATTAAATAAATAAAAAAATTGCATTCCTAATATTTTTTTTTTTGTAAATACATACAGATACATGTAACTTTATAATATTTATAAATGTTTTTTTTTTTTTTATTATATTTGTAATGTACATTTAGCTCTTTTATATATAAATATTTACATTGTTCTTTTAATTTTTTGTTTACTTAAATCTAATTGACTAATTTAAATATGTTTAGATTTTATTCACTACATGATTTTATATTTTCTAATTTTTGTTAATAATTTTTGTGCATTTACACTAAAATATAGAAATTTATTGATTTTTTTTTTTTTTATTATATATCTGGTGCATTAGTACGAGTCTGTAACATGTAAATAAATCATTTGCATGTTTTTTTTATGTTTCTGCTTTGGTTATGTAAAACATTTATGAATTTTTTATTTTTTTAGTTTTTCGATTATAAATACAATTTAATGTCTAACTATCTATATTAGAATTTATGCTAATATATTTGTTACTTTATGTTTTTTCTAAATAATTTTTAACAATTTCTATATAACATTTCTGTAACTCGAGTAGTTGGTTATTCAGTTTTTTTTAATATATGAATATATATATACGAGTATTATAGTGTTTTTTTTTTTAATATAACGAGGTTGATAGAAATTTAAATATCAGATTTTATATTAAACATATTTTAGCTTAACACAATATATACATATCTGAGGGACGGATTAACATCCATAGTGAATTGATAGTGTTTTAAAAATTATTTAATAGACAACACCTATTCAACTTTTGCTTTTTAGATAAGCAATTTTGTTGAAAATTGTTGCTTAGCAAAACAGAATTTACTCGTACTATGTAAAGTAAAAAGTCATAGCAAAAGATTCAAATTCTATTTGTGTCCATTTCTCGGGAAGTACATAACATATATATATATATATAGTTATGTATATTATGTGAATTAGTGGCTATTTAAAATTTATTTTTAATTACATATATCAGCTTAGAAATTATTTATGTATTTAATTTGTTTTATATACATATGTTGCATGTATGCATGTAATTTTCTGTTTCTAATTAAAATGTTTTCACTTTAATTTGTTGTTTGGTGTTGGTTTTGATCTTTGTACACTTCTGTTAAAAACGGGAGATCGTTGTTTAATACCTGCTGCTTATAAAGATAATAAGGATAATGATTTCCATAATGTAATTGCTGGTTTTGTTGTTGAGGTTGCAAACACTTCAACGTTGTCTGCTGCATAAGTAAAGGCGATGAGTTAGTACTTGTTGTTGTTGCTGTTGCTATAGCATTAGAAGCCAATAAAGCTGTTGGGCAAGCACATTGTATTAAATCCGCATTTAATCCGGCCATTGCAGTTGTTGTGTTATAACATGCATTCCCCATTAACGGTGGTCATCATGGCAGCTACACCAGCACACTTGGTGCCAGCCATTCATCTTCTGCAATCTAAAAAGTATTTATAGAAAGTATGTATTTTATTATCATATCATATTCGTTTATATAATTTGTAAAATAGAAATTACATAATTAAATTTTTCTAATAAAGATATATTATATTTTTTATTTAATCAATACCTGTGGATTAACTTGATAGTGTTGCATGGGATAGGCCACGACTCCCGTTGTTTGTGGTAGAGTATTCGCAACAGCTTGTGTAATTTGTGGTGCCGTTGCACCAGCCAAAGATCCTGGCGTTGGTAGACTTTGCCAGGTGCCGGGTAGTTGAACTCCCATTCTATAATGAAATAACGAAATTATATTTTTTATATTTTGATCGTTTCAAAATCAGATTTATTGATGTCAATTAGTCTGTATTTTCAAGTAAAATTTGGCTGCAAAATACAGATAACAAACATAAATATAATTGAATGAAATTTGTTAGAGCTATGAAATTTCGTCAGCCTAAGGATGATCGCTATTAGAATTAGCGAAAATAGCATAATAGATTATAATTGCGTTAAAATAAACTGTAGAGAATATCTTTGATTCATAATCCTGATAAAAAAAAAGGGTATTAACAATTCTGTGCGGCCATTATCAGTGTTAACATATTTATAAAAAACAAGTAAGAGTGTTAAATTCGGCTATGCCGAATCTTTGATACCCTCCACCTGGGTTTTACGTTTACATTAATATCTGGACTTCTTGCACTATTTGTAACAAATGTATATAAAATATTTGAATATGTAAACACTTTGCTAAACCTATTACTGAATTATTACAACAAATGCTCTGAATTTTCAGCATTTTATAGAGGTGTCTACATATTTTAGGTCATAAATTGGCACAATGTCACCCGATTTTTCCCATTTTAAATACTAACCTGTTCCAGATAATTACAAACAATATTAAATTTAACCAGGTAAATGGTTTATTTTGTTATTTTCTTTTTAATTTAAATTTTTTATTATAAAGGTGCATTTTATTTTTTACAATCCTTTTCAATTTTCCAGACCTATTAGTATAGGGCACATTTGTGAGTCCGCATAGATCAACTTTCAACTCTTACTTGTTTTTATTGTATGTATTAAATCTATCTTTGTGTCTTTAAATTAATTAAGATAATTAAGATGAAAATATTTAACGAATTGTTTTTTTTTTTAGTTAATATCTGAACATTTTACTTACACAAGGCAAAACTAAAACTGCCAAAAATTTCAGTCAAAACTGTTTTGAATGTATTTGTTAAATATCGCATATTTTTTTTTCAATTTTAAACTTTAAAGTCTTTTTAAGTCTGGTAATAACTCTATAATATGAAGGAAGTAAATATGTGGATTCTTTAATAACAATGACAAGTATAAAACACTTTTTTGTGCATTACATTAAAATATTATAAATTTGAACATAATTAATTTTAGAAACATAATTAATTTAAGAAAAATGTCCGATTCGTTTTTCGATGATGCTGAAAACACATCAAAGAAATACAGAACATAAAGATTTTGCTTCAGTTAGTTGAGACACGAGAAGCTAATGGATGGCTGGAGCAGGTCAAAGGTGACGACTATAAATGCAAATGCAAGGCTTTTGAAAATATATTAAAATGGATAAATCAGATCTAAGTATACATGCCAACCAACAGTATTGCCATAATTTGAAATTGTAAAGATACTAAATTGCAAAAAAAAAAGATGCTTAAACGTACTGGATGCTAAATTTTTTTTTTCAATTTTCATTACCTTTATATTGAAAAATTATATACTTATTAATAAATTCTTTGGTTTTTAAATCGAAAAATTAATATAAAACATATGTTTCGATTTATATTTTTAAAATTTTAATTAAAATTATTTTGGATTTCATCTGAAATTTTTATTAACATCAAATTGAGTTTATTTTAAACTTAAATTAAATACTTTTAAGTTTAGAGGGATTTTTTTTTATTTAAAATATAACAGAAATTACATTATCAAAAGTTACGATTATATTAGAATAATTGGTTTATGGAATCTAACATTTCTGTAATGTCTTCATCTTCAAGTTCTTCTTGGCTCTGATATTTTTCTGACGATCGACTTTTATCAACGACATCGCTCGGTATATTGTAAGTGTGACAGCACCGATTTTTCAATTTCAATCTTTCTTTTATACGTATTACAGAACATAACAACTCGGATTTTATTCTGTTCGAAGTTTGCTTTTAACTAGAGCCATTAAACTAAACAAACGTTCAACTTCGGCTTTTGAGAATTACAAAACTAATATAGACAATACAAATATTGATAACACCTTAAATAGATTTTCGCCAATAGAATTTTTCAATCCATAAAGAGGTTGTATTCAGTTTTGTATCCCAGTTTTGTTCTGTGATATAACTCCATTGGATTTAAATTTTTTCTGTTTCAGACGATATAAATTTAAACTCTTCTAATATATTGGTTATCTGTTCTTTTACCCGATTTAATGTGTTTTGTATTGAAAATTTTGGCATTTTTTTAATACAATAATATTTTCTGGCAATCGACTTTCTAATTCATTAATTCATTAGAAATTTCTAAAAATCATAACATTAAAAACTGTTGTTGGTGTTTACATTCTTCTATTTCAAAAAGTTTTGTTATATTTGTCGAAAGAAACGAGCAGAGTGGTAAAGGGAGTAGTACACAAAATTACTGTACTACATTTTGAGAAATGAAAACATATCAATAGCATTAAAATTATATATTCAAAAATAATGAAAAAAAAAATATCAAAAAAAAAGATAAAGCAACTTTTTATTAATAAAAGATTCTAAGTTAGCATCTAGCATCTTTTGATAAATTTTGGATGCTAAACGACAAAAAAAGTTGCTAAATCTAGCAACTAAAAAGCTAAAACGGAAACACTGAAAACCAAGAACAAATATTCTGTTTGAGTTGTAACATCTCATTTGCAAGCCATTTTAATTAAGCTGCGTTCACACTATATGTTTTGCTTGTGTTTTTCTTATTGTTTTAGCACGTGCAATTCGTACACATAGTGTGAACCTTTTCAAAAATCGTTCATGTACAACACATTTGGCAAGACATATGTACATTTTTCAATTAGAGCAGGTTCTATTTTGGCATGACAACCATATGAAAATACAACACTGCTTGTGGCGAAAGAAAAACAGAGTAAATTATAAAGATAAATATTGAAAGAAAAATAAATTGTTTAATATTAATTAACAATTAAAAAATATATAAAATATATTACTTTATTTTTAACAATAACCTTTTGTAAATTCACAAATTAAATCAGCTGTTGTTTACGTTTAGAGGTTATGTCATACGGAAATACATATGTACGTTTGATCGCAAAAATGATGAATTGTATGTAAAACGCCAATTTTGACACACACGCCGAATTACGTATGGATCATAAAACTGAATTTACATATGGAAAATACACATAGTGTAAACACACCTTTAATTGTGTAAATTTTAAATGCACATCTAACCATAACAAAAAGATGAATTATATAGAATTGTAAAAATATTTTTTTTATAATATCTGTATGTTTTTATATTATTCTTATGTAATTCTCATGATATTTTTATCTTATTTTTTATATATTTTTTTTTTTTTTTTTGTTTTTATATTATTTTTACATAATTGAAATTGAAAATGTACAAATTAAAAATAAATTTTAAAAAAAGTAGTGTAGGGAAAAAAGGGAATTTTTTTCATAAGCGTAGAGATTTCTGAAAAAATCTCCTGGGATCACTAGTACCTATTAAAAAATAATGTAAAAATTCACAAGACAACGCGACGTAGACTTGCTTTGTTCAAAAGCTTCCATAAGACTGAATGAAATTGTTGCTTACTTTACTCTTTGGTGAGTATTTTCATTTTTGTTCGGCTGTATACATATAAGGAGCCAATTAGAGTTCGGTTTACTCGTGCTGCTATGCATATGGTTGTGTGTTAACAAAAATATACGATATCCCAGTCATTATTTCGAAGATTGTTTTAACAAAAATTACCTTACTGTGTCTTCTTCGAGCACTTTTGATGATTAAAAACTGACTAATCACATGCGCTATTAGAAAAAGACTAGATAATGCTTTTTGCTTGCTCTTAAAAAGTGATTTATAGAAAAATTACATTAAAAAGACTCAAAAATGAGTCGAAACTGATCAGAAAAGCAGATAAAAAGGACCATCAAGAAGATTCGCGGGTAAGGTAATATTTCCTTCCACCGGAAGAATATTTCGTGATCAGCAAAAGAGCGCATTTATGCCTGTTTTAATAGCACATATGAGTCAACAAAAGACTCTACATGATCATTTATTGCATAAAATGCTTACTGGGATTTTATTCACTATATGTCGAAACAGGTTTTTTAAGTAAAACAAATCTGCACACAATTTCAATTTTATTTCGTTAACAATGATGCGATCACTTTGTTTACTAGCTAGCAGTAAAATAAGAAAATAGTATTAAAATACAGCGCAATGATGAATTGTATTTCTTAATTAGTTTATTTTTAATGTGCCATAAGAAGTTCGGTTTGTGCTAAGAAAAGCGGGAATATATGTTTCCCAGGGCGAAGCTTGATCATTGCACTTTGATTGAGTTGAGCTCCGCGACTGTTCAAAATGTGAATAGCTCGTGCCTAAAATTTTTTGTAGTTGGGAATGGCGTTTGCGTTAAGAAAAGCATGAATGCATGTTCCCCAGGGCAAGGCTCGATCATTGCACATTGATTGAGCTGAGCTCCACGGTTATTCTTATGTGGATAACTCGTACAAAAAATTTTTGGGAATGCCGTTTGCCTCCGTCCCGACATTAAATAACAAATTTTAAAAATTTATTGCAATTAACATCTTTTTTTAACATTTGTCAAGAAATAGTATATTTTAAAAACCAATTTTTTTACAGGGTAAATATTTTATGGTTTACCTACTACTTTTGAATGCAAGTATGCAGAGTTTATACATGTACTAAAAATACAACCATTAAAACCATACTATTTTTGCAACTCTAAAATTTTTGAATTTTGTATAAATAAAATTAAATACCGATTTATCTTAATATGCGCTTATTATGGATATACATATACAGAATATATAAATATAATTTATAGTATTTTGATAACAGTAGTATGTATCAATTTGTAACATTTTTTTAATGTAATAAAATTCGCTGAATATTTATATTGATTTTATATAGTTTCTTTTATTAGTTAATTAACTTAAATATTACACCAAAAAATATTGATATTGATGAATTTTTATATTATTAACACAATGACCACAAAAACAGCATGTAGAGCTATGACAAAATACAAAATCTAGGAAAACAATATAGGAAAACGTTATATTTTTTTTTTTAATTTTCAGTGATTTCTCGGCACCTATGAAACCTATTGTCATGATTTAAAAAAACATAAACCTTCTCATGATTGTGACGGCCGTTTATTTTTGGTGATGACTGTACTTAACAGCACATACAAGTCACATTAAAACGAAACGTTATTTATTTGCAATGTAAAACTTTTGCAAAAAAAATACCGTTTCGTCTGTATGTGATTTGTTTAAATCTTTGTTTTGTGTTTTCAGTACCCTTTAATAAAACACTTGATGTTGGTTTTTTTTGTTACCAACGGCCTATTTTATTGTTGTATGTCCATTCACTCAATCATAAACTTTGCAATCAGTCTAGTCAAACCACTTTTTTTTGCTCTTGTATTGATATCAGGTACTCTTGTCGTCATACATGAGTGAGCGTGTTTTCAATGCTAGAGAGTATTATGAATGAGTGTGAATGGTCTCAATGAATGGTTGCGAGTTTTTTTTTTTTTGAAACAGGTTTTTATCTTGAGATGAATGAATGAATGAAGATTAGCTTGAATGGAAAGAATATAATTTTGATAGAGGAGTTGAATTTGAGAGTTGAAAAAGAAAAGGTTGAGGAAAAACCTGACATTAAATTAAAATTAAAATAAGATCAGTTGTAGTAAAATAAAGTTTAATTCTTAAATTAAGTTCCGTGGAGTGGTGAATGTAATTGATTAATTGGTGAAAATAAAACAATTAAACAAAATTTATAATTATTTTTTAAAATACTACACTTAATTTATAAGACCCATTTAATTAAAAAATATACTATATATTAATTAACTGAAATAAATAAAACCACAAAATATTGGATACCTGTTTGATAAAACAAAATTAAGGAATTTAATAAAAGTTCAGCTCATAAACCAATCAAGCTTATACAACAAAGTCGCATAAATAGTTCTTTGGTGTTTACTCCTATCTCCATATAAACATTTTGTATTGAAATCAGCAACAATATCATTATTAATGCAGCTATGGCCAATTTTTTTCAATGGCATATTGCGAGACACAACCACGGCGTCTGGCGGCAGCAGCTTCATCTGTACCTCAACAACTACAACCATATGGCGGTAATGTTAACTTTATTATTAAAAAAAAAACTTTCTAGAAATATAAAGAAAAATTTGTCTATATATAAATCTAAACAAAAAAAATTTTTACAACATTAATAAAATTTTCGAAATATTAATTTTAACTAAAAATTTTTCCGCATTAATAAAATTTTCTATATATAAATTTAAACAAAAAAAAATTTTTTTTGTACATTAATAAATTTTCCTAGATATAAAAATTAGACTAAAAAATTTTCTAAATTAAAAATGTTCTAAATTACGAAATTGCTAAAATTAAAATTGTGTAAAATTTAAAATTAGAGCTAAAAATTTTCTAAATTTAGATTAAAACTAAATTAAAAAGTCTTTTAATATAAAATCAAACTAAAAAATTTTTTCGTATATTATGAAATGTTTGTAATCATAAAATTAAACTAAAAATTTAACTGCGTTAAGAAATTTTATGAATTTAAGCTAAACAGAAATAAATTTTGCTAAAAATTAATTTTCCTACCTAAATAAATATTTCTAATTCTAAAAGTAAAAATTTTTTCTAATAGTTATATATAGTTAAAATTAAAAATTTACATAAAATGAATTGGGCTAAAAATAAAAATTTTGGTAAATATAAATTGTGCTAAAAATTAAATAGTGCTAAAATTCAAATTTTGTTAAAACTAGAAATTTCATAAATTAAAATAATGTTCTTAAATATGCATAAAATTAAGCTAAATTTAAAAATTCTCCTATAATTAAAACTATGCTGTACCATAAAATTTTCTAAAATTAACATTTTCCTAAAATTAAAATTTCCCTAAAATCGAATTGAGCTAAACTTAAACTTTTATAAAAAAAAAAAAAAAAAATCAAATTTTGCTAAAATTTTAAAATTTCCAAAATGTAAAATTTTTCCTAAAATCAAATTCTGCTAAACTTAATTTAAAAATTAACGCCTTAAAAATTAAGGTTAAATAAATATTATAATCCCAATGTAGGAAACCAAACCAAGCCTAGCCTTTTCTTTTAATTTAAGTGGGTTACCTCCAAATAAGATGGATCATAGGTAACAAGGTAGGGAGGGCAAAAGGGGCAGAACACCTCGTCCCCAATCCCAAGGTAAGTATAGCCATCCGTCCCATTAGCGACCGTTTTTTTTTCAGTTTTTTAAAAATCGCACTTGTACATCAGTAGTGCGGTTTCCCTGGGCCTGAGCAAAACCCCACCCATCCGGAGAGCTAGGCCCCACGCCAGCACGTGCGACCAGCAGAGGCTCAGGGAAACGAAAGCGGAATGCTCCACCACCGCCGTACCAATGCATGATATTAGTGAATCATTTTCACTAAAAATTAGCGCCCTAGCTGTCCTATTGAGGGCGTTATCGTGACAAGAACACATATTCAAATCATATTTTCTCGGGACATTTTTTACTTCTTCGCTCATTTCTCGGGACCAGATTAACCGATTTGGACGATTTTAAATAGCGAAGTTCTCAGGATGTTAGTGAATCAGTTTTTATACCAACGAGCACCCTAGCCATCCGATTGAAGCCGTCATCGTGATTTCCACAGACGGATAGGCGGACAAACGGACAGCCGGACAGACGGACGGACGGACATCGCTATATCAACTCCGCTTGTTATAAGGATCACAAATACATCTATTTTATGGGGTCCAGATTTTTTTTCTATTTATTACAAACGAAATGACAAACTTATATATACCCTCTGCACACTGGAGTGGAGGGTATCATAATGGCTGCTTGTTAAATATAATAAATTTGCTACTAGTACTTTTGAAGCATTTAAATCCGTGGTGGGCAAAGCTCGTTAATGTCGAATTTGGCACAGAAAATGTTTGCGGGTGACACTCGTCATTTCCACTTAAGAGGTTAAAAATTGCATAGGCTTTATATAAACTTGATTTGCATATATTTGCAAAAAATATAAATGACCCAACTCACTATAGTTATGATCATACCATTATTTGATTTAAAAAGTGCCCACGAAATAAATATGGCATAACTTTAAACACTTGTTATTATTTTAAGATTTGCGATTGTTTTTTTAACAACTTGTTTTAATTTTCTTCTTTTTCTAATGGATAATAAACAGAAAGTGCATGAACTAATTACAAACCCTCACAACATTTTTCTTTGAATAACTTTGTTATTTATTTGTGGATTTTGTAGCGTCTAGAGCACACTAACTAATTTTGGGTGTTCTCTATAAGAATTTGAAAATAATCAATATCAAACAAAGTATTTCCATGTTTTCCCTAATTTTTATTCATCCTGTTAGCATTTACCCAGGTAAGGATTTCATTTACCATATATTTTTGTATGAAGCTAGAAATTTTTATAAAAGCAATGACATTACGACGCACTGTGGCTGAAATTTTGATTTCATTGACCAAAAGTCTAATATTTTTTTGTAACCGATTTTTAAAATTTTAGCGCCTTTTTGTAGCTAACATATCCAGATTAAGTTAGCCAAAAAGTTAGGTTAAGCTATTGCTAATTGTGGACGTGGCATGCTGTCAAACTCAACGGTTTTTTTTAATTTCAGAAAAAAGTGATTTTTTTTTTGTTTTTTTATCAAGGTGTCATCGATAATGACCTGCGGTCTTTTTCATAATGTTGGTAGGATCACAGTCTTTAGTTGTAGTAAGTGGTCAGAGCCTTAATGTTTAATATTAGGGGTGCTATGAAATATTTATGAAACTACTATATTTCAACTTCAGTGGATTAGAACTTCTAGGGAACAAAAGGAAACAAGAAACGTGTACCACTGGGAGAAAGGTGAAGGTGTCCTCTTTAACCATATATATACTTATGTACCCGTGACGACCCGTGGGTGGAACACTTTTTTCATTTTAATGAACTTACTCTAAAAAAATTCAAATTTCGATAATATAATCAGCCCTATAGGTACTCGTATACAATGGTGTATTAAATTGATCTTTAGATATTTTATAGCTTATAATAGTGATTATTTGTTGCAGGTCGCAAATATGAATATATTTTGACGAACTTTGGTATTTGATCTTCTATCGGCCATGGGGTGAAAGCTATTGAAACTGGTGAGAATCGGTCCATGTTCAGACCTAGCCCCCATACAAATGACCCTATGAAATCGACATATATTACCATAAGATCCAAATTATCGTACAAATCTTAGTTAAATTGGGTTTGTATGTATATATTACATCCATTAATCAGTAGTCCAAAAATGATCCCTATTGGACAACTCTTAGTCATAGGCCCCATATAGAGCTGCTTCCCGATCTTCACTTAAATCTATCAAAAAAAAACAAAAATATTGCACTGATTCTTCTCAAATTTTGTTTGTATATATTTTTGCAAAATACAAGAGACTTTACCAAACATGGTTAGGATCGGTCCATTTTTGGGCCTAGTCCCCATATATATATAGCATCCGATATGAACTTTTTCATATCTGCAGCCAAAAAAATTAATAAAAATACCACTCAAATTTGGTTTATTCTTATTTTCTATATCCAATTAGTTGGGCCTAAGAGAGAGGGTCTCCAAACGGATGGTATAGGGTATAGTATAGTCGGTCTAGACCGACTATTATTTTCTTACTTGTTTAAATATTATTTTAGGTAGTAATGCACTAATGCCATTTTCTTACCTATTTATTTTACCTAAAAACATAGTATGATGCCTTATGAGAAGGTTTATAAGAAAGCGACATTTGAATACAAACTCAATTGCTCTAATATATTTCAGCAATAACTGTTGCAAATAAAAATAGTCAGAAAAATATGGAGAGTTTCAGTTACAAAGAACTAGCCGAAGAGTATTTTAGAAACAAAAACCAGGAAGATGTTCTTAGTTACATTAAAATCCAATTAAATAAAATTAAAATAAATTTAAATTAAAATAAAATAAAACAAGCAACATCAAGCCAATTAAACCAAGTCCTGACAAAATCATTAGATAATACCGATGCATATGAATTTGGATTAAGAATGCAAGAATACGACTTATGGAACACAAAATAAAAATCAGTTATGATTTGGATTTCGGGTCTTCAGGATCAATAAGAAACAACGAACCCAACAAAGAGTTAAGAAGTTCAAAAAAGAAAAATGTTCACGATGAATATCACAAATTTGGATTTATTATAGATCAGCCAAAACAAGGGTCAGGCAATAAAAATGATGGCAATACCGCAAGAAGATTCTTTTCAGACTCAGAAACAGCATCTGAAATAACAGGAATGGATTTAAACCTTATTTTCAGATTTAAAATAATCCTAGAAGTACTTGTGTGCAATGGAGAAATTGACTCTAGAAAATTTAGAGATTATGCTAAGGAAATTGCAAAAGTATATACAACCAAGTACCCATGGAGAAATATGTCTGCAACAGTTCACAAAATCCTTTATCATGGGCAAGATATCATTAAATATCATTTGGTGCCGCTTGGAGATCTATCAGAGGAGGCCCAGGAAAAAAGGAATAAGGATTACAGATTTTATAGAGAGCACAATACTAGAAAAATTTCACGATATTCCACAAATGAAGATCTGTTTAATGTATTATTGGCAACGTCAGATCCGTTCATCTCCAGTTTTCGAAATCAACGGAAAGTGGAACATCGGGATTTAGATGAAGAAGTCAAAAAACTACTAAAGAACAGAAATAACACAGAACAAAATATGGAATATTTGCAATCAATACTTGAGTCAAATGAATAATAATTATAATTGCATTTCATTGTTATTTAAGTACGAAAAATATAGTATTAATAAAAATTAATAATAAACAGAATCTACCATTGTTACAAATGCCATTAAAATCTATTGCAGTTTTTATTTTTAAAATGTTTTTTAAAATTATTAAATTTGACAGAAAAAAATAATAAATTTTTCTGTATTAATAGCAAGATTTTTAGATAATATTATTAACGTTTTTTTTAAGTGTAAATATTCTTTGAGTGTAAACAAATTTGCAAATTTGAAAAAAAAAAATTTTAATGTTTCAGTAATAATAGTAAAATCTGCATTTGATTTAATATTTTTTTTTTTTTTTGACTGTAAAAAATTTTTTGAGTGTAACATTGAAAAATCCCGTTATTACAAAATTTTTTTATAAATATTACTAAAATCCAAATATTAAACATATTTCACTCTAAAAGTTAAAAAAAATCAAAAGTTCAACTTTCATCTAGAATTCCTTAAAAAGTCGTCAATCAATTTTAATGTTATTAAAACTGAGTCAAGCTGAACTAAATATCTATCCATTAAAAAAAAATTTACTTAAATATTTTGATCGGTTCAAAAGTTACAGAATTTTGACCAATGATAAACGATTTTCAGCCACTGTGCAACGGCTTTTTCTTTTTTCGGTACATACGATGACATACATAGTGATAACATTGGCTCTCCAGTTTTTGATGCCATAAATTCTGTTGGGATACAACGTTTGTCCAACAATTGTTCAGCAAAAGGCAATAGCGAAAAAATATTATTAATTGTGACATTTCAACCAGTATTTTTGTAGTATTTAATTAAATCGTTGACCACCCGTTACCAGTCATTACCAGTTTTCCCAGTATAAATCTGGCCCTGAAGTTGATAACCGCCATATTTTTATAGCATAATTGGCTGGTTTTGAAGGGATGTATTGAGTAAGCTTTGTTCGAACTCTAAATGGCAAAAGGTGTTCGTCAACTGTTACGGAACTGTATGATGAGAAATTTTCTTTTAAATTAGCGTTAAGTAATGCAAAAATTTTGATTTGTGGGTTCCAATGACTATTAATATGCTAACATAAACAAGCAATTCCTCATTTTCCAGCAGCAGCCAAATCGTAAGGATTTTTGTATGGTTAGCTTCATTCTACTTTGCGTATTCCTCTTCAGGCTTTCTTTTAGTATATCGGCCAACCATGCTTCGAATTGGTGAGTTCATTAATAAACAAAAGGTACCAACTAAATGAAAATTCCGTGTTCTTGGCTTAGGAGCTATAAAAAGTGGTTCGCGTATAATACTATGTGCTCGAAAACGCTCGTAAAGTTCGGTGGAATCTTTTTCCAAATAGTGCCGTCCTTGCCTAAATAAACCTTACCACTATCTACTTCACTATTGAAGCACTTACTACCATCATCAAAATTTTTATTGCTGTCTTCAGAATTATCATCAAAATTATCTTCAAGTTCTGCATGGGATTCCTCATTATTATTTCTAGGTACTGTAATTCTTAGACTTAGTCTTGTTGTGCTGGAAATCATTAAATTTAATAATAATAATAATAATCCTTCAGAATGTCGTTACTCTGCAATCAATCAGATCGCGCTCACAATTTTCAGTGTCCGAATGCAAATCATGCATAAGCTGATGTAAATACTTCTGCTGTTACGGAAGACCTCAGTTACGTTAAATAAACAAACATTGTACATATTGAAAAATTTAACTTTAACTGCGAAACTGAATATTGGAAAGGTGATATTTTTAATTTTTTACCCATACTTAAGAAAAAAAAAATTTCCTCTGTCATTTTATTAAATATTTGCTTGATGCATTTCATAAATGACTTTTCTGGCATAAAATATGTGCATACCCATTGCTAATGCATAGATTTTGCAAAAATTTTTAAATAAATGTTTTATTGTGATATATGCTTATAAAACACAGTATAGTATTCAAAATAAGTGCAATATGTATTTTTAAAAAATTATTTCATAAAAAAACAGGAAATTCAAATATCTTTACCTGGGTAGTTAAGGACAGGATTAGGAGTTTTTAGTGCCCGACGGTGTTAGTATTAAAATTGCTAGGCAAGCTGGTATGTGCCGGCAAACGGTGCCTCTTGTATCAAAAAAAAATATATATATGGAGGGTTTCATGTCAAGTGCACCAACTTTTGAAACCGATGTCTTCCGATCGGGATGAAATTTGCACCAAGGTTATTCCTATTAGATAATAGTTTAGACACAATTTTTCAATAAGATCGGTCCAGATCTCTCTGAGTTAGAGGGGATCAAAATTTTAAATTTTGGCCAAACAGGTGTTTTTTTCTCATCATTGTAACTTATTACCTATTGTTCTTAGAAAATTTTCTCCTAAATAGTTTAGATAGCTATTTCTTCAATATTTCGGAAAAAAATACTTAAAAAAAAAAAATTGTAGATTTTTTTTGCTAAATTAAAGCATTTTTTGCCTTTTTTTTCAAAAAGGGCATTTTTTTTTTAACTATAAGAAAACATATTGGAAAAAATTCATAAACATTGTATTACATGAGTTTATTAATAACGATAATATTCCAAATAACAGGAACCTAACAAATTCGGAAATTGATTTTTATTTACTTAAATTAGATGAATTTATAATTTCTGCTATAGAAAGATCGTTTCCTACGATTTAATTTCAAAATTTACAACCTTCACTATAAAAGATGTAAGATAATTATAGTCGGTCTAGACCGACTGTACGATACCCTATACCATGGCTTAGAGACCCTATCTCTTCGGTCCAACTAATTGAAAAAGTTATATCGGGTGCTATATTTATATGGGGACTAGGTCGAAAAATGGACCGATCCTGACCATATTTGGCAAAGTCACTTATATTTTGAAAAAATATATACAAACCAAATTTGGAAAAAATCTGTGCAATGTTTTTGTTTTTTGATAGATTTAAGTGAAGATCGGGAAGCAGTTCTATATGGGGCCTATGACTAAGAATTCTCCTGCAGGGATTATTTTTGGACTAGTAATTGATATATATAATAAACATATACAAACCCAATTTGACTAAGATCTATATGATAATTTGGATCTTATGGCAATTTATGTCGATTTCATAGGGGTTATTTGTATGGGGACTAGGTCTGCACATGGACCGAATTTTACCAGTTTCAACAGCGTTCATTCTATTGCCGGCAAAAGCTTATGTACAAAATTTCATAAAAATATATTCATACATTCATAGTTTGATTACAAGGTTTACATGGACACACAGACGAACGGACGGACGGACATCGATAAATCGATTCAGAAAGTGATTCTGAGTCGAACGGTATAATAAAAGATGGGTCCAGGTCAAAGTTGGTGCACTTTGTCAAGTGCACCAACTTTTGAAACCGATGTCTTCTGATTGGGATGAAATTTGCACCAAGGTTAGTCCTATTAGATAGAAGTTTAGACACAATTTTTTAATAAGATCGGTGCAGATCTGTCTGAGTTAGAGGGGATCAAAATTTGACATTTTGGCCAAACAGGTGTTTTTTCTCATCCATGTAACTTATTACCTATTGTTCTTAGAAAATTTTTTCCCAAATAGTTTAGATAGCTATTTCTTCAATATTTCGGAAAAAAATACTTGAAAAAAAAAAAAAAAATTAGACTTTTTTTTGCTAAATTAAAGCATTTTTTGCCTTTTTTTCAAAAAGGGCATTTTTTTTTTCATAAGAAAGCTTAGGATTTTTCCTTTAAGAGCTTTTTGGTCGCTTAGTGGGATGGGAGTGGGATGTCTATCAAAATAAATGTTTTGTAACTCAAGACAACGGTTTTTCAATTTTTTACAAATGCATTTTTTGAATTTTTTCCTATTTGTTTGAAAAACCTTACAAACTATGTGTCCTAATGCAGCAACTTCTTGCCACGTAGGTGAATGTACCAATTGCCCGAAAACCACATTTATCAAAGACGAGAATATATAGAGGAGGTCAAATTGGATTCTTGGATTCAGACTGACAGATGCACATTGAAAACAATCATTTTAAATGTGGATGATTTTGTGGAAGAAATGTGTACAGGATTGCTAAACTTGAGAAACCATGACTTTTTAGTCAAAGAGCAATAATAATTCTTCAAGGAATTGAAGATACATTTGAAGTCTGGTGAATTCGTTATTTCATATGATTTCGCAGAAAACTATAAATATGTTCTTCAGGATGCCATACAAGCATTCCACTTCAATAACGACCAAGCAACTATATTCACAGTAGTTATTTACTACATGAAAGATGAAAAACTGGAACACAAAAGTATGGCAATCAGATCCGACGATTTGAAACATGATACCGTTGCAGTTTATGAGTACCAGAAGAGAATACTAAAATTTCTAAAATCTAAATTTACAGTAAAGAAGGTATATTACGTTTCTGACGGAGCTCGTCAACATTTTAAAAACAAAAGTAGCTTGGCAAATCTTATGGCCCATGAAAAAGATTTTGGAATGCCAGCTGAGTGGCATTTTCATCCTACTGCTCATGGCAAAGGAGCAGGTGATGGTATTGGAGAAAACCTTAAAAGAAATGCAGCGAAGTATAACCTCCAGTGCTCTCATCAAGATCGCATCTTAGATGCGACTGCTTTGTTCCATTGGGGAAAGAGTTATTGTAAAGAAACTAAAATAGTTTTTAGTAGCAAAGAGGATCATCAGGAAACATTGAAAACACTGAAGAGCAGATTCGATGCTGCGGTAACAATCGATGGTAGCGCTCAATACCACGCTTTTATACCGCTTGTCGATGGAAGACTCAAGTTGAAAAAGTTTTCTGCCTCTATTCAATGCAATTTCTTTTCAAAGACAACAAATAAACCAGCAGCGAAATCAAGAGCTGAACCTAGTAACGCCATGAAAGGATTGACAAAAAAAGCTGGATGAAAGACTGGGTGCTTAAAAATTTACAAGACTTAAATACTTCATCAGCTACAAAAAATTAAGTATAAAAATAGTTATGATATAAATGGATCTAATGCAATTTAGATTAAATTTTAATAAATTATTTATCTTTTTATTTTTAATATTATTATTATTATACATTAATTTAATTATTATTAAAAATAAATAAAAAATAATAATTTTTCAACATTTCTATATTCTGGGTATTACAGTATCGAGGGTATAAAATTTTATTTAGGTATGTTATATACCTTCGGAAAGATTAATTTGTCTAGTTTCTCAGTATAAGTTTTATTTGTAATATTTTAGACACAAATAGGAAAAAATTCAAAATAGTGCATTTGTGAAAAATTGAAAAACCGTTGTCTTGAGTTGCAAAACATTTATTTTGATAGATATCCCACTCCCATCCCACTAAGCGACCAAAAAGCTCTTAAAGGAAAAATCCTAAGCTTTCTTATTATAAACAAATGCCCCTTTTGAAAAAAAAGGCAAAAAATGCTTTAATTTAGCCAAAAAAAAGTCTACAAATATTTTTTTTTTTAAAGTATTTTTTTCCGAAATATTAAAGAAATAGCTATCTAAACTCTTTGGGAGAAAATTTTCTAAGAACAATAGGTAATAAGTTACATGGATGAGAAAAAAACACCTGTTTGGCCAAAATGTCAAATTTTGATCTCCTCTAACTCAGAGAGATCTTGACCGATCTTGTTGAAAAATTGTGTCTAAACTACTATCCAATAGGACTAACCTTGGTGCATCCCGATAGGAAGACATCGGTTTCAAAAGTTGGTGCACTTGATATGAAATCCCCCATATGTATATATATATATATATATATATATATATATATAAGGAACAACTGTTAACTACTTTTATCAACCGAGAATTTGCCAATTGTAAATAAACTGATTCTATATAAACCGACTTCAGTAAGGCCTTTGATGAACTTAACCATAAACTTGTTCTCTGGGAATAAAATTTGTTGGCGTTTACTCTTAATAGTAAAAAATGGATGAAGTCATACCTATGCGATAGACAATAGAATGTTAAATATAAATCTAAAACTTCTAAAAAAATGGATATTAATCCATTCATGAGTTCCGCAAGGCAATATGAACTTAATGGAACTTAATATGATAAAATGTAAATATATAATATTTTGAAGAATAAATTTGGTTGAATAAAAAGCTGAGTTTTATTTCATAGTAATATGACGGACAATAAATCGAGAGGCATACTTACTTTTATTTTGCCATTGACGAAAGATTTTAACGATCCCTATATCACTTAGCATTCATATATATCCCTTATAAGAGCTATACTTGAATATGGCTCAATTATCTGGGGCTGTTGTATACATAATGTAGATCATACCGAATCCATTCAATTTCATCTGTTCTGTTAAATAATTTCTCATATACATATATATGTATTAAGGTGCCATCCATTTTTTCCGGAATTTCAAAATGTGCGGGTCGGATTATTGTGACGCTGGATCTAAACAAATTTTGAGCCAAATTGGACAATGCTTTCTGGAGCGCATTGGGTGCAAATTTAAAATATGAATTTATTTGTAAAAATTATCAAAAAAAAAAAAAATTATTTTTCACAAAAATTTTGATAATAATAATTGCTTTTTGTTTAAATTATTTAATAAGCCATAATCTTGAGTAAATTATCTTTCTAATAAAATAATAAAATCTATTATCCGTTGAAAAACACCCAAGTTATATCAAGTTCCCCAGGCAATGAATGCGCCGCAGACTACTTGATTAAGAAAATCAAGCTCACATTTTTAAAGACATTGAAGTAATTTACAACAAAAATATTTTTACATTTTCCTGATTCCTAAATGATCATATGTTCTAAATTAATGTCAAAACGGTACGTATTTTGTAGCACTATTTCAAAATCTCCAATTTTGTTTTTCAAAAAATTTTGTTCAAAAAGTTTATCGAAATCATCGACTGGAATGTAAGATCTTATTGACAAAATATATGTGATTAAAAATGCCAAATATTGTAGGTATCCTGATCTTAATTGGGCGACGGCAGCATTTTAATTTCAGTGGGTTTGAAGAAAAATTGGTTTTTCAAACTTTTTCAACTGTTAGGCTACATCTTCTTGGTATTTTCATATTTCAAATATCTTTTATCAAAATATTATACTACTTGATATAGGTTCCAAATCCTGTAAACTAAGGTTAAATTGAAACACTAAAAATTGTCTCCCTTTAAGGTTAAAAGTCAAATTTAAGGATATTTAAATTTTTTTAAAACTAAATATCGAAATAATATATGTATATATGTCTCAGTCGATAGACAACTGTCTTCGCGAACACACCTAATTACCGCAAACCTTTATTAGTGCTCATAGTAAAACTATATACAAACACGTGTGACTAGAAAATAGTTAATTTTGTTATCATTAATAATTTTTACAAAAATCAAAAAACATAGGAAGTATACTTAAAAATTATATTTCATCGGCTTGCAGCCTCAATATGAATCAACCGCCAGATCGTGGTGGTCCTAAACCACCACTTATAACATTTGACAAAACAAGAAAACTAAATATTTTATCTTCGGGAGAAAAATTCTTGGTTATGCAAAGGGCCAATAGTGCAGACACGCTTACAAACGTGTCACCATTCTTAATTAAAAAAGTAATTGATAACGTTGCAGGAGGAGAAGTGCAGCAGTGTAAAAAGCTACTGAATGGTACCATCCTAATTCAAACAAAATCATATGTACAAGCAAGCAAATTGATTCAACTTTCGTCACTGTCCACGGATATCGAAGTGGAGCTTACAGAACATCCAGGCCTTAACTATGCCAAGGGAGTGATCTACTTCAATGATTTACGAGGAATCAACGAGTCGGAAATTCTTGAGGAATTAAAAGTCCAAAATGTAACCTACGTACATAAAATAATGAAAACCGTCAACAGTTCAGTAATGGAAACAGGTCTTATTGTTATAACTTTCGCATCGATCAATTTACCAAATGAGATTTCTATTGGCTATGAAAAGTAAGAGTACGCCCTTATATACCTTTGCCATTGAAATGCAAAAACTGCCTTCAATATGGACACATTGCAGAAATATGTAAAAACGAAAAAATCTGTGCTAACTGCTCCAAAAGTTTTCATATTGACCCAGATTTAAACGAAAAGTGTGATCACGCAGCATCATGCATAAATTGCACAAACTCAAACATAGTAGATAATGAACATGCAACTAACGACAGAAATTGCCCAATTTTCCTTAAAGAAAAAGAAATTCAGGCCATCGTAACTCTTGAAAAAGTGGGCAAAAAAAAAGCAGCAGCCATATATCGACAACGTCATGCTCAGCAAGGTACACTTTACTCCACGGTAGCAAAAACTTCAAATAACAATAACCCCTCTACATCTACGTCTATGCCACCACCAACAAATAATAATATACCTCGTTTTATTAAAGACTACTCCGACATTGTAAGTGAATTCGACAACTCTCTATCTGAAATGGAAACAGACCACCTAAGTAGCTCATCGCAAACAACAAAGGAACATCAACCTGTAATATTACCAAAAAATTCGTCAAAAAGATTAAGAGAAAAAATAAAGGCAGCGACCCGTAAATCAAAAAGGAACAATTAAACTTATCACAATGTATAAATTTTTTAATATTCCAAATTTCAAAAATTATATTTATCTGACAATTTTAATATTTCATCCACAGTTATTAAATCAACAAAAAACCGGTTTGTTTACAAACTGCAAGTTCAATATATATTACTCTCTGCCACATTCCCCTATATTTATGTTAATAGTTTTCAACTCATTTAAATTGATTACCCTTAATAATACTAACAAACCGATCTTTCAAAAATGTATACCACCTATAATCATTATACTCCTACCCAACTATTAACAAAAATTCTTACGAAAAAAAAAACAAATACAGTACATTACAAATTTAAATAAAATCTTATATAAAATCCTCTTTACTCTTTTTCCTACTAATTTCAATAAATTTTTTAATATTGATCTCATGATTAAAAACCTAACTCCTAGTTATAATACCATGGCTGTTTATTTACTAATACAAAACTTATTTAACATTTATATTTTAAGGGCAAAATTTTTAAAATCTTCACTTTTTAAATGACCTTTACTATGATACAATGGAATATGAACGGCTACTTAAATAACTATAATGAATTACAAATACTTGTTAAAAGATACAATCTAAAAATTATTAGCATCCAAGAAACCCACCTTCATTCCCTCCTAAACATTCCAATACCAATCAACTACACACTATATGCTATCAATATATCAATTCTTGCTCATATATCAATTCTTGCTCATAAATCTCTACAGTAACGACAAATTAGTGTTGCCAACGACTTTGATACAGTTTGTATCGAGGTAGTATCAAAACTCAAGTTAAAAATCTATAGTTCATATATTTCACCCGACTCAAATTATAGCAATGTTAACCTAGACAATGTATTTAATGCAAACACTTCAACTATTGTTACAGGCGATTTTAACAGCCCACACACAAATTGGGGGTCCTCCTTTAACAGTCGAAAAGGTACTGTTCTATCTAGATACATAAATAATTCAGACTTTATTTTACTAAATGATAAATCCCCTACACATCTTAACACGCACGGTACATTTTCCCATATTGATCTGACGTTCTGCTTTACATCCACAATCAATCCTAAAACGCCCATAGATAAAATATGGAAAAATATCCGGAGCTTTACCGGCTACAAATCTACCCACAACATACACTGTATTAGCAAAGTAGAGAATACGGACATAATGATAATCGATAGAATGGAAATAGCGAATGAATTTGGTAAATTCTGGTCAGAAAATTCTTCTGATGCAAACTACTCAACAACTTTTCAAACGAACAAGCAATTTGCAACTTTCAACTCACCTTTATATCAACCTTGTCCGCAAACCCTTAAAATCGAGTCCAATATAACCTTCATTGAGTTAGCCTCAACATTAAGTAGATTAAAAAGTAAAACTCCTGGGTTAGATCGAATCTCATACCCGATGTTGAAAATGCTTCCACAACAAATGAAACTTAGACTCCTGGAACTCTACAATAATATATTTTCCGAACACATTCCACAACAATTTAAAAATAGCGTGATCATACCAATACTTAAACCCGGAAATAAAAAAAACAATGGTTATTTCTTATCGCCCCATTTCTTTAAATCCTTGTTTATCAAAAGTTCTTGATAAAATAATTGCCAACAGGTTATGGTGGTTTGTTAGTACAAACAATCTGCTGAATAGCCGTCAATTTGGTTTTAGAAAGGGGTGCTCAACAATAGATAATCTACTTTATTTAGACTATCAAATTGCGAATTGTCTCTCGTTACGGAAACATGCGCCAATTATATCGCTAGACTTCGAAAGAGCATTCGAAAAAGTTGGTATACATACAATTCTCACAGAGCTGAATGAATGGAAAGTAGGACCAAAGATAACAAAATATGTGCTAAATTTTATGACCAAGAGAAAAATTACGGTCCGAATTCAAAATTGCCACTCCTCGACTTTTCCTCTATATAATGGAATTCCACAGGGCTCTCCCCTATCCGTTATTCTCTTCATTATAGCTTACAATAAGCTATGTACGATTATATCCCTACTTAAAGAACATGATTTCTGTGCATACGCAGACGATTTTAACATAATAATCCGTTCAAATAGAGACAAAAACTTGGTTATAAACCTAGACAACCTTTTTAGTAATATTAATAACTGGTGTAATTACTCTGGAGCCACCCTATCTACCTCAAAATGTAAATATATACATATTAGCAGATTTAAAAACTGTACCTATGATATACAATCCTCTACCATCACAATAGCGAGAGTTAACACCCTAAGAATACTAGGTCTCATTATAAATAAACGATATAAATGGAATGATCATATTGACTACATATCGGCTGTATTAACACAAAGGCTTAATATCATTAAATGGCTTTCAAGTAAAAGGTTAAACTGTAACACCAACTCTTATCTCAATCACCAAATCTCTCATTCTTTCTAAAGTTATTTGGGTATGCTCCCAAGTCGCAACTACGAAAAATTGATTCTATAATATATTCAGCAATAAGGCTTTCTCTTGGAGCACTGCGCTCTACTCCCATCAACAACATGCTTTATGAAACAAACATAAGACCTTTATATACTCAGAGGGAAATTTTAACTTCAAAGCTATTTCGAATATATTATATGGGACCAATAACCCGATAAATCAGATAGTTAATAAGGCAAAGATATCTAAAAAGATACCTAAATTATCGTCATGTATCTACAGGGCAATAGAAAACTGCAAAAAACTAATATCCCCTTACGCATACCTATTTCTACTCCCAAAACAAAACAGCCCCCCCCCATGGCTTTTAGACAATAAATGCATAGATACAACCCTACATATACTCATAAAATCGGATACAGATTCCTCACAATTCCAAATTATGTTTGGCATGATCAGAGAACAATTAAAAGACTATCAATTTTTATACACCGATGGCTCAAAAACGAACAATTCCACTACCTACAGTATTACCACAGGCAATAGTATAATCAAAACTTCAAATCTACCACCATACAGTTCCGCATTCTCCGCGGAACTAATAGCAATTTACGAAGCCATATTATTTGCTAAAGGGAAAACGGGCAAATTTGCCATATGCTCAGATTCCCTAGCGTCTTTAGAATCAGGTCGAAATGTTTTAAACAACGGTTACTATATATCAAATATCAGAAGCATCCTAGTGAAAAAGTGTCCAGATATCATCTTAGTGTGGGTACCTGGCCATAGTAATATAAAAGGAAATGAATTTGCAGACCTTGCAGCCAAAAACGCAGTAAATTACCCTCTTTATTCAACACACAACTTTAATCGTAGAGATATTGAAAACCGAATAGATGCATACTTCCGTCAACCTGATAGAGATCATATTTTTAGTCGAATATCTTCATGGTACAGGAGAATAAATCCTAACCAGAAAACTATACACAATTTCATGATTGACAAACGGTCAAGTGTGAATAGATTAGACTGCATTAAATTTGAGCGCCTCCGTCTGGGGCATACCAGACTCACACACGGAATATTATTTAATTCTAATACTTTGCCCTTTTGCAACTGTGATGTATCCTATCCAACTAACCCATCTCATTTCGTTCTTGATTGTCCAGAAACATATAACTACAGAATAAAAGTATTTCAAAACGTTGATCCTTTATCTTCATTAACTAATCCTTCAATAGATAACATAGCTTTGATAACTAAATTCCTAAAAATTTCAAATCTTTATAATGAAATATAAAATTTAAATATACTAACATATATGTAAATATCTCTATGTAAATATTATATACAATTTAAAAAAGGTATTGTTAATACACGTATTTTGAGCTCAAGGCCTTAGATGCTATTGCTCATAAACAACAATTATTGGTTTATAATTTGTAATTATAAGATCAATAAAAAAATAAATAAAATAAAATAAATAAAATATATAGATGTGGAAGGATTTCGATAAAACTTGTTGATAAAATTTTAAAAATTCCAAAAAATCATATTCTGGACTTAATTTCTAAAACTAACCCGTGGGGTACTCTTGACGCCTCTATTCGCAATTAAATTTTAGTATGAATTCCCATTATGTAACTCAATTTCCTTCTCGTGCTGCAAGTTTATTAAATACTTCATTTTAATGCCCGAGTATTCAGAAATTCTTCGATTGGCCTCTGAACACACTGCAATCTAGATGATTGGGAAAATATACTATACTTCTTAGGATTTTATCCAATTTTTAACCGGTGGCGTCTAAAAAATTTTGGAGCTATTATCTATATATATAATATTGAAAATTTGTGGGTTTGACATTAATTTGTGGCTAAACCATAGGACCGATCTTCTTGAAATTTTCACACTGTGTGAGTTGAATCGGAAAAGTAAAATAGGCTATATTTTTGTAATATATAGATGGGCGTGGCACCTCACATATATAAAAAATATTTAACATCATATATCTGGAGCTCTATGTTAGCAAGAGTCCTGAAACTTATTAAGAGTACATAATGTGAGAAGATGGGCTAATAATGGGTGGGATAAAACAAGTGGGCGTGTTATCTTTAATACATGTAAATACATAGCATCATATATCTAGAATACTATGACGGAGAGAGTCCTGAAACTTTCTGCACGTCAATTAGTTGTTAAGGTAAGTGGTTGTAACAAAAATGGGCGGGATCCAAATTCCTCTGTCTTAAAAAATGGTTCACTATGCTTACCAGGCGCTGAGTACTTAGTCCCAAATAAACAAATTCCTCAAAAAATCAACTTTCTCCCCACAAATTTGTATGGGATTGTGCTTACGTTTTTTGGAGAATAAATTCATTTTATATTTCAATTTAAAATTCTTCATTTTTTTATTTAAATGTTTCTTTATAAGACGCTATAGCAAAAATGCTGTAAAATTTATCATAAGGCTTTTCACTGAGCTGCGTTCCGCGAGCGAGTCGCGTCCACGTCCGTGCGTTTGGTAGCTACACCTGTGCTGCCGCACAGTTAGCGTCAACTTATTTTAATTGCCATTCCGGTATAATAGCTGAGCTGTGTTCCGAGAGCGCTCGCGTCCGCGAAAATATTATATTCTGGAGCAGCCGACATGTAATTGTCTATGAGAAAAACTACACGCTACCTAAGAGATTGTCCTCTTATGAACGTTATGTTACGAAAAACTTTTTGTAAAATCACTTACAATGAAAGCACCACAAAAGTTTTTTGGTTGGGATATTACAGTCGTTTTAAGAGTTTCACATTCACTGGAGTCAGCTTGTGTTATCGGTTGATACTCAAGACATTGTTGAGTCGTTTAAAGTGTTTCAGAGTCCCGGGCCTCAACTTGTCTTAGCCGCTGCATTTCTGGACGCACTTGAGTAGATTCCGGCATTTCCGCTTCTTTTAGCAAAGCTAGCTGAGCTGTGTTCCGCGGTCGCGTCGCGTCCGTGTGTGTGTCCGCGCGCCGCTTCCTCGCATTTGGCAATCACTATCCGTACTGCCGCGCAGATGTCGTCAACTTATTTAAATCGCCAAAATATATTTTTCGGATCATTGCGATATTTCAGCTGAGCTGTGTCCGCGAGCGCGTTTTGTCAGCTTGCCGCTTCCCAGCACCGAAATGATGCTATTGAAAAGAATACAGATTTTAAATGCGTATATTGCAGGACAGGTATTGAGATCAGTGTGCAGATTTTCACTTACATAAATATTTAACAAAATTCGTTAAATAAAAATGTGTAAAAATTTAAGAGTGAATTAGGGGAGTAAGTTCATTTTTTATTTCGTTTTAAAACAATGGGGAACTTGTTAGTTTTTTTGGGGACATTTTTTTAAATTTTGGGAATTTTCTCATCGTGAAGTTATGCCCGTGTGTACCAAAATGCAGGGAAATCCGTTGAAAAATACAAATTTGTATAACGAACAGGTATACCAAACAACGGAAAATGAATTTTGTATGAAAAGTGGACGTAAAGGTAGGCTTGCCCAGAAAGATATATAATCTAACCTTGGCTGGAGTACATAGATCACGTGTACCAAATTTCAGAGAAAGCCATTGAAAAATAAAAGTTTGTACAGCAGTCAAAAAAGAAACAAATAAAAGGAAAAAAAATTAACTTTATATACATAGAAGTGGGTGCAAAATTAGGCGTGGCCGGCAAGAAGCATATGGCGACCTTGTATGGAGCACAGAGATCATGCGTACCAAATTTCAGAGAAATCCTTTGAAAAGTTTAAATTTTTATAGTGAACAAATATACAAAAAAAAAAAAAAAAACAGAAAGTAATTTTTATATAAAAAGTAGGCGCACAAGTTGGCATGGCTGGTAAGATGTATATGGCGACCTTCCGTGGAGTATATAGATCGTGTTTACCAAAGTTCAGGAAAATCCGTTGTAAATAAAAAATTTTTATAGTGAACAAATATACCAAAAAACAGAAAATGAATTTTATCTTAAATTGTTGGCGCAAAATTAGGCGTGGCCAGTACGAGATCGGCACAGAGATCGGTACAGAGATCGTGTGTACCAAATTTCGGAGAATTCCGTTAAAAATAAAAATTTTTATAGTCGTCAAACAAACAAACAAACAGAAAATGAATTTTATATATATAGATTTGTTTAAAGTATTAGAAATTATTTGTAGCAAAAATAATTAGTCCTTAATTAACTGTATATAATACATTTACATGTGGACATAAAAAAAACCTTTTCATATTTTTTCTTATTATCTCTAATTATAAAATTTTAATTTTTTTCAATCACTGAATTAATATGAGCTACTCTTAGCCAATCTGGCACACAACTACGATGTTGTGTCACATATAGAGAATTATTAAATATTTGAATCTTTTCTGAGATGTAATTATCTTTTGTAAATAAATATCAATTAAATAATTAAAAAGAATAAATAAAAATTAATTATTAAAAAAATAAAAGCAATTTCGCTGAACAATATTATTGCCACATATTCTTATAACTTTATCGATCTTGAATTTTTTTATTTATTTATGTATTCATTTATTTATTTATTTATTTATTTATTTATTTATTTTTATGTTAATTTATTTATTATTTATTTCTTTATTTGTTTATTTATTTATTTATGTATTTATTTATTTATTAATTAACTAATTTATTTATTTATTTATTTTTTCGTTTATTTATTTACTAAACCAACAAGAACTAGCCTTATATAATAGTGCTGGGAAGATAATGGCAAAATATGATTTTGTTATTAAATAAAAAATAAAAATTTTAAATACTTATAAAGAATAAGTTAATTACAAAACAATTAAGAAAGCTATAGCCGGTCTATATGACTATACGATACCCTATACCATGGTTTAGAGACCCTATCTCTTCGGTCCAACTAATTGGATCTAGAAAATAAGCAAAACCATTTGAGTGGCATTATTATTAATTTGTTTGGCTGCAGATATGAAAAAGTTTATATCGGGTGCTATATTAATATGGCAACTAGGTCGAAAAATGGACCGCTCCTGACCATATCTGGTAAAGTCACTTGAATTTTGAAAAAATATACACAAACCAAATTTGAGAAAAATCTGTGCAATATTTTTGTGTTTTTGATAGATTTAAGTGGAGATCGGGAAGCAGCTCTATATGGGGCCTCTGACTAAGAATTGTCCTGTAGGGATTTATTTTGGACTACTGATTAATGGATACAATAAACACATATAAACCCAATTTGTCGAATATCTATGTGATAATGTGGATCTTATGGCAATTTATGTCGATTTCATTGGGGTCGTTTGTATGGGGACTAGGTCTGAACATTGACCGAAGTTCACCAATTTCAACAGTTTTCATCCTATAGCTGATGGAATTCTATGTGCCAAATTTGATTAAAATATATTCATATTTGCGAACTGTAGTTTGATTAAGAGGTTTACTGGACACACAGACGGACGGACGGACATCGCTAAAACGACACAGAAAGTGATTCTGAGCTGATCGGTATAATAAAAGATGGGTCTAGGTCATATATTTTTGGTAGTTACAAACAGCAGCACAAAGTCATTATACCTAAACCACATAGTGGTGTAGGGTATAAAAAGTTGTTATTAAAATAACATTTTTATTATTTCTTCTTCTCAAATGCACAGTTTTCACATATTAAATTCCAAATATCAGTGTGGCTCAAATTTAAAAAAAAAATAGATGATTTTGTCAAAAAATGAGTAACAAACAAAAATGTTCTATACTTGCACAATCAAGGCAAATCTTAAGCTGAGATTGGAGAAATGACGGACAGAACTCACTATATCAATTGCCAGATGTCAATCCGATATAGCATTTATACTCTGACCAAATAGTTATGATGTCTGTAAGTACCAAAAATATTTATTATACCGATCAACTCAGAATAACTTTCTGTTTCTTTATGACATCTATTTCACAGTAGTCCGAAAATAAAACCTACAGTAATATTCATAACAATAGGGCCCTTATGAAGCTTTTTCCCGAACTTCAATTAAATCTATCCACAAAAAAAATATAATGCACAGATTTTTCTCAAATTGGTTGGTGTTAGTTTTTTAAAAAAATAAGTGACCTTACCAAATATTGTTAAGTTCGGTCTATTTTGCGACTTAGTCCGATATGAACTTTTCCATACCCGAAAGCAAAAAATTAATAACAGAATCAACCACATTTGATTTATACTTATTTCCTATATCTAATTAGTTTGACCTAAGATATAGGTTTTGTAAAAGCATGTTATAGGGTATCGTACATTCGGTCTCAACTGACTATATTTTCTTTTTTTATAAATAATAAAATGAACCATCTTAAAAGAAACAAAGTGAATTTTATTAAAATCTTATCATTCTGTATAGTTAAACAAGTAAGAATATTATAGTCGGTCTAGACCGACTATACGACACCCTATACCATGCGTTTAGAGACCCTATCTCTTAGGCCCAACTAACTGGACATAGAAAATAAGCAAAAACCAAATTTGAGTGGGATTTTTATTAATTTTTTTGGCTGCAGATATGAAAAGTTCATATCGGATGCTATATCTATATAGGGACTTGGTCCAAAAATGGACCCATCCTGATCATGTTTGGTAAAGTCTCTTGCATTTTGCAAAAATATATACAAACAAAATTTGAGGAGAATCAATGCAATATTTTTGTTTTTTAATAGATTTAAGTGAAGATCGGGAAGCAGCTCTATATGGGGTCAAAGGGATCATTTTTGGACTACTCATTAATAGATGTAATGAACGCATACAAACCCAATTTGAGTAAGATCTATATGACAATTTGGATCTTATGGCAATTTATGTCGATTTCATATGGGTAATTTGTATGGGGGCTAGGTCTAAACATGGACCTATTCTCACCAATTTCAATACCGTTCATTCCATGGCCGATAAAAGCTCACATACCAAATTTCATCAAAATATATTCATATTTGCGACCTGCAGTTTGATTAAAAGGTTTACATGGACACACAGACGGACGGACGGACATTGTTAAATCAACTCAGAAAGTGATTCTGATTCGATCGGTATAATTAAAGATTGGTCTAGGTCAAATATTTTTGGTTGTTACAAACAGCAGCACAAAGTCATTATACCCAAACCACATAGTGGTACAGGGTATAAAAATTTGTTTATTAAATCAATCGTGAAGTTGAAAGTTCTTACTGTACCAAAAATTTAGTTCGTCACTGTATATTAAAAATTTTTTTTTTTTTTACAAAATGTTGATCGTGTGGTCATGACCTTTGATATTTTACAATTAGAATTTGGTTAAGCTATTTTATGTTGTTCACAATTACAAATATTTAGTACAGAAATTATTAAAAATTATCTTACCCCATAAAACCCTGTTGATAAGCACCATATTGTCCAAACGTTGTAAATCCCTGCATGCCTTGTAAATATTGACCGGGTTGTAAAGTACTTGCTGTCGGTGCTGCAGCTGCTGTTTGGTATGTAGCTGGAGCAGGTGGATACCAGTATCCGGTTACGTGTTGACCGTAGGCTGCAGCAGCTGCTGCTGCTGCTGCAGAACTAAACGGATATCCGTGTCCCAGTGCTTGACTGGCTAAAGCAGCCATATGAATAGGTTCGCCACTCTCTTTACCCCAGGCACACTTGACCAACTGTTGATTTATCTCCGTATTGTGCAGAGCAACAATTGCATGTGTTGCAGCTTCCTTAGTTGAGTATCTGTATTGGTGGAAATAATAATATATATAATGAGCACACATACTATCTACATTCAATTTAACTTAAATCGTTGCAAAATAATGTAGGAAGTATTTTTCTGTTAACTACACATATGACCTTAATCGTTATAAAAAGCCATCGCTTATTTTCATTGACGTTTTTACGATATTAATGTAAACGGTAGTTGAATTTAATGACTTTAGCCTGGCATATATGATGGTGGAGGTGTAGGTCATAAATGAAATTGCTTTTATTTGCTTCGAATCTGTTAACTTCAAGAACGCCACTATATTAATGTAGATTAAATCTTGTAGAAAGAAAAATATATGCTCGTTTTAAGAAAGACGACTTTAAGTTAAAGGTAATATATACATACATTAAAATTAAATTTATTTGGGGTTTCTAAAAAACATACATTAATATTTTGCTGAAGTAAGTAATAGAAAAATTGAAATAAAGAAAACTATTTCTAGGTAAGTATTTAATAGATATCGTTTAAATTTCTTTTCTAATATTCCAAATAACTGAAAAAAGTTTGGGAGTATTTGAATTTAAGTTATAGTTCTTATACACACTTACAAGTTATCATTGTTTTCAACACAACCAAATAGGAAATAAAGTATTAGTTCTTAAATCACAGTTGTGAAATTTAGAATACAAATAAAACAAGTAAGAAAATTATAGTCGGTCTAGACCGACTATACGATACCCTATACCATGCGAGAGAGACCATATCTCTCAGGCCCAACTAATTGGATATAGCAAATAAGCATAAACCAAATTTGAGTGGGATTTTTATTAATTTTTTTCGGCTGCAGATATGAAAAAGTTCATATCGGTGCTATATCTATATGGGGACTAGGCCCAAAAATGGACCGATCCTGATCCAGTTTGGTAAAGTCTCTTGTATTTTGCAAAAATAAATACAAACAAAATTTGAGAAGAATCAGTGCAAGATTTTTGTTTTTTGATAGATTTAAGTGAAGATCGGGAAGCATCTCTATATGGGGCCTATGACTAAGAGTTGTCTAATAGGTATCATTTTTGGACTACTGATTAGTGGATGTAATATATACATACAAACCCAATTTGACTAAGATTTGTATGATAATTTGGATCTTATGGCAATATATATTGATTTCATTGGGGTCTTTTTATGGGGGCTAGGTCTGAACATGGACCGATTCTCTCGAGTCTCAATAGCATTCATCCCATTGCCAAAGAAAGATTAAATACCAAATTTCATCAAAATATTTGCGACCTGCAGTTTGGTTACAAGCTTTACATGGACACACAGACGGACGGACGGACGGACATCGTTAAATCGAATCAGATAGTGATTCTGATTCGATCGGTATAATTAAAGATGGGTCTAGGTCAAATATTTTTGGTAGTTACAAACAGCAGCACAAAGTCATTATACCCAAACCACATAGTGGTATAGGGTATAAATAGAAAATTTTATTATCGATCTTTATTATTTTAGTGATTGAGGTAGAACTTAATCAGGCTCATGATTTTTTGTTTCTAATTAAAATAAAGCAAAAAAAAAAAAAAAAACATTAGCATATTTGCTTCAAAAAATTTGATCTATACACGGTGATATTGAACCAATTTTTAATAAAGGGTCTTAGCACATAAATTTTTTTTCTGATTTATGTTAAATAGTGAGTAAAAAAATTATAGCCGTTTTTGAAAAAAATAATTTTGAAAAAAGTAGTCGTTTTTTATTAAAAATTTCACATATTCATATTGAATTATGAATTTAAGCATTAAATTTATTAATATATATAATATTTTTATGAGATCATAATAAAAGAAATACAATATTTCCAATATAATCTATGGGTATGTCCCGAAAAAGGCCAACCACGAGTAAAAAATTCAGACTGCTCAGAATAAGTGTTTATTATCTAATAATCAAGCTAATATATATATTTTATTAATATAGAGGCATTTAATTTTTTTTTTTTTCATTTTGAGGCAAAATATACAACTGAAAAAAAAAGAAAATCTGAGTTTTTTTAGGAATTATAACAACTTTTTTCCTTTATGTCTTTAGCTTAGTAATATTATATTGCTGTTGTAATATAAAAATTTTCTACTGGCAATAACCTAATATATTTTAATAAACAAATATATCTGTGGTCACAAGCGATAACCGTCTAAGGCCGAGGCCACGCAATGAGCGACAAAGCGGCGAGCGGCAGAGCGATGAGCGGAAAAAAATTAACACATAAGAAATACTACTGAAGTGGCCACACAATGAGCGGGATGTGAGTGGCATTTCTGAGCGTCTAAGCGGCGCCGCTCAGAAATAGAACTTGTTCTAATTTTTAGATGTTTTCTGAGCGGCAAAGAATAAAAATGGCAAAAAAAATGGCTTTTCTTTGTTTTGTCAATCTGTAGCGCGATTCAGTAACTTCTTTTAACGATAATTGAATCGTTAAAATATGAAAAAAAAAAAAAATTATCGATTTTGGTATTCAGTAAAATTTTTAAACGATATTCACTATTGTAAAAGTCAGCTATTGTTGTTATCTTAACGACAACCATTTTTGTGTTGTTTTTCAATTGATAAAAAGTTGGAAAGGTGGAAATGTAGTCATACATAAATAAAAATCATAAAATAGTGAAAATATTTTGCTTTTATTATAAAAACTTTTTATATAAATAATAAATAATAACATTGACAATGGCATTTTGACAACTAACCGTTCAGAAATGACGCTCAAAAATAAGCCACTTGCCGCTCAAACTTGCCGCGTTTAATGCTTGTGACCACAGATATAGTTTAGTTCGAATAACGGAAGTTTTTTGAGTTTGTTTCTTCCTAAATCTAATTGTCGCGTCCGTATACCAAAAACACTATTCATTGATATCATTGGTGGACAAGTTTTTGGAATTCAAAATATAAATATAACTTAAAATATAACTGAACTCGAACCTGTTTATTGTACATGTTGTGTTTTTTCTTACTACACGAGCCACAACACGACTTAAAATATTACTGAACTCGAACCTGTTTATTGTACATGTTCTGTGTTTTTTTTCATTACACGTACCAGAACATGAACTTCAAATAAAGCAACACTCAAAAATGTGTGCTTTATGTGTGATTGAAACAAAAAGTATTTGATACAAAAATGTTCGTGTAAATAACGAAATATTAAAACGAACACAGTCATGGTTGTGTTGGGCACCGTAGGAAATTTAGAAACGCACATAATTGATATGAAAATAAAGATATGTGTTGGCTGCTTTTGAACAGAACATTGTGTGTTTCGTGTGTGTATTTTCTGAACCTTGATAAATAGGACTAAAATTAATATTTTATAGATGCTTTCAAAAATATTTGAACTAAGCCCATCTTTAATTATACCGATCGACTCAGAATCACTTTCTGAGTCGATTTAGCAATGTCCGTCTGACCGTCCGTCCGTCTGTGTGTCCATGTAAACCTTGTAATCAAACTACACGTCGCAAATATGAAAATATTTTGATAAAATTTAACATGTAAGCTTCTATCGGCAGTAGAATAAGCTCTATTGAAATTGATGGAAATCGATTGTTGTTCAGACCTAGTCCCCATACAAATTGCCTCTATGAGATCGACTTAAATTGCCTTAAGATCCACCTTATCATATAGATCTCGGTCAAATAGTGGTTGTGTATGTTTATTACATCCAGTATTCAGTAGTCCAAAAATAAAACCTATAGGACAATTCATAGTCATAGCCCCTATATAAAGCTGATTTCCGATATTAACTTAAATCTATCAAAAAACAAAAATATTGGACAGATTTTTCTCAAATTTGGTTTGTATATATTTTTGCAAAGAATAAGTGACCTTATAAAAGATGGTCAGGATCGCTCCAGTTTTCGACCTAAAAATTTAAGTGAAGGAACATCATTACTGTATTTTTTTCCTATAAATAAAATTTGTCGCGTCCGTTATGTCGCGTCCGTATTTGTGCTATAATTAATTAAAAAAAAACGAAGATATAATTCTCATATTTCATAAGTCTACGAACAACAGTTATCTTTTGACGTTCATATCCGTGTGTATATAAGGAAACAAAGTTTTCAAATATCGCTGAACTTTATATATTTCTAAAGGCGCTTCAAAATAACTTCTGTTTTTTGTCGCGTCCGTTTCATTTCATAATTTCCTATAATTTCTACTAAATTGAATTAAATACTTTCCACATATTTCTACAATGCAGCACTCATTCAGACCTTTGAAACACTAATAACATATATCTATTCTGTGCGCGTCTTTCTTGCTTTTGGCGTATTTGAAAGCGAGCAAATGTCGCGTCCGTTAACCAGGAGATACCCATATCAGTTTTTACATAACTTGTTGTAATAATTTTCGATATTTTGTAAAGAATTTAAGTTTGGATAAATTTGCACTTTTATTTCCCACATATTTATGTATGATAACTGAAAATTATTTGACGTATAGTTCTCTGGATTTGTTTATATATGTTGATCGTTTTATTTTGGTACTGCTCTGATTGAGTTGGATAATTAGGATGCTTTTCGAATATTTTGAATTCGGTTCTTGTTGTTCTAAAATCAAAGTGTAGAGATTCTGCGGCTTATTCGCTATAGAATCGTAGTCCTTTACCAACTTTTTTACAAAATTGAGAACATGAAAGAATACAGCATGAACTTTTGGCGTCACGGAATTTTCCAAACCATAATAACTACTTTTGAGGCTTAAAAAACTTTTCATGTAACTGCAGTCGATTGTACAACGGCTTTAAAGTCATCAAATTTCTTTACATATTTTAAGCAGTTGATACTGCATAACTGCCTTAACCACTATCCACACCCTCTCCCGATAACATATCATTAATGATTAAATTTCTTAAACTATGCAACCTTTATAACAAAATATAATACAATTCCCTAAGTTAAGTAAACTTTTTGTAATATTTATATTGAGCTGAAGGCCTACGTTGCTATTGCTCTTAGTAAACTTAGCTTATAATTTCAATTATGGGTTAATAAATAAATAAATAAATAACTGCCTTAACAAATCAGCTTTTCTAACAGGATTTGAAATGAATTTCCCTGAAACCTACAAACTGTAACAACATTTACTGTAGATAGAATTGACCACACCGATTAACAGATGTAGTTCAGTTGGCGGAATGATTTCTAAAATTTCTGTATCATATTTTGCAAACAATGTATTCTTTGCAGCTGTCGACGGTTCTTAGTTCTGCACATTCTTTTAATCCATCAGCAGACGATATAAACCAGGTACAAGGATATGTAGTTGCGTGTGACATAATTCCTCTCATTACACATACTAGTTTCAATAATTTCTTCCAAATTTTCATGACATAATTTTCAGATATATTAGCATCTATTGCAAGTACCAAAATCAGTTTTACCCCATTGTCTCTAAAATTTTTTTTTGAAATTACATTATCACTATATTTTTGTCAGTTTACTGGTATCACACATCTTCGGATTCCATCAAATCAGTTTCTAACAGTGTGTATATGCAAGTTATCAGGAACCCGACCCGCCATCGATGCCAAACTTCAAATGATATGCTCTCGGAAATTTTGCTTTATATATAATTTAACCATTTTTCACAATGTCACACATTCTAAATTCAAAATAAGAATCTATAGAATGATATACATTCTTGAGTTTTCCATCCAAATTTAATTCAAACATGTTTCTGTTACTAGTAGCAACATTCTATTTGATATTCCAAGACCTAATGCTATTTTAGAGATGTCGTCGGCGGAAATGGGCTTTTATTCTTTAATCGTCGATGGCTTCAGCGTTACTGTCATTAGTCGTCCACGTTCTTGGGACATTAACAAATCATTAATTTTCAAGGTTTTTTATTAACTTACTATCCAGCTGTTCTTTATGTTGTGTTGAAAGATCTTCATCAATATGAGTTACTAAATGCTCCAGGTGATTCGAATTCCTATTACAGAATGGGGCTTACCAACTACCAAATCAGAACGACATTTACTACACCTTTTTTATTTATTATTAACAGGATTAATTAAAAAATTTTCGTTTCCCGGTTTCCTACTAAAAACGCACAGAGTAGACTCACATTTTTTATTTTAATCAATTTTAGATCGAGTTAGGACCGATTACTTTAAAATTTGAGTAATATGGTAATTTAGTAGTATGTAAATTTTATTCTTTTTTTTATTTCACGATAGATCAGAATTCGACAAGCATATCAAACTGCAGTGGGAAGACGTTCATCGTAGTTTTCGACTTTTTCAATATTTTCCTTTAATACTCCCGAAATTTGAATCTTCCTATTTTTCTCCTTAGGACAAAATAAACACATGTTAAGATGGTCTTTTGGAAGCTTGAACATATTGTTTTTGATATTCGGTCGCAAATAATAAATAATATTAAATTTTAGGTTTCTTAATTTATTTTGGCGTAAAAAGTTAATGATATAAGAGTTAGACAATATATTGAAAAGTCTAAAAAAAAATGTATTTCGTTTTTTACAATTCTATAATATTTCATACTGTTTATTGATAAACTGTCAAATTATCACTAGTACACTATAATTACGTGAAAATTACAATAAAATTTACAGTTCAGAGAAAATTACAACTTTGAAATTGGCCAACTAATACGCATTTAAAAAATTTTACTTAATAACAAGTAATTTTTTTAAAAATTAATTTTTTCAAAAACGGCTCGACAAGTTATGGGCTATAATTTTTTTACTCACTGCTTAGAATGTAGATAACCCAAATTAAAAAAAGAATTCATGTGCTAAGACCCTTCATTAAAAGGTGGTTCAAAACCACCGTGTATATTCAGCATGACAGGTTATACAGCTATTTCGGGTCGAGTCACCAACCCTTATCAGTAACTACAAGCAGTAGATAGTTTGTTTGGTATGAAACCTATGCACTATAGGTCAAATGACTACTTTTTCGGTGCAAAATTATTAACAGCTTAATTTGAAGGGAAATTTAAATAAATAAAAATATAACGGAAACATAATTGATAAAAAACAATCTGAATTACAAGCGTCTATGAACTTTTACGTGCCTATGAAAACATATTTATAAATTTTTTGCCTGGAGTCAGCACCTGCTTCTTCAAAGAAACCAATCGGAAGCACAGTTTTGTTATAATCTGCTTGGAATGCATAAGCACTTTGTAGACTCTAGCTGTCATCGGAAACAAAGAGTAAATTTTTTGGGTTATTTTCACTGTTTGAAATCAGAACGCTGGAGTACAGAGGAAACTGGCATTATAAAAAAATTAATATAATTTTAAAAACGAAAATTAATGTCTCATCAACGCCCGTAATATTAGCAAATTGTTTCCGTCATTTGTACTGCCAAAGCAGCCAACTTTAGGCATATCACCACGAAGACCCAGCGTCTTCAATATTGTTCCTTCTTTTGAAAAATGACAATTTGTCGTTTTCAGATCGTGTGTACCATTTTTACACTGCACATTTGTAACCCAAATGTAATATAAACTCGAAAATTCGAATCCAGCAATGGAATGGAATCTATCCAAATTTACAATTTGAATCTTTTGCTCGAAATCTCTCATGAGTATAATCACTTATAGTCTTTTGGTATGGAACAGCAAATAGGGCAAGTTTGATTTGATTTGATTCCAGTCAAAATATTGAAATAATTCTTATCAATAAGTGTTAAATAAAACTTGAAGGTTACTTCCACAGTTTCCCCTTGGCTCATCGTAATGTGCATATTTTTAAACTCTTTCTTTTTACTCATACTTTCTGACTGTCTATCTGTCTGCCATGGGGCAACCCCATTACCCCTCATCTATTTGATCTAAAACATGGCCATAGTCTTGTTGTGACTATATATTAATTTTGAGGGTGTCACGCACAGTCACGCAAAGCCAAGCTCAGTCATATAGTCAGTCACATAGACTTGCCGTGATACAGATTAACTTTGACATAGTCACGCACAGTCACGCAAAGTCACGCATAGACACGCACAGTTATGGAGAGATTAAAACCTCACTTCCTCTCACCCGATCGATCTGAAAATTTGTCCATAGACTTGCTGTGTCCAAAGATTTATTTTAAAATAGTTACGCAAAGTCATGCACAGTCACAGAGAGATTCAAATCTCATATGCATAACTAAAGAAAGAGTTTTAATAAAAACTTTGTTCGTATGGATTATTTAATGTGTCAGTTACGTTTTTCAGCTCTGATTCTTTCTTCAAGATACACTCCGTTTCACTTTATTAGCACACTTGGCAAGATGCAATTCATTTCATGATAGCTTTTAAACAAATAATAGTAAAGAACAATTCTTGGCTTGAATTTATAGTTAAAGTATTTAGTGTTTTTAGTATTTTTATTTATGACAAAAATTTATTGAGTATTTTTCAAGTTACAGGGCTTACAAAGTAAATAACCTAAAAATAGCGCATACGTTTTGTTTCATTTGAATAGCACACTTTGTTTTTAACTATATTAAATATTATTTGGTTAATCTTAAACAACTTGTTTTGGGTTAATTATATAAATTATTAATTTATAAATCTAATCTAAAAATAACTTCATAAATCCTATTTGGTAAGGAATCATAAAGCTTTTCAATATAGTCAAGGGAAATTAAAGCCCATGCTTCCCGAATACCCTGAATTAGCTCAGCTTTTGTAGAAAACTGTCTCCCTGACTCATAAACTTTTCTGGCCAACCACCCCCACACATTTTCGATAATGTTAAGGTCTGGCGAGTATGTAGGTCAGTTTAAGAGGTTGATATTTTTTGACTCGATCCATGATTTGACAACACGGAATTGGGGCATTGTCCTGTTGGAAAGTCAATGGCAAAATCCCAAAAAGAATTCCTAGTGGACGTAAAGCCTTTTCCAAAAATCCTTTGTACGATTGTGCGTTCATATGGCTTATCTGTATTGGAAAGTACACTATATACACGACCTTTCATATATTTTCCATAACTTGAGCTATTCTGAATAAAATTACCGTGGCTCAAACGAAAAATCGGACAACAGCAATAAAAGTTTTCTAACGTATAAAAACACATCTATTGAAAGTTTAAAAAAAATTTTTCTTTTATTTTCTTTTAAATAAAATGATTTTATTTACTATATTTGGAAAAAAAAAATCGAAAAAAAATATCAATACATTTGACTTAAAATACAAAAAACAATTAACTTCATTTTATGAGATCAAAAGAATAATCCGACAAAAAATATTGATCTAAAAAATATTGGAATCTTTTTTTTAATGATAAAAAAAATAAGACATTTTCAATACTTAGTAGCATAGCCCTTAGACTCAATTACTTTTCTTAAACTATTTTGCATAGAATTAACTAAATTAGCGCAAACTTCGGCAGGTATTTTTTCCAATTCTTTTTGTAATGCTTCTTTTAGTTGTCCAAAATTATTACAAGTATTTTTGTAGACTCTTCGGGCTAATTCAGCCCACAAATGTTCTATTTCATTCAAGTCGGGTTGATTGTGGAGGAGGACATAATAGTTTGGGGCAGTTGTGAATTAACCAGAGCTTGGCAATTCTCGAAGTATGTTTCGGATCGTTTTCCTGATAAAAAGCAAATTGGTTTTTTATTCCCAATTTATCTGCACTCTGCTTCACATTTTTTTGCTTTTCGACACAGAGAGGTCACATTCCTGATAAGTTTTTATTTTAATTTGTTCATTATTCGTTAAAGCTGTACCACGACCCATTATTATTGAATATTATTAAAATGTATTTTAAATATAAACAAGTAAGAAAATTAAAGTCGGTCTAGACCGACTATACGATAGCCTATACCATGCGTTTAGAGACCCTATCTCCCAACTAACTGGATATAGAAAATAAGCATAAACCAAATTTGAGTGGGATTTTTATTAATTTTTTCGGCTGCAGATATGAAAAAGTTCATATCGGATGCTATATCTATGTGGGGACTAGGCCCAAAAATGGACCGATCCTGACCATGTTTGGTAAAGTCTCTTGCATTTTACAAGAATATATACAAACAAAATTTGAGAAGAATCAATGCAATATTTTTGTTTTTTGATAGATTTAAGTGAAGATCGGGAAGCAGCTCTATATGGGGCCTATGACTAAGAGTTGTCCAATAGGGGTCATTTTTGGACTACTAATTAATGGATGTAATATATACATACAAACCCAATTTGACTAAGATTTGTATGATAATTTGGATCTAATGGCAATATATGTTGATTTCATAGGGGTCACTTGTATGGGGGCTAGGTCTGAACATGACCGATGAAAGATCAAATGCCAAATTTCATCAAAATATATTCATATTTGCGACTTGTTTGATTACAAGCTTTACATGGACACACAGACGGACGGACGGACGGACATCGTTAAATCGAATAAGATAGTGATTCTGATTCGATCGGTATAATTAAAGATGGGTGTAGGTCAAATTTTTTTGGTTGTTACAAACAGCAGCACAAAGTCATTATACCCAAACGACATAGTGGTATAGGGTATAATTAAGTTGCGCTTTACCAATGCTACTATCGAACCCATAGCTAAATATCAACTCACGCTTTAAATAATTGGTATCTTTCTCATCCTCCAAAAACCTGTTTCTGCATTTCAACAATTCTCTTAGTGGTATGAGATAAAAGCGATTCCAATTGTACTCTTTCTGTTGTATTCCCTTGTTCTTATACGATTAGGATGGCACACTAATTTTGCAGCAGCAATTTCATTGCAATTTGCTTTGTAATTTG
This sequence comes from Cordilura impudica, assembly GCA_963682025.1. Classification (NCBI taxonomy): domain Eukaryota; kingdom Metazoa; phylum Arthropoda; class Insecta; order Diptera; family Scathophagidae; genus Cordilura; species Cordilura impudica. The sequence goes on from OY821517.1 coordinate 107,924,729, forward strand.
ATTTTTGAGCAAAAAAGCTTATGCTTCCCACGTAGAAAATGCAACAGATTTTTTGGGTAATCACTGCACTATTTTTTAGATCCTTTAAGAAGCGCCAAAATCTGCATTTCCTTGTTTTTGAGCTGACGTTGCTGCCGCACGAACCAATAAGTCAGTTTAATTAGTTTCTCTGCTGGAAAGATCTGCTGATGGAAGTTGAGGACGTTCAAGAGCAGAAAAAGTCACTTTGCCAAATGTATTTTGATTTCCAAAGCTTATTTCAGCGTTGAGCCTAGCGACATACTCTCTTCGAATCCTTTCACCCTTTTTTCCTTCCATATTTCGCCCATATTTATGAAAATGCACACTTTTTCCGTAATACATTTGATGCACTCGTCGGAAATTTCATCCTTACCAATTTTGTCGACTATAAAATTTACAAGTTTATTCAGTTTTTCTTGCCTTGAAACTTTGTTGAGCCATATTTCAAATAACTCCCTTTTTTCTAAAACGCATTTACCTAGAAAATATGGTTTTATTCGAGTGGGGCTAAAAATGGCAATTTGATGCACATGAAAATTGATTCAGAAGATTTCAGTACTTTATATTCATTTCTGGTTGCTTTCCATTCGCCGAACTTCGCCGAAATTTTCCACGAAGTTACATATATTTTTAAAACAATTGCAGCACTTTTAAGGTTATGTTAAAAAAGTGGCTCTATTTCAAACAAATCAAACAAAATTAATATCTTTTTTTCTAAAAAAAAAGAAAAAAGAAAAAACATTTATACTTAGTTTATTTTACTCAATTTTCACTTTCTTTTGTATATTTCTCGAAAATATTCAAACACGCCGTTGACTCTTTGAACGCAACAGTGCAGTGACTTTGACTGCGTGTTATCACACGACAGTTGGTATTCTCCAGTAACAAAAATTTTGTTGGGTTAGAGTATTCCCTACGAAATGGCATTAAAAAGTGGAACATTGTATTTGAGAAATTGGATTTTAGCACAGTCGTTTAACCTAATGTGCAATGCAGTGATAATCAAAACAAAGAGTTTTACTATTTAAGCTTTCCCAGTTTTGTGAAACAAATATTTATACCCTATACCACTATGTGGTTTGGGTATAATGACTTTGTTCTGCTGTTTGTAACAACCAAAAATATTTGACCTAGACCCATCTTTAATTATACCGATCGAATCAGAATCACTTTCTGAGTTGATTTAACAATGTCCGTCCGTCCGTCCGTCCGTCCGTCTGTGTGTCCATGTAAAGCTTGTAATCAAACTGCAGGTCGCCAATATGAATATATTTTGATGAAATTTGATATATAAGCTTTTATCACCCATAGGATGAACGCTATTAAAATTGGTGAGAATCGGTATATGTTCAGACCTAGCCCCCATACAAATTACCCATATGAAATCGACATAAATTGCCATAAGATCCAAATTGTCATATAGATCTTACTCAAATTGGGTTTGTATGCATTCATTACATCCATTAATGATTAGTCCCAAAATGATCCCTTTGACCCCATATAAAGCTGCTTCCCGATCTTCACTTAAATCTATCAAAAAACAAAAATATTGCACTGATTCTTCTCAAATTTTGTTTGTATATATTTTTGCAAAATACAAGAGACTTTACCAAACATGATCAGGATCGGTCCATTTTTGGACCAAGTCCCTATATAGATATAGCATCCGATATGAACTTTTTCATATCTGCAGCCAACAAAATTAATAAAAATCCCACTCAAATTTGGTTTTTGCTTATTTTCTATGTCCAGTTAGTTGGGCCTAAGAGGGTCTCTAAACGCATGGTATAGGGTATCGTATAGTCGGTCTAGACCGACTATAATTTTCTTACTTGTTTTTTTTTTCTTCATTTAAAATTAAATCATTTGATCTTGAGCCTGATTAAGTTCTAACTCAATCGTGAAAGTTTTACTATCACCTCTTTTTCGGAACGTAGAACCCTGGCGATATATTTTCAATTTGAAAAAATTGAAAACCGCCATCAGTTTGAGTTTGATACTATTAGGTCTGGCAAAAGAAATCTGTTTAAAGATCAGTTTTTAGCCAGTTTTTAACCGATCGCTCATGGACTATCCGATAGTTATATTCACCTAAAAATTATCAAATTAAACACATAACCATTTCACAACTTACCGCACAAAGGCATAACCTTTATCCTTGAACACACGTATCTCTTGTATTGTACCAAATGGTGAAAACGTTTTCTGTAAAATGTCCTCGCTAAGAAAACCAGCCAAGGTACCATTCATACCACCACAGTAGACCGTACAATTCGATGGACTACTTTGATTGTAGACTTCATCAAATGTCAAGGGTTTGGTGTTAGCTGCAATAATTTTTTATATGAAATTGTAAATTAGGTCAGTACACTGGCGCTATTTTTAAAAATTGTATGATTGTTTTGAGAAAAATTATAAAATATATTAATTGTTTGGAAAATAATATGTTTTTATAGGACTTTTCAGCCTAGCCTCGTATTATTATGCATTCTAATATTTTTTTTTTTATATATTTTAATATAGAATTTTTTTGCATTAATACTAACCATCTGATTTGGTGTTTGGCGGTTTTCTTGTTGCCCAATTCGTACGTATTGAACGTGAACCTAACCACTGACCATTCATAGCTGTGATGGCGGTTTCCGCTTCCTGTAAAGCACACAAAAAAAGGAGAAAAATGTGAGAATAATAGGAAAAAATACAATAACTAAATTAATGAATAAATTACAATAAAAAGTGGTAATCCGTTTTTTTTTTCTTTTTTTTTTTTGTCTTTTCATATAAAAGAAACAAAAGATTTGATTTTATTCTGTTTGCTGATTATTTTGTCATGGTCGCCTTTAGCCTCGCTGTTTTAAAATTTTTTAAAGCTGCTTAAATAACCAACACCGAATCCGAATTGTAAATAAAACAATAGTAGAGGAAAATTTAGAGCAAAAACTGACAACTAAATCAGAACTTACTTGGAATTTTATTGGAATTTTCTTTTCCACTTAAAAATTGTCAAGTTGTTCATGTTGTTTCCTTCGAAATAAAAGTACAAATTTGTATCAACTCAATGATATAGATTATTGAAAAATAATGTTTTTTTTTTTTTTTTTGTTAGTTTCATATCCTTTTACAATTACATATTTTCTTAAAGTGATGCTACAAACTCCAATTCATTTTTTTTGGGAAAGAAACTAGAATTTGTAAAGAAAAACTAAGGAATCATCAATGAAAATTATTTGAGAAATACAAACAATAGTGCTTGATGAATTTATAAACATATTAGAAAAAAAAACGTATTTAAAAGTGGAAAATGCTTACATTTTCATTCTCCGATGAATGTTATTGATTAACTGATAATAAAATAAAAATAAAAAACAATTTAAGTTTCTGCTAGTATCTATTATTTTTACTAGTTATATTAAAAACTATACAGAAGGTTTCTGGTAGTATCTATTATTTTTTACTAGTTATATTAAAAACTATACAGAAGGTTTGCGCCGGAATTTACGAAACCCATTTTATTTTGCATGGAAAATTGATGCCGTAATATTAAAATACAACTTATTTGTCCTAGCTTGTATTTTAACGAAAAATAATTGCTGTCGTAAAAGAAGTACTTGTAATTTTAAAAAATGTTCTTGCTTATTATTTACTAAATTTGCGATATTGATCCTAAATTTGCAATACTGCTGAATTGCTGTAAGTATGTAATTCGGAAATATTAAGATATAAGCAGATGTCGGCCATAGGATGATCGCTATTGAAATTGGTGAAAGACGATGGATGATGAGGCCTAGCCCTGTACAAATAACCTCTATATGATTGACTTAAATTAACGTAACATCCAAATTATCATAGAGATATTGGGCAAATAAATACTGTAGATCAAGTCTTCCGATCTAATCTTAAATCTATCCAAAAGTAAAATATTGCACAGGTTATTCCTAAATTTGGATTGTATAAGTATGTCTTTAAGAAAAATATGTTACCTATCATTCATATCTTCTAAACTGCAAATTTTACGTAAATTTTACCTAAACCTTACCTAAAATTTACCCAAATTTGTGTCGATGTTTTCGAGACATATGCATGGCTTTAGGTAATGCAAATCAACAAGTAAGAAAATTATAGTCAGTCTAGACCGACCATACGATACCCTATACCATGGTTTATAAACCCTATCTCTTCGGTCCAACTAACTGGATATAGAAAATAAGCATAAACCAAATTTGAGTGGAATTTTTATTAATTTTTTCGGCTCCAGATATGAAAAAGTTCATATTGGATGCTATTTCCATATGGGGACAAGGCCCAAAATTGGACCGATCCTGACCATGTTTGCTAAAGTCTCTTGCATTTTGCAAAAATATATACAAACAAAATTTTAGAAGAATCAGTGCAATATTTTTGTTTTGTGATAGATTTAATTGAAGATCGGGAAGCAGTTCGATATGGGGCCTATGACTAAGAATTCTCCTGCAGGGATTATTTTTGGACTAGTAATTAACATATATATAATAAACATATACAAACCCAATTTGACTGAGATCTATATGATAATTTGGATCTTATGGCAATTTATGTCGATTTCATAGGGGTCGATTTCAGAAAGTGATTCTGAGTCGATCGGTATAATAAAAGATGGGTCTAGGTCAAATATTTTTGGAAGTTACAAACAGCAGCACAAAGTCACACAAACCACATAGCTAGTGGTATAGGGTATTAAAATTACGACTTGAAAAAAGCAAAACCCTGAGTAAAATAGAACAACACAACCGACTACAATATTTGTTAACCTCCACAGAGCTTTATTTATTGCAAACCAATAAACCATTGACGAAAATTTTAACCTCCCTGTAAACAAACATTTTAGGGAAAAATTATCCAAAATGGACCCTAAGTATTCAGTAAATATGTTTGATGAAGTTAAAAAACAATTTAGACCAGTCGAATCGCTAGAGATTGATGTTTAAATAAAAAATTGGTTAAGATGAAGTAAGTTTACTGAGAAATGCTGGAATGACCTCAGTAGATTTGGAAATAGAAGAAAATAAAAATAAATTCCTAATAAGAGACCATGATTAAATACTAAATATAATTGGCACTTTTTTGGAATCAGTTCATTCTTTTAAAGATATAGATACTGATAACCACTTAAACATTGATGTTCCTAACTGTTTCTCCAGATACTTGGAAACAAAAAGTGAGTATGAAAGTAATCAATCAATCCTTACTACGTTTTCTGAAATAAAAAAAACCGATAATTTAAATGTTTTTCTCGCAGATTATTTTATTACAAAAGAATCAATTTATTATATATTTACTTGGGTATTAATCTGGATAAGTTTCTATATTTTAATAGGTATATAAACTTCCAACTAATTGTGGCGAAAATTGTATTTTTTATGTACAGGAAGCTATTTTTCTCAAAACATATTAATTCTACGGTTAAGGTTTTATTATATCAGTCCTTAATTAGACCAATCTTAACCTACGGGTGCAAAATATGGTTTAATGTATCCCCTTCCTATAAGGAGAAAATTGCGAATTTTCGAAATGAAAATGTCTAAGAGAATGTATATCGTTGTTTAAATCACCAAATAGTGATTTCAAGAAATATGTTCCAAACAAGAATTTGTATGCCGCAAAGACAAGTAGAATCGACAATTTTATTATTCATTTAATAAGAAATCACATTTTGAAAAGCTTAGATTGCATAGAAAATAACCTGAGTATGGCTCCATATTATGTAAGTGGAGAATATATATGGGGGGGTTTCATGTCAAGTGCACCAACTTTTGAAACCGATGTCTTCTGATTGGGATGAAATTTGCACCAAGGTTAGTCCTATTGGATAGAAGTTTAGACACAATTTTTTAATAAGATCGGTGCAGATCTGTCTGAGTTAGAGGGGATCAAAATTTGACATTTTGGCCACACAGGTGTTTTTTCTCATCCATGTAACTTATTACCTATTGTTCTTAGAAAATTTTCTCCCAAATAGTTTAGATAGCTATTTCCAATATTTCGGAAAAACAATACTTAAAAAAAAAAAAAAAATTAGACTTTTTTTTGCTAAATTAAAGCATTTTTTGCCTTTTTTCAAAAAGGGCATTTTTTTATCATAAGAAAGCTTAGGATTTTTCCTTTAAGAGCTTTTTGGTCGCTTAGTGGGATGGGAGTGGATATCTATCAAAATAAATATTTTGTAACTCAAGACAACGGTTTTTCAATTTTTCACAAATGCACTATTTTGAATTTTTTCCTATTTGTTTGAAAAACCTTACAAATAAAACTTATACTGAGAAACTAGACAAATTAAACTTTCGGAAAGTATGTAACATACCTTCATAACATAACAGAAGAGAATGGTTATCTGTAACCTGAAAGAGTTATTTGCAACATTTCAATCTGAACTAGAGGATGTTAAAATTGGCTTCACGAAATTTACCCAAATGAGGCCAAAACATTGAGTTTTGGCAGGAAGCAGCGGAACTCACACAGTATGCGCTTGCATTTACCATGAAAATATTAAACTGATGTTGACGGAAATCAACTTAAAGATAATTCGGCAGAAGATTTACACGATTACCGCGATTGCCTTAAATTGACTATGTGTCCTAATGCAGCAACTTCTTGCCACGTAGGTGAATGTACCAATTGCCCGAAAACCACATTCATCAAAGAAAATTTAATCAACTCTTTAGATCGAGAATATATAGAGGAGGTCAAATTTGATTCTTGGATTCAGACTGACAGATGCACATTGAAAACAATCATTTTAAATGTGGATGATTTTGTGGAAGAAATGTGTACAGGATTGCTAAACTTGAGAAACCATGACTTTTTAGTCAAAGAGCAATAATCATTCTTCAAGGATTTGAAGATACATTTGAAGTCTGGTGAATTCGTTATTTCATATGATTTCGCAGAAAACTATAAATATGTTCTTCAGGATGCCATACAAGCATTCCACTCCAATAACGACCAAGCAACTATATTCACAGTAGTTATTTACTACATAAAAGATGAAAAACTGGAACACAAAAGAAGAGAATACTAAAATTTCTAAAATCTAAATTTACAGTAGAGAAGGTATATTACGTTTCGGACGGAGCTCGTCAACATTTTAAAAACAAAAGTAGCTTGGCAAATCTTATGGCCCATGAAAAAGATTTTAGAATGCCAGCTGAGTGGCATTTTCATCCTACTGCTGATGGTAAAGGAGCATGTGATGGTATTTGAGAAAACCTTAGAAGAAATGCAGCGAAGTATAACCTCCAGTGCTCTCATCAAGATCGCATCTTAGATGCGACTGCTTTGTTCCATTGGGCAAAGAGTTATTGTAAAGAAACTAAAATAGTTAAAATAGCAAAGAGGATCATCAGAAAACATTAAAAGCACTGAAGAGCAGATTCGATGCTGCGGTAACAATCGATGGCACCGCTCAATACCATGCTTTTATACCGCTTGTCGATGGAAGACTCAAGATGAAAAAGTTTTCTGCCTCTGTTCAATGTGATTTCTTTCCAAAGACAACAAATATACCAGCAGCGAAATCAACAGCTGAACCTAGTAACGCCAAGAAAGGATTGACAAAAAACGCAGTAAATAAAGGCGAAAAAATAGCTGGATGAAAGACTGGGTGCTTAAAAATTTACAAGACTTAAATACTTCATCAGCTACAATAAATTAGTATAAAAATAGTTATGATATAAATGGATTTAATGCAATTAAGATTAAATTTTAATTCTATATTTTTAATATTATTATTATTATACATTAATTTAATTATTATTAAAAATAAATAAAAATTAATAATTTTTCAACATTTCTATAGAAAAAAAGCGATTTTTTTCCTGAGGTTAACATATTCTGGGTATTACAGTATCGAGGGTATAAAATTTTAGTTAGGTATGTTATATATTTTCGGAAAGTTTAGTTTGTCTAGTTTCTCAGTATAAGTTTTATTTGTAAGGTTTTGGACACAAATAGGAAAAAATTCAAAATAGTGCATTTGTGAGAAATTGAAAAACCGTTGTCTTGAGTTACAAAACATTTATTTTGATAGATATCACACTCCCATCCCACTAAGCGACCAAAAAGCTCTTTTTGAAAAAAAGTCAAAAAATGCTTTAATATAGCAAAAAAAAGTCTAAAAATTTTTCTTTTTTTTTTTAAGTATTTTTTTCCGAAATATTGAATAAATAGCTATCTAAGCTCTTTAGCAGAAAATTTTCTAAGAACAATAGGTAATAAGTTACATGAATGAGAAAAACACTTGTTTGGCCAAAATGTCAAATTTTGATCCCCTCTAACTCAGAGAGATCTTGGCCGATTTTGTTTTGTTTCCTATATTCTATCACATATACATATAGACGAGCCACTGAAAAAGCGATACATTGCAATCAACTTACTACAGAAAATTAAAGATTTGGCACAAGTGTATACTTTAAAGACAGAAACATATTTCCAAACATAAACACATCAAAATACTGGTGGTTGACCTAAATGTTAGGTACAACATTTTCGTATTTATTTTTTACAATTTCTCTTTACATTAATTATGTACATTTACCCATTTATTGCATCAATAAAAATAATATTAATTTAACAAAAATAATATCCATTTTATATATATGTTAAATATACTTGAGAGCCCGATTAAGGGACAGTGTATATTAAGTTATATTAACTAGTGTTTGTTTATTTATAGTTAAATTAAAATAAATTTTGTTAAATAAACGTTAAAAATTTATTATGTTTTTTATATAACATATCTATTAAACAAATAAATAAAAAAGTAGGTTATAAAAAATTTTGGCCTGAGAACAACAAACCTTTTGGAAGTTCTACTACACTGGCCTAGTGCCCTGACTTAGAATTTTGCACCCCCCGTCCCCCCTAGGATGGCTGCTGCATTGTGTTATTATTTTTTTTCTAATATTTTTTAACTAAAATTTTAATTTATCACGTTTAATATGATATAGTGAAAGATATATAAGACTTTACACATTTTCTTAAATTTAATTTGTTCACAAATTTAATTTCTTAACTATTCAATGTTAAGAAAGTTGCTTAGTGAAAATCCTTTGTTTGTTCATTTATATAAGTGGCGAAATTCGCTAGAGTTTTAGTCTCAATTGATATCGATGAGCAGTTGATTTTTATTTGTAAATTGTTTCAGCAGCTTCCAGCATTTATGTAAAGTTAAAGTTGTCGCCTTTTTCACGGTTGATGTAATCATTTTGCTTGAAAAGGGTGGCCAGATATTAAAGACTTTTTCTTTTATTATATTTTATTCGAAAAATACTGAAACACAAACTTAAGTCCTGCATTGTAGAAATATTTCAAACTTCTTGAAAAAAAAGCACATAACTATGGCAATACAAATACTGTCGTATTGTTTTCTTACATACACATACACATACACATACACATACACATACATATAAGTCTAACAAAATGGTTAAGGTTATTGCTTTGAAGGTCATGCTCAGAAGTGTTTAGCACTACATATACATTACTTGTACATTAAACATACTTGTAAACATAAATAAAATGTTATACATAATGGGAAACCTTAAGGGATCCATTGTCTTTGATGTTGATTTTAATGAGCATCTTGGGATTATTTCACAAAAGCAGATTAACATTGTTGTCGGTTGAATGGAAAACCTAACTTTAGCGAAAACAACAACAAATTTTAAAGCTTCTCTATAATATATAATATTTCAGATTATGAATAAATATGTCCAAAGTTGAATATTGGCAGCTAAGATTCGAATACATACAATAAGAAAAGCACAATATTTTAACATTCAAAAACTTTTGAAATAAAATAAACAGATTGACAAGTTGATACTAAAGTTTTTTTTAATGACACACAATCAAAAATACACAACTGTCCTTTAAATTTATTATAGATATATATATATATAGATATATATATATATCTATATATATATATATATATATCTATATATATAAAATTCATTTTCTGTTTGTTTGTTTGTTTGTTTGTTTGTTTGTTTGACCGCTATACAAATTTTTATTTTTCAAGGGATTTTCCTGAAATTTTGTACACACGATCTCTATACCCCAGGCAAGGTCGCCGTATACTTTTTACCGGCCACGCCTACTTTTACGCCCACTTTTTATGTAAAATTCCTTTTCTGTTTTATTCATATTTGTTCACTATACAAATTTTTATTTCTTAACAGATTTCTCTGAAATTCGGTAAGCACGATCCCTGTATTCCAGCTAAGGTCACCATATACTTTTTATTGACCACGCCTACTTTTACGCCCACTTTTTATATACAATTCATTTTCTGTATTTTGATATATACTATACAAATTTTTATTTTTCAACCGATTTCTCTGAAATGTGGTACACACGATCTCTCTGCTCCAGGAAAGGTCGACATATTCTTCGTACCGGTCAGGCCTACTGTTACGCCCACTTTTTGTATACAATTCATATTCTGTTTTTTGGTACATTTGTTCTCTACACAATTTTTTTTTTAACGGATTTCTCTGAAATTTGCTACACACGATCTCTGTACTCCAGAGAGGTCGCCATATGATTCTTGCCGGCCACGCCTACTTCTACACCCACTTTTTATACAAAATTAATTTTCTGTTTTTTGGTATATTTGTGCACTATAGAAATTTTTATTTTTCAAGGGATGTCTAAAATTTGGTCACACGATCTCTATACTATAGGGAAGGTCACCATATGTTTCTTACAGGCCACGCCTACTTTGTGCCAACTTCTATGTATATAAAACTTATTTTATCCTTTTATTTGTTTCTTTATTTGATTGCTATACAAACTTTTATTTTTCAATGGCTTTCTCCGAAATTGACTACATATTCCAGGGAAGGTCGTCATATGATTTTTACCGACCATGCCTACTTTTACGCAAAATTTTCATATAAAATTCATATTTTGTTGTGTGGTATATTTCTTCCCTATACAAATTTGTACTTTTCAACGGATTTCTCTGAAATTTGGTTTACAGGGAAATAACTACACGGTGAACAAATTCCCCAAACTTAAAAAAAAGGTACCCAAGAGAAATGAACAAATTCGCCATTTTTAATCGAAATAAAAATTGAACTTACTCCCCAAATTCATTCTTAAATTTTTACATATTTTTATTTAATGAATTTTGTTATATATTTATTTTAGTAAACGTTTGCATACTGCTCTCAATATATGTCCTACAATAAATTCATTTAAAATGAGTATTCTTTTCAATAGCATCATTTCGTTGCGCGGAAGCTATGTGCACGGGGAATACAGCTTAGCTAGAATATCGGAATGATCTGAAAAATATATTTTGGCAATTAAAATAAGTTGGCAACAGCTGCGCGGCAGCACAGGTGTGGTTGCCAAACGCGCGGAAGCGGCGCGCGGTGCGCGACCGCGGACTCGGACGCGACGCGCTCTCGGAACACAGCTCAGCTAAAATATCGCAATGCTCTAAAAAATATGTTTTAGGAATCAAAATAAGTTAACGAGAACTAAGCGGCAGCACGGGTAGTAGCTGCGAGGAAGCGGCGCGAAGCGCGCGGACTCGGACGCGACGCGCTCTCGGAACACAGCTCAGCTAAAATATCGCAATGCTCTAAAAAATATGTTTTAGGAATCAAAATAAGTTAAAGAGAACTAAGCGGCAGCACGGGTAGTAGCTGCGAGGAAGCGGCGCGAGGCGCGCGACCGCGGACTCGGACGCGACGCGCTCTCGGAACGCAGCTCAGCTAAAATATCGCAATGCTTTAAAAAATATGTTTTAGGAATTAAAATAAGTTAACGAGAACTAAGCGGCAGCACGGGTAGTAGCTGCGAGGAAGCGGCGCGAGGCGCACGGACGCGGACGCGGACGCGACGGATGCGGACGCGACGGATGCGGACGCGACGCGCTCGCGGAACACAGCTCAGCTAAAATATTGCAATGATCTGAAAAATATATTTTGGCGATTAAAATAAGTTGACAACAACTGCGCGGCAGCACGGGTGTGGCTGCCAAACGCGCGGAAGCGGACGCGACTCGCTCGCGGAACACAGCTTAGTGAAATGTCGTATGATAAATTTTATCTACGTATGTGAAATAATTACCTGTTGATCAAAAGAGGCCACACATATACTATAAGCAGTTGCTTAAAAAGAAACCTTGCGACCTTCTAAATTAAAAAATCAAAAAATTTTTTATTGAAATAAACAATGAATTTACTGCCCATATAAATTTTTGGGGAGAAAGTTCATTTTATTGGGGAATTTTTTAATTGGGGACTAAGTACTCAGCGCCTGGTAAGCATAGTGAACCATTTTTCAAGTCAAAGGCCTTTTTATTCCGGGCAAGACCGGGTAAAAACAGCTAGTATATATATATATATATATATATAGGTGAAGAAGGAAATTTATAATAAGTATTTTCGTTTAGGAATAATCTGAAAATTAAATACTTTTACGAGGATGATAGTGGCAGTATATTTTATCAGTTGGAAACACCAAACTTAAATTGAATTCCTTGTATGAAAATAAAATATGCGACATTGATAAGATGTCAGAATAAGAATTGAATTGAATTGTTAAAGCACATATTTGGCTCAGTAAAAAATTTTAATTTGATTTAAAAAAAAAAAAAAAAATAAACAAAAAGCTGTTGGCAGAGTTTAGCTGCATTTTAATTTCCCAATCGGCTGATTATACTTCCTAAACATAGTGTATGCATGGCTGCCTTATTCTTTTTATATGTGCAATTATTCTGTATGCATATATGTCTGGTTTTAATACATATTTAAGAGCACAATGAAACATTTTCATACACACGTATATTTATTGCCATTTTGTATAAGGGCATCGAAAATTATAATTTCAATTTCACATAAAGGTAATTCGTGCGAATCAAACGTGATTCATGTTAAAATGATTGCAACTGCCACAACCATAGAAATTTGTATTGTATGCCGCAGTTCGTGTATGTGTTCATTGTATATATTGCTCTGGAACCAGTAAACGAACAGAAATAGCTATTGCATTTAAAGCAATAACAATGCTGCTACGATGTTTTACTAATAATAATGATGAGTGTGTGTTTGCATAAATGCTAGGGAAATACACTTGGAAAATTTAGAAGAAGAAAAAAGTTTATGATACTCACAGATAAATATAAAATACTAGCTGACCTGGCAAACAGAATTTGCTATGTAACTTATTTCTAAGCATTTCCGTATGGGAGATGCCACGCCCACTTGTTTGATCCTGCCCATTTTTAATACAAATTCTCACACTCATCATTCGTGAACTCACATCTGGTTCAAAGACTGTCGGGCTTACAGTACTCCAGATAATATTTTTTGTATTGGAGATGCCACGCCCACTAACCCAATCCTGCCCATTTTTGATACAACTACTCACATTAACACCCGATTGACGTGCATAAAGTTTCAATATTATGGCCATCATGGTACTCTAGATATATGATATGTATATACCATGTATGGGAGGTGGCACGCCCACTGGGTTGATCGCGCCCATTTTTCAGATAACTTCTCAAACATATTATTCGTGAACACACACACGTAGTTTCAAGACTGTCGGGTTTATAGTAGTCTAGATAATTTTTCTTTGCATGTGAGATGCCACACCCACTAATCCGATCCCACCCATTTCTGGTACGACTACTCACATTAACAACTGATTGACGTGCAAAAAGTTTCAAGATTCTAGCCATCATAGTACTGTTGATATATTATGATATGTATTAACCATATGCAGGACGTGCCACGCCCATTGGTTTGATCGCGCCTGTTTTTAGCCCGACTTCTCGCATTGCTAACTTATACACAAAGTTTCATGACTCTTGCTATCATAGAGCTCGAGATATGTGATGTTAAACATTTTTTATATGTGGGAGGTGCCACGCTCATTTGAAGAATCCCAGAAAAATAATGCCTATCTCTGCTTCCGGATAGACAGTTACGTACTACAAAAATTTCAAGATGATTGGTCCAGTGGTGTAGTCTCCTATAAGGGACAAACAAACATACATCCATTTTGATATATAAGATTTGAGAAATTAAAATTAAGAAGAATTCTCAGAACTTCCGATATATTCTTATCAAAATGAATTATTGTCTACATCTAATGGAAAATATAGAAATTTAGAGTCTCATAGTTAAGAAAGTTATAAACGGCGTAAGCTGACTACGCGATAAACCTACATTATTATACTATTATATTATACTCATGATATGCTGCTATTACAAAATATTCCGATCAAGATCATATTTTCTGGGATGCCTTGCATCTAAAACGTTTGCCAACATAATTTGTACTTGCTATACCGGAATTTTTAAAAATTCTATTTTATCAGTCAAAATGCACGTTAACTTATAGAAAGCCATTATGTGATTTAAAGGGTGCACTCAGTTTAAAATGCGTGTGAGGTCACCTAATATTAATGTTAGTAGCCATGCCGAAAAAAGGCTGGAAGCGGATAAGTGGCCTGGGAAAATAATATTATATATTGTTTTGAAATTAAGCGGTACTCAAATTATCTAGTGTTGCTGAAAAAAGTGTTGTGTATATCTCTGAAGCAAATTAAATAGGATTAGGAGAGGCATCTCAAGATGCCTTAAAAATTTTCTCACACCATCTGATACCGACGCCATTATGTACGAAGACAATGTTGTATCAAGTTAGTTCAACATGACTATTTTAGCCGAAGAAACATATCGATACATAATACAATTTTGTTAAGGATGTAAGACAATAAAGCTCATAAATATAAAGTATTGTCCAACTGAAGTCTTGAAGCCGATTTTTAGATTTTGTTAAATTATTTAAATTCTGCAATTTTTTATACTACACCACTATAAAAATTATTAATTAATATTCATCTTCATTTTTATGTTTTTTTAAATTTTTTAAAAAATTAAGAAAAAAAAAAATTGTTTTACATAATATGTTTTTCATCTATAAACAAAAAATGATCTCGAATTTTACAGGTCTTTTAATTCAAGTTCATAACTATTAGGATTAATAGATATCCATTAATATATAAATATTTAATTAATTAATATATATCTATTAATCTAGATTTCAAAAAAAAAAAAAAATTCAATTCAATTAAGAATGTCGCTAGATTAAATTTTTAATACATTAATTTTTCATAAATATTTTGTAGATTTTCTCACATTAATATATATTAATCTTATATATTAAAAGAATTTATGAATAAACATTGCAATCAAGATTTTTGTAATATTTTGCTTCTATCAAACCTCTACAACTATAGTTCTAATTAACGTAGGCTGTTGACATAGGTCTAAGAACACTCAGTGGATCAAGCTCTTTCTTCTGAACTTAACTGCTTAAATTCGTTGGGTTTGAGGAAAGTTATGCGTGGAGAATCAACTTTACTTTTACTGTACGTTAACTTATCTTCGTTTAAATAACAGGGAGATGCATTCATGGACAACCATAGCTAATAGCTGCAGTGAAACCGCTAAAGCAATCCTTGGTGTTAGAAGGAAAAATCATAAGCCCTGGATAAGCGAAGAGTCATGGGACGAAATTGCAAATCGCAAGCGCCTGAACAATATCGTAACTAGATCCAGGACACCGGATGCTAAACTTGTGGCCAAGAGAAACTACCGGGAATGCGCAAAAGCTGTTAAATCCCTAGTTCGGGCTGATCGAGAACGCGACTACAACAGCATAGCCGAGGAAGCTGAACAAGCGGCCAACATAGGCAACATGCGCGGTGTTTACAATGCTATAAAACATATTGGAGGCAAGAATATAAAAAACACCTCAATGCTTAAAGATCAGCATGGTCGTGATCTCACAACACCTGAAGAGAAGTTGCAACGCTGGCAGGAATTTTTCAGTTCTGGGAGCTCTCAAAATAACACTTTTGATTTTGATATTAGCAGCTGTCCCTGGCTTTCTCGACGACGTAACCCATGTAGAGAAATAATAACATCTCCACCAACACTCCACGAAATTCTCTCAATTTTACTCAAGCTGAAAGATTCTAAGGCCGCCGGTCCCGACACAGTGCAAGCTGAGCTACTTAGATATGGTGCTACCCCTGTTGCAGAAGCTCTCACGCCAACTCTACAGGCTGCATGGATAAGTAATCGAATACCAGATAGCTGGAAAACTGGTGTGATCGTTACCATCCCAAAAAAAGGTGACCTTAGCCATTGTAAAAACTGGCGAGGGATAACATTACTAAACGTCATAAACAAGGTAATGGCTCTACTCCTATTACAAAGAATGTCGCCAGTCATTGAACCACTTCTGCGCCAAGAGCAAGCCGGTTTCAGGCCAGAAAGATCATGTGCAGACCATATTAACACCCTCAGAATTATTATTGAACAGTCGCAAGAATATAACAGCCATTTGTATATGCTGTTTGTTGATTTTGAACGTGCCTTTGACATTGTATACAGGCCAGCTATATGGGCAGCGCTGAGGAGCAAAGGTGTTCCCAATAAGATAATTGAACTCATTCGCGAGCTATATAATGGTGCTGAACGTAGAGTAGATCTGAAGGACAAGAGAGCCAATCGTTTTCATACAATGCAGGAGTAAGACAGGGTTGTCTCCCACATTATTCCTTATCCTCCTAGATGGAGTAATGGAACAAACAAATACCGAGGCCCCTAACGGTATACGATGGAACTTACACGAACGTTTAAACGATATCGACTATGCAGATGATATTTGTTTAATGGCTCACCGATTCGATGATATAGAATAAAAGCTCATATGCCTTGATAGGAATGCCAGAAAAGTTGGTCTCAAGATAAACGTCAATAAAACGAAACTTATGCGGGTTGGTACCAACAACTCAAATCCTCTCTCAATTAATGGATCCGTAATTGAAGATGTTGACTCTTTCTGCTATTTAGGAAGCCGTATTACCAAAGACGGTGGCTCCGGTGTAGATATAGTAGACCGCATCAACAAAGCTAGAGTCGCATTCCACTCTCTGCACAAAGTCTGGCGTGCCAACAACATTTCCCAAGCCACAAAGCTTAGAATCTTTAACTGCAGCGTAAAATCTGTCCTTCTCTATGGTTGCACCACCTGGAGCACAACGCAAACCACCCAAAGGAAATTGCTAACTTTTGTTAACCGATGCCTTAGACAAATCCTTCGGATCTTCTGGCCCTGCTGGGTAACAAATGAGCAGCTTTTATGTATGGCAAAGTGTGTACCAATCGAGATTGAGGTTAAACGTCGCAAATGGTCTTGGATAGGCCATATACTATGCAGACCAAGTAACGAAATCACACGAGCTGCACTTGACTGGAACCCTCAGGGTCATCGTCTACCAGGTCGTCCCCGAAATACCTGGGTAAGAATGGTTAAAAGAGAAGTCGAAAGCTGCAACAAATCGTGGAACCAAATCAAGTCTTTAGCCGCCGATCGTATAAAATGGAGAGAATTTACAGACGCCCTATGTTCAACATGAACTTTTATATAATTTGAAGATATTTATACTGTCAATTAGTTTATATAAATAAAAGGAAATATATATATATATAACTTATCTTGGCATATTTTGGCATTACTGTACGTTAACTTCTCTTGGCAAATTCGTTGGGTTTGAGGAAAGTTATGCGTGGACAATCAACTTTACTTTTACTGTACGTTAACTTCTCTTGGCATATTTTGGCATTACTGTACGTTAACTTATCTTGGCATATTTTGGTATTATATTATAAAAATTAATATAATATAATATAATGCTGCGGAGCAGCAGGGGTCCTCTAGTATATATTAAAAGAATTTATGAAAATTAAGTCAGTCCGTCTGACCGTTCTATCCGGCCGATTTCCTTCATTTTTTTTAAATGAAAGGTATTTAGACACAGATACATATGTTATCAGGCATTGTAATCTACTCAACTCCCACCTTACTCAAGTTATACTTTTTTCAAGATTTTTTCCATATTTTCCTTCACTCAAACATCTATAACTAGAGTTCTAATTAACGTAGGCTGTTGACATAAGGCTAAGAACACTCAGTGGATCAAGCTCTTTCTTTTGAGCTATTCTGCTTAAATTCGTTGGGTTTGAGGAAAGTTATGCGTGGACAATTCAACTTTAATTTTACTGTACGTTAACTACTCTTGGCATATTTTGACATTACTGTACGTTAACTTCTATGGAAAATTTTGGTATTATTTTATAAAAATTAACATAATATAATATAATATAATGCTGCGGAGCAGCATGGGTCCTCTAGTATTATTTATATTCCTTTGTAATATTTATGTAATATTTATATATTTATATATACTAATTATATACACAATTTAACTTATAACGCGCTTGTATTGACGTTTGACCTATATGGTACATTTTAAGGGCTATAGGACGTAACTAATACTAGAAGTTCTCAAGCAAAACATTTTAGGGTAACCTTTTATAAATATTCCTTAAATTGATGTTTGTGTGCTTAGTTTTTCAGCTATAACTCAAGAACCATTGACAAGATCTCATTTAATTCTTGGGCAAATCAAATTTGACTAATTCGATCGAATGAAACCTGATATTTTATGAAATTTTTTCCCTTTTTTCTAATCAATTTTTTAGAATAACATAACACATTGAGGGCGTATGATTAATGCTATATGTATATGTATGATAACTTGACGTTTAGAGTTATTATTGATACAATAACCAGCCACATTTTTATTGGAGCCAAGTTGAGACCGATATGCATGTATTTACGTGGACAGACAGACATACGCATACACGGACCGATGCACGAAAAGGACATCGCTATAATATAAAATTTTACTCAAAAACTACTATGCGGTATATGACACTAGTAGACAGACAGACATGAGGACGGATATCAATAAATGTCGGGATACTTCGTAGTAGCAAATATTTTTTGTAGTAGCAAATATAAGCACAAACTAATTATATTCCGTTCAAAGTGGCGGTATGTGCAAATAAGTTGTACTTTTATAATTGATTTTTTGTTAAGTCTATCAATAAAAAGTATTTTTTTATAGAACTGAATGTCTTGCCATGGACCTATTAATTGGTTTGAGATAATCGAAGTACGCTGATTTCAAACCATTTTTTTAACTATTTTTATTGATCTGCACTGTGCGCGTTAATAAATTTTGTGTATATTAGATCAGCCGAAATTAATGTCGTTATTGTTTTACAAATAATCTTTATTTAACGAAATATCGCTGACAAAAAATTTTAGAATTGTTATTTAGGCCAGTTTTGATCATGTCACTTACTTAGTGATACAGGCATATTACTTAGTTTATGAAAAAAAAAATGTGGTTTCAGATTTATTATCTTTGGCATTTTTTTTTGGTATATTTCTCATATTAACTTAAGCTGTCAGAAAAAACTAATGTTGAAATTTTCGCATCTATTTTAGTTCAATTTGTTCGATAAATTAGAGCTTGAAAACCAGTGCTGGTAATTATAGCCTATCAAAATAGCAGTTTCTCGAATTTTCAATTCGTAGTTATCCCAAGAGACCGAGCTGACGGAAACAACTTAGAACAGGTATTCGGCGCAGCATAATCCACCCTATGCAAAAGAGTAATTATTTTGTCGCGTTGTGTAACAATCTAAAAAAAAAATAAATTTGTTAATGTATAACTCTCAAGCTCACATATATTATTATTACTTTTTTTTGGCTCGGCTAAATAACAATTAATGCCGTATTAAGGCTTTCACTCTCGTTATAATCTTTTTACTCCCTTTATTTTAACTCGCGGTGCCTGATAGTTTGTTTTTGTATCAATTTTATGCCTTTTCCCGAGATCCAATCGAGCCGAAACTTTGCAGGCAGACTCGTGGCGACGATAAAAAGATCTAAAAGTTATAGTATAATTATAGCATAACTTTGGATTCTTAATATTTTAACGGCTTTTTTATTTTGAGTCAACCAGTTATGTATTTACATGATGGTAAAGTTATTTTACAAGGAAAGGGAGTATAATAACAACTTGATTTTGATGGCATAGTTTTTTTTTTACTGTGACTGCCTAGACATAAACTTGTGAAACTATGAAAGGCACTATAGGGTAAAAACATATGAAATCAACCAATGAGTTGACCGCACCGATTTCGAATTGGATGAATTTTGGTACGAAGGGAAAGTTAAACATAATAATAGCGTTTGCCAACTTTCAGTGTCGTAGCTCTCGTATTTTCAGAATTATGGCCATTCCAAGTTGGCAAAAATCAATAAAAATGCACTCAGATACCTTAACACAATTTTTAATATCTCGAAAAGAATTCATTGTACGTTAATAATCAAGGGCTCATTTTACAGACTAAAACATGCGCCATTCCAAAAAAAATTTTTTTTCAAATTTTCGATCAAGGATAATGTAAATAAAAAAGGACTAAAATTTCCAAAGGATATTTCTCGAAAATCAATATTTTTAAAAATTTCAAAAAAAAATATGTTAATTCTTATTATGTTTTGTACAAGTCTGTCAAATTTCAATGTGGAATCTTTATTACAACATGAGTTATTAAGAAAAAAGCAGGCGAAGGTTTATGTATTTCATGAAATGTACCAAAATACAAAAAGGTGACAAATTACAAAAAGAAGGACATATCAAATGTAACGGAACTTTTTCGACTTTACAACTTAGACGAAATATTTATTGCCTGTTCACACAAAAAATTTACAAATATTTTATGACCTGTGGTCGGCTTATTGGCAGTAGCAAATTCAGTCCCTATTTAAAAAACATTTTATGACCCGTAGTTCACGCAAATTTTCCAATTCAAAAAAAACATTACGATCTCAAATAAAATTTGTGGGACATGTAGAATAAAATTTTCGCATCTGAAGAAATCTAATAAATCTAATTTGGAAGAAGGTTCAGACATAAACGAAAATGTAGATACTTTCGATGACATTGCGTCAGGCACGGAAGAAGATGACATTGCGTCAGGCACGGAAGAAGTTGCTATTTCAAAATTAAACCAATCTTTACCGTATCTGGAACAATCTCCGATAAAAAAGAAGAAGTTACATCAAAAACGGTACAGAGATGGAAAATTCAGGAAAATAAGTGATTCGATTCAAGACAAAATTTTCCACAGTTCAGCACAATCAACTTCGCATATGTGCCCACAATCCGAAATAATAGAACAATTAAAAGAAAAGTTTAAAACATTAACAAAAAATAGCGAGAAAATCCAACTGCTAACAATTTTACCAAAAAGCTGGGCAATACATAAAATTGAGGAAGAATTCCTGGTTACAAACTATATCGCGCGAAAAGTTAAGCATTTGATTGAAACAAAGGGTGTGATGAGTACGCCTAACCCAAAACTGGGAAGTCCAATTTCACCAGTGACAAGCAATTTAGTAAAATTCTTTTATGAATCCGATGACGTCAGCAGGTGTATGCCCGGACAGAAAGATTTCGTGTCTTTTTTTGAAAATGGTACAAAAGTCAGGAAAAATAAAAGACTTTTGCTTGGAAACTTAAGAGAAATGTACGCCTTATTCAAGGAACGACATGATGAAATAAAAATAGGTATTTCCAAGTTTTGCCAACTTCGTCCGAGGAATATAATTCTAGCAAATGCGAGTGGATCTCATAACGTGTGTGTTTGTACAAAGCATCAAAATGTGAAGCTGATGATTGATGCCATAAATTTAAAAAAATTAACTGCTGGTGTTCCGAATTATCAGCTTGAATGTTACAAAGATTGTTTGAAACAAATGACATGCATTCCATCTTCTTCAAAGTGTCACCTACGTAAATGTAACAAGTGTCCAGGAATTGAAAATTTAAAAGCAAAACTAAATCAATTACTAGAATAAAATGATATTGATGAAATAACATATAAACAATGGGTAAGTGTAGATAGGGATAATTTGGAGACCATGATTGGCCAAGCCGACGTTTTTGTGGATTCCCTATGTGAAAAACTTGAAATTCTATTACCTCATTCATTTATTGCAAAACAGCAGGCAGCATATCTGAGCGAAAGAAAATCAAATTTGGAAGAAAATGAGTATATAGCAGTTTGCGATTTTTCAGAAAATGCTTCTTTTACTATTCAGGATGCAGTCCAGGGATTTCACTGGAACAACTCTCAGGCCACTTTATACCCAATTGCTATTTATTTTAAATCAGATGGAAAAACACAACATACAAACTTCATAATAATATCTGATTGTCTTGTACACGATTCTGTAGCTGTTCACCTGTTCCATCGCCACCTGAATGTATTTTTGAGAAAAAAGTTTAAAACAACCCCGAAGAAAATCACGTATTTTTCAGACGGTAGTGCTGCCCAGTTTAAAAATAAAAAGAACTTTATCAATTTATGTTATCATATGGAAGATTTTGGATGTAATGCTGAGTGGCATTTTTTTGCAACAAGCCATGGAAAACGCCCAAGTGACGGTCTTGGAGGTACCGTAAAGAGAGAGGCACGTCGAGCTAGTTTACAGCGTCCATTACAAGGTCAAATAACTACTCCAAAACAATTATATGAATGGTGCCTGCAAAATCTTTTGAACTGTAATTTCGAGTTTTTAACTCTAGAAGACCACGTAGAAGAAGCACGGTTCCTTCAAATTCGTTTTAAAGATTTGCGTACTATTCCTGGAACTCAAAAGCTGCATTCTATTGAACCTGTAGATAAAAAAAAAATTAAAGTCAAGCGATACGCGGCAGATGCAGATTTTTTAATTGAAATCCTTCAGAAATAAATAAATATGCTGTAATAAAGTGTTTAATAATGATAATACATTATGTTGTACTTTTTATTAAAGGTTTAGCAATGGAGAAAAAGAGTTTAAGCAAAGAAAAGTCGAAAAAGTTCCGTTATATTTGATTTGTCCTTCTTTTTGTAATTTGCCACCTTTTTGTATTTTGGTACATTTCAGGAAATACATAAACCTTCGCCTGCTTTTTTCTTAATAACTCATGTTGTAATAAAGACTCCACATTGAAATTTGACAGACTTGTACAAAACATAATAAGAATTAACATATATTTTTTTGAAATTTTTAAAAATATTGATTTTCGAGAAATATCCTTTGGAAATTTTTGTCCTTTTTTATTTACATTATCCTTGATCGAAAATTTGAAAAAAAAAATTTTTTTTGGGATGGCGCATGTTTTAGTCTGTAAAATGAGCCCTTGATTATTAACGTGCAATGAATACTTTTCGAGATATTAAAAATTGTGTTAAGGCATCTGAGTGCATTTTTATTGATTTTTGCCAACTTGGAATGGCCATAATTCTGAAGGCTATATGTCTGAAAGTTGGCAAATATTATTGTGCCGATCCATAGATCATGTGTACAAAATCTTATCAAATTTGGAGGTGATGAGGTCACAAATGTTAATATTTTCGGTTGATTTCATATGTTTTTACCCTATAGCTACAGGGCATATAAGACAATTGCAATGCTAATTTTGTTAGTCAAAAAAAAAAGATTGCAATACCTTAGAATTATTTGTCTCCAAACTTAACTTTTGGAAACTGTGGCTATGATTACAGGAGTAATTTTTATCGAATCTACTTTATTCAAAAAAAAAAAAAAAAAAAAAAAATTAATAACGAAAAAGAAAAACTTTCAAGACTTGTTTTTATTTTCATTTAATTTATTTTCCCAACACAAAGTTTTTCAGCGAAAGTACAAAATTCGTTTTTCATTGATGCGGAAAAATTATTTCCGAATAGATTCGCATTGATTCGTAATGAAGAGGGTTTAACCAGATTCCAAAGAACAAAAATTTAATGAAAATCTTATAAAAATTTCTTTCAGAACGGAAATATATTACGTTATATCCGACAGGGAGGCATCACAAATAATTTGGAAATGAATTGAAGACCAAAAGTGAAACACCACTTTCAAACAAATTAAAAAGAGATAATATCAACTTCAAGCTCACTAAATCATGAAATATAAACTAGCTTATAAAATCATTTTTGATTATTTCAAAATTCCTCCTCAAAAATAACAATTTTAATAATAACCAGTAAGAAAATTATAGCCTATGCATGCGTTTTGAGAATGGCCCTTAGGTCTAACTAATTGGATAAGGAAAATAATCATGAACCAAATTTAAGTAACACTGTTTTAAATTTGTTTTCCTGTAGATAAATTAGGTAGAAAAATGAACCGATCTTCACCATAATTATTAAACTTCATTTATTTTAACAAAAACATATTCAAACAAAATTTGAGCAAAATCTTTACAACTTTTTTGTTTTTTTTGATAGATTTATATAAAGATCGGCTGTGGCAAAGAAATGGCCTATTAGGCTAATTCTTGGAGTACAGATTAATGGTTGCAAAGCATATTTGACCGAACTATATTTGACCGACATCTATATGATAAATTGGATCTCATAGCAATATATACTCGATCTCATGGGGTCATTTGTATTACCCGATTTTCACCAACATCAATAGTGTTACATGAAAGCTTATATGCCAAATTCTATCAAAATATATTTATATTTGCGATCTGTAGTTTTATTACAAGGTTTAAATGGACACAAAGACGGGTAGATGGACGGACGAACGAATATTGCTAAATCGACTGAAATGGTGATTCAGAATTGGCGATTCAGCGCAAACTCACAAACCGCTCAAAACCTATTGGTTTAGGGCAGGTGTGCCCAATACGTCGATCGCGATATACTAGTTGAGCGGCAAGAATTTCAGGTCCATCCCGAGATAACTTAAATTTTAAATTTATATTGCGTTATTGACTTTTTAAATAAAATTGGAAAGTTGCTAATATAGTTTAGATGTATAAATAGAAAAAGTGTAAATAGCAAAGGTATGTTAAAAGTTAATTTTCTGCAACGCATGTATTAAATAATTTAAATTTTGCCCATAATGAGTGTTAATAAAAAATTAAAAACATACAATTTCAACGAAGATTGGGAAGAACAATTTTTATTCATTATGTATAAAGATAAGTGCACTTGTTTAATATGTAACTCGCATTTTACTACTGTAAATGCTAATTAAAAAAAAAGAAACGGAAGTACAAATATTGAAAAAAATCTCTTAATTTACAACAATCTTTGTTTAAAAAAGCTGTAGTAAATCAATAATGGTAACAGTGTATCTCTACGTACTTGTCGAACATTTATCCTGCACATAAAGCCTTTTACTGACGGAGACGTATTCAAAGCTTCTTAAATTTTTTTTTAAATAAAATTGAGGGTGTTGATTAGGGCGGGTCGATTTGTAGGAAGGCAAAAAAAAAACGCTCAAGTGACAAGGAAAATCATAATCTAGGGATCAGAATAATAAAATAAAAAACTTTGCCCAAGGAACCGTACCTCTAAAGCGAATTCTGGTGTCCCGACTTTTAACCTGTCTGTCTGTCTGCCATGGGGCGACCCCATTCCCACTCATGCAATTGATCTGAAACTTGGTCCATAGTCTTGTTGTGACTACAGATTAATTTTGGGGTAGTCACGCAGAGTCACGCATAGTCACGCACAGTCACGGAGTGATCTAAAAGTTACTTACCCTCATCTAATCGATCTGAAACTTGGTCTATACACTTTCTGTGAAAAAAGACTAACTTTGGCATAGTTACAGTCACGGAGAGATTAAAAACCAAATTCCCTGAAGAATATGTTATTGACTACACAGCTAGTTATTTATATATATTTAAAAATATCGTTGAAAAGTTTTTCAATAATATTATTGCTGCAACAGTAAAATTTTTAAATATAAAAAGGATGTTTATTTGGTACAGTAACCAAATGCGTTTTAATTTTCATCATAAGAGATGCACCTATGGAATAATTTAACTAATGAAATAGTTCAGGTATATACAAGTCTTTTCAGAATTACGAACAATTTTAAAAAATCAAATGCATCAGGTATATTTTATACAATTCATTTTTCTTTCTTAAAAATCGTTAGGGATTTCCCCCTTAAGAATGAATAACATTCTTACAATAATTTTATTGCTGCACCAGGCGAATTTTGAAAAAAATAAAAGGAAGTTTATTTTTTTATTCAGGCAGCACTGGAACAAGATCGGCAACCAGAAAACTGAGCCGTTTAATCGAAACTTGTGAAACTCTTCCGGTAGGTTATTGCTATCACTCATTTATTATAATTGTCAACCGTTTTTAATTATTTTATTATCATATATTTTCAGGTGGTGGACGGGTTTCAGAAAATTTAGTTCAAAAATATGCCAGAAAAAATTGAATTTTCCACCGATTCGAAGTACTTATACGATATGGCCCATGTAATTTCTAGCGGGGTGGTTTCGTTTGATCTGGCTAACATCAAACTAGGGAAAATTGTACATTCTCGGTGGCTCACCAAGGCCGCTAGATTATTACGATTATATGTGACAACGGAAAACCTAGATGTGAATTTAAGAATTCTGGTTGAATTTATAATTAAATGTTATATGCCAAACGTACTTCAATATCAAGTATTACAACTCTGTCGTGTACGGTCGTGCATTATTTTTCAAGTTCATTATTTGGTCACGGTTTCTAAAACGTTGTTTACGCAGAATTGTTAATCAAGTAATTACAGATAATCATATTATGCCCATTCGGAAACTATCTTGCTATCAGTGTTATTTGATGATATCAAAGAAAAGCGCGACTGTGCTATAAAGAATATTCTATGATATCGAATCGGAACGAGAGTTTATAAAACACCAGTGTTGCGGGGATTTGCCCGAGCGCCCAGTTTTTACAGGATTTTGAACATCAAACACAAAACATGAAATTAATATTTAAATTTTGTTTATTGTATTTGGACTGTTAAAATTCCTATATATATAAAAAAAAAAAAAGAATACTGTTTAAAAAATACCGATTAAATAAATTAACATACTTTTTGATATAAAAACCCAGCGCAATGAATATAAATATTTATAAAACAAATTACTTTACGAAACTGTAATTTCACATTTAGATCCGTATGATCTTAAGTTATTACAAACACTGCCCTCTAATTTACAAATGGCTTTTCTGTTGTACAATTTGCGCTACAAGACCGTTTGGGAAATTTCTCTCTACTAAATTAGTTGACAGTTAGACATTAGTTATAATTTGACAATTAGAGATTATTAGAAAAAATAAATCGATAAGTACATCGAAGACAGTGGCGGTAACTACCAGATATAGACTTTAATTGCACAAGTTACACGGAAATGATCAATCTGAATGATATAAATAACGTATTTGTATCACCATTCACGCGAAGCATTCCGTACGATACATTGAAAGAATATTGAGATCAAGATGATCCACCGTTTAATGATCCAAAAATTCGACACGTTAAGTTGCTAGCTAGCGTTTCCAAACGAGTTATACCGGAAAATATAGAGGCTGTTATGGCGACGACAGAAAAGACTTCAAAAAATATTTTTTTTTAGTTTCCTTTCTATTACTAACTAAATAAATTCCTAAAGAGAAAAATAAACTCCAAAAGAAAAAACATACCCATTTCGCTGATTTGCTCATGCAAAGTGCCAAAATGGTGATTTTTGAAATGTTTGTATGGGGAACCCCCCAGGGGGTGTGCCACTGGCATGGGTGGGTCGGCCCTTCAAAGTTAGTGGGGTTCGATCATACATTTGGACTCGATTGGGGCACTCTAATTAGGTCAAAGTGAGACAGACAGACAGACAAGCCAAAAGTCGGGACGTCAGAAATCTTTTTAGAGGTATGGTTTCTCGATCAAAGTTTCTTATTTTGGGCGATTTTTAAATCAACCCGACCTAGTGTTGATGGTATCAAAGATATGTAGATTTCAAGATAATCAGTAACGAGATGATTTAACAAGTAAGAAAATTATAGTCGGTCTAGACCCACTATACGATACCCTATACCATGGTTTAGAGACCCTATCGCTTCGATGCAATTAATTGGATTTAGAAAATAAGCATACACCAATTTTGAGGGGAATTGTTTTTAATTTTTTTGGTTGCAGATATGAAAAAGTTCATATCGGGTGTTACATTTATATGGGGACTGGGTCGAAAAATAACCCGATCCTGCCCATATTTGGTAAAGTCATATATATTTTGAAAAAATATATACAAACCAAATTTGAGAATAATCTGTGCAATATTTTTGTTTTTTTTTTAATAGATTTAATTGAAGATCGGGATGCAGCTCTTTATGCGGCCTATGACTAAGAACTGTCCTATAGGAATTATTTTTGGACTATTAATTAATGGATATAATAAACACATACAAACCGAACTTGACTGAGATCTATATGATAATTTGGATCTTATGGCAATTTATGTCGCTTTCATAGGGGTCATTTGTATGGGGACTAGGTCTTAACATGGATTGAATTTCATCAAATTCAATAGCGTTCAGCCCACGGCCGATACAAACATATGTACTAAATTTCATCAAAATATATTCATATGTGCGACCTGTAGTTGGATTACGAAGTTTAGATGGACACACAGACGGACGGACGGACGGACGGACGGACGGACGGACGGACATCGCTAAATAGACTCGGAAAGTGATTCTGAGTCGATTGATACAATAAAAGATGGGTCTAGGTAAAATATTTCTGGTAGTTACAAACGTCAGCACAAAGTCATTATACCTAAACCAGATAGCGGTATAAGGTATAAAAACATGGCAATTGACTTCCGATAGCAACTTAAACAGAGGATTTCACTACAATTCGATGAATTAACTAACTATTGCCATACGTTCCAGCTTATCATGTTTGTACGTTTCGTTTTTTCTGATTCAAGTTCGTGATAGAATTTATGAAATTTCTGTCTTTTAAAAACGAACCAGAGGAGAAGACGTGTACAATATCCTTAAGTCATCATCTGAAAATGTTGCTCTTGAGAGGCTCGTTTCCATTACTACCGATGGTGCACCTCCTACAACTGGTTGCGTAAATGGATTCTTCGCATTTTGTATAATTATGAATTATACCACTGTATAATTCGTCAACAATCATTATGTGGTAAACGTTGATTAATAAATTCAATTCGGGCAAAAGCACTACAAATATAACTGTTCCAGCCACGATTAGAAAGCACTCATGGAGAATACGGTGATCTACCTCTCCATAATTCATTGAGATGGCTGAACAAAGATAAAGTTTTAGAAAGATTCAGTAAGTGGATACCATATATAAAGGAATTTATATACGAACAAGAAAGAAAATTATAGTCGGTCTAGACCGACTATACGATACCCTATACCATGCCAGGCCCAACTAACTGGATATAGAAAATAAGCATAAACCAAATTTGAGTGGGATTTTTATTAATTTTTTCGGCTGCAGATATGAAAAATTTCATATCGGATGCTATATCTATATGGGGACTAGGCCCAAAAATGGACCGATCCTGACCATGTTTGGTAAAGTCTCTTATATTTTGCAAAAATATATACAAACAAAATTTGAGAAGAATCAGTGCAATATTTTTGTTTTTTGATAGATTTAAGTGAAGATCGGGAAGCAGCTATATATGGGGCCTATGACTAAGAGTTGTCCAATAGGGATCATTTTTAGACTACTGATTAATGGATGTAATATATACATACAAACCAAATTTGACTAAGATTTGTATGATAATTTGGATCTTATGGCAATATATGTTGATTTCATAGGGGTCATTTGTATGGGGGCTAGGTCTGAACATGGACCGATTCTCACCAATTTCAATAGCGTTCATCCCATTGCCGAAAAAAGATTAAATACTAAATTTCATCAAAATATATTCATATTTGCACCCTGCAGTGTGATTACAAGCTTTACATGGACACACAGACGGACGGACGGACGGACATCGTTAAATCAAATCAGATAGTGATTCTGATTCGATCGATATAATTAAAGATGGGTGTAGGTCAAATATTTTTGGTTGTTACAAACAGCAGCACAAAGTCATTATACCCAAACCACATAGTGGTATAGGGTATAAAAATCTGAAATATTTCTCAAATTTAAAAGACGAAATGGTTCAAATATAGAAATATGTGAATACAAACAATTTGGTAATATTTTACAAAACATTTTTGCATAATTTCACTTAATTTTTATTAACATCAGTTTCTGAAATAAGCATAGAAAATATGGCTCACTAATCGGAGAAGAATTTAGTATGAACATAGTTAAATTGGAAATGGAATTAAATGAATTGCAATTTGATATTAACTTGAAATCGTTTGATCAATTTTAAATATGAAAGTGTATTACAAATGAGAAATATCCGCTATTAGAAGATGCCTATCTTAGAGTTCACTCATATTTTTCATCCACATATTTATGAGAATCGTCATTTCCTCATACGAATTATATGAATTATATGAATGCTGTTAGTAATTGCTCGGAAATAGCTGATACAATACAATGTCAATCATCTCATGTCAATCATCTCACTTGTTTATTTCATTTATTAAAATATAATTTAGCTCTTTAGGTCGGAAAGTTTGGGCACACCTGGTTTATTGTATATGAATAGAAACTTTAACTTTCCCGGTGATGTAGGCTGAGGTTACTAAGTAATTTTCGACTAATTTCATGCTTTTCGGCTCATTAGTTTAAAAGTAAAAAAATTAATTTTTAAGTAACTGTTTAAAAATATCGATTGACCTATATGTTCGGAATCTACGTCGAAAAATAAAATACCAGTGTCTCCCAGTTTTTCTAAATCAATTCGTATTTTAGCGAAAAAGTAATAACGGTGTAATGTAAGAGGGGTAATTAAAAAAAACAAAATATTTTTTTTACAAAACATAACGGTAATATCAACTTGTTTATTAGAAAATATTAACACGTGTATCATTGATCAATTGGTATTAAAAATGTAACTAAACGAACTTAGTGAAAGTGTGCTGGTTTAAATTAATCTACTGTGCTTTTTAAAAATAAAGTGACAACTGAAATTGTTGCATTGACTTATGCAATGTTCACACGGACAGCAAGATTCGCGGTTTGCTTTCTCATTCACGGCTCGCGCCCGAATCATCTACATGATTCGCCATACAAAATTTTGAGAGCGAATCTACTTGGTTCAAAATGAACCTAGTTGTGAACCTAGAAACATTGAGTGTCATCTCCAAGTTTGATAAGAAATTATCGCTAGTTTATCTGAACTATCAATCTAAAATATATAAACAAAGAAAAAACAAAAAATTAATTTGTGCTATAAAATAAATAGAAACATTTAATAAATAAAAAGTATATATTTACATATATATATTCAAATAAAAATGGAAAAAATTAAATAGTGAAACGTAAGGTGTACAAGGATGTCATCAAATATGTGCACAAAAAATATAAACGTCAAAATGAAACAAGAACACTCGTCTGAACACCAAGGTTCACAATCATGATTCAGAGAGCGAATCAAGTGGTTCATTTTGCCGTCTGAACATGCTATTAATATTTCTAAGTCGTTTTTCTAATCAATTTTTTATTTGATCATTGAATGTCCGAATCGTAATAATTTTTACTACGTCTGTGGTTTATTTGTGACTGAAAAATATTTGAGAAATATAAGCAAAAATTTTTTAAATACTTTAGAAGAATTTTTCATTATTTCATATGTTCTAAACATATGGTACGCAACTGAAGTTGTCTGTGAGTATTGTTATCTTGGTTCAATAAAGAAAAAGTGTATTAAATCGACATAAAATTAAGTACGTCGACCACAATTTGGCTGCGACGAACTGAACATTCTGCAGAATTTTGCTATTTTTGTTCCGTAAAAACTGTTGGATTCCGATATAACACTCGCAATCAAATTAAATATACTTATGTTGAGTCCGTTATTAAAGCACAGGAAAATTCTAATGCTAGCGTTTTCGAAGAAATTTAGACACACAATGAAATTCCAATTGAAGTACAATCGACCAGAGAACCGTCTCAATCGGAATTTTTACCTTCAGCTAGTGAACTTGTGTCTTTAGACCCTCATTTCGTGACAGAAGCTGATTTTAATGATTTGATACGAGACACGGGTGTTTTTAAAAAGACGGCGGAATTAATAGGTTAAAAGAATGGAATTTAGTATCCGAAGGTTTCAAAATTTCAGCTGGTAATAAACGGGCGAAGACGAATCCATTTAATGAATATTTCATTATGCACTAAAATTCTGTATTACAACTTTGCTACCGTCAGAAAATTGATGCGCTGCTTACGGAATGTGGACAACCGCTTGTTCCAGATGAGTGGAGACTTTTTATTGACTCATCTATATCGAGTCTAATGGTCGTACTTTTACATATCGGAAACATGTACACATCTGTTCCGATTGCATACAGCACCTCAATGCGGGAGACCTACGAAAACATGAAAACAATTTTAGATGCCATAAATTACAAGCAGCACAAATGGAAAGTCCGTTGTGATCTTAAAGTTGTTGCGCAAGTTTATTCACGACATCGATGTTTTTTTGTATGTTTGGGAGGGTCGCAAAAAAGATTTGCACTATACAGATTTGGAATGGGAGACGCTTTTAAATTTTATGTTAGGTGAATTGAGTATAGACCATATACCACCGTTGGTTAAACCCGATTATATAATCTTACCTGCTTTACACTTAAAACTTGGGCTGATATGAAGGTTTATACGAACACTAAATAATGAAAGTGTATAATATAAGATATTAAAACAAATTTTTCCAATATTATCCGATGCGAAAATTGAAGCAGGTAACCTATTTTAAGAACATTTTGATGACCTGATATTTCCCAATTATATTTTTATAGATATGTTCAATCGTCCACAAATAAAAAAAATCTTTTAAATAGTACAGATTTTATAAATGCACTTAGCCCTGTCGAAAATAGGGCATGCATAGCTTTTGAAAATGTTGCAGAGAAATTCCTTGGCTATAAAAGAGCTAACAATTACAAGGACATTGTTAAGGAAATGATTGATGGCTACCGAGAGATGGGAGTCAACATTTTACTTAAGATACACTTCCTGTACAACAATTTAATTTTTTTTTCCATCGAACTTCTTCTTCACAACGCCTTCACAAAAAAATATCAGATATGGAATTTAGATACAATGAAAACAAATAAAACACATGTTGTCAGAGTACTCTTTATTGCTTCTTCACGAAACAAGTATAAACGAGAAAATGAGCTTCCAAAATTTCTTAATAATTAATTTTGTCGTAATAATTTCATGAGTTTAATAAATTTTTTGCAAACGACGATTTCTTTTTCTTATGTACATAATTTAATATTAGAAAATTTGTAAACACATCTGTTAATACTCGAAAGAAAAGTATTTATTTATGTATTTATCTCTATATCAACATAGAAGTTCATATCCGGAAATCGTGTCATGTAAGGGATTTTGATAAAGGCGATAACAAAATATATTATGTGGAATACGGGTGGTATAATTATTTTTTTTTTTTTTTAATATAAATTTGCATTTTTTAGAAATATACGAATCGATCTAGAAAAAGTGGGATGCACGAGTATTTTATTTCTTGCTCCTCTCTCAGAATATACTAATTTTTTTTCATGTGTGCAACCAAAAGTTCAATTTTGTAGAACGGTGTACTTTGTTCCATAAAAAAATAATGTATATTTTAGAACCCAAAACTTGATGCAGAGGTTTAAAAATTGGAAAATCTCTTTATCTTGTTTCAACTTTAAAACGAAATAAATTCTAGATATGGAATACATATTTAATTTAATTGATATCAGCCAGATATCACCGATATTCTCTGAACTAGAATAAGAAGCTCGTTCTCTCATCATATTTATTTCACTGAGAAGCATTATATTTTCTACTAAATCAACAAAATTTTTTTCATACTGTATGAACTGCTACCAGAATTTACTTGTGGTATACCACGAATATCAAATGCAATAATAGCAATTGGTATTGTGGCAGCGTAGGTGTGTTTCTACTTCTGCTTTTTTCGTTTCGTTGTTTTATTCTTTTTATCAAGTTTTTTGTGCTGCAGCAAATTTGCTCAAATTCGGCGGCGGAAGTAATCTACGTGGGAGCGTGTTCTATAATATAAAACAGTTTTTATATTTAGCAATTTTTGTGATAACAAAAAAAAAAAAAAAAGATGAAGCGGAATAAAGATAAATTCAATAAAATTACATAGGAAAATAAAAAGAATAGAAATTAAGTGTTCTTTTGTGCAAGAGTATTACATAATTGTATTTAATCGGTTAAACAAATTCGACTCGAGTAAGGGTAATTTGATAATCTATTACTTTTATACCCTATACCATGCTGTGGCCTGGTTGGAATGGGTTTGTGTTAAAGTTTGTAATCGTAACTATCAAAAATGCTTGACCTTTATTCACTCTATTTTTATAACGATCGCCTGCGATAATTTTAAAATTATGAAATTTTATATTATCTGCTTTATTAAAAACTTGTGCTAAAACAGCGAAAATATCCGGTAAACCCATTTTAAGCAAATATGATAAAAAAGATTTGAGAAAAAAACGGCTTATCCATATTTCTGAAATGTTTTAATTATATTTAGTTTTATTAGTTATACAAAACAATTTTTTCTTCTTTATTTTTTCCATAAAGATGTATATGTCCTCACCTACATATCAACTTATGTTGAAATTTAAAAGTTTTCTTTAATACTTTACATGCAAGAGTATTTGTGCGACATGTCTTAAACATGTTTTCTAAGCAATTTATTTTTAAATGATTGATAAACTTTTACTGCAGTACAATTGAAAAATTTCTTTTTGCAGTCGTTAAAGAAGATACACACATACATCTATATATGTATGTATCTCAAATTCTAGCTAACATGTGTTTGTATTGGAAAAGCTGGAAAGAAAAAGAAATCTAAAATAAATTGACCTGCTCGTTCTATATATATTCATATATATATATATACATATATGTTGTCGTAGTCTATTTCATCGTGTCAAACACAAGTGTGCACTCCAGTTTGAGAAGAGAATATGTTGTTGATATGGCATCGTATTTGAAGTTGTTGTTGTATCGTTGTTTGGGAATTGTGCAATAGAACAGTCAGTTGCAATAGTTAACGCATACTCTACTGACGATACATACGTGCATTTATGTATGAACAAATATTTACACATACATGCTTAGATTTGTTAATGTTTTTGCTTGTTTGCTTTTGTGTATATGGCTGCCTGTATGTGTGTTTGTATAAATATGTGGTATGTTCAATTCAAAACTACAAGTTTAGTACAGTTTTGACTGCTGTTGAGGTAAAGATAAAAGCTAAGACCAGACTTTTCTATTATTTCATACACAATGGTTATATAAACACTACTACATACATGTTATTACACACTAGCGTGGACTGATAAGTAAGTAACTAAAATGACATGTTGATGGTGAAGCTGTCAAGAAATTTCCTATTTCTTTCGAATATATCACATTTGCCAAGAAATGAGATTATTGCCAGTTATATCAACCATATTATAGTCTGTCAGGATTGAAAATATACACGCCAATGCCATATTATTATACTATTGATATTTTATTGATATACAAAGGATGACCAAACATTGGAGACTCTTCCAAGATTCTGAATTTGTCAATTTAGTTCTTTAATAATTTCGCGTTATCACTCTTTGATGTGTTCTTTATCGAAAGATAACCATTTTTTACCAAAAATACTGGAAGTAGATAAATGAAAAAAAAAATTTTTGTGATGCCAAAACAATGGAAACTATTAAACTTCTGATTAAAACACTAAAAATAGGAGTTTGTATGGGAGAATATGTAAAAAATAATAACCGCTTTTAAATATTTATGCACGCAGAATAAACATTTGGTCAACCGCAACTAAATTATCTACAGAAATTTCATAGCAACGTACTACTTTCGATTTTGGTTAAATATTTACTGTTAGGGTAAGAAAACTGTAATTGCAATCAGCAAAAATTTGGTTATTAACTTCACCGAGATTCGGTTGGTAATACATTTGCTATTCAAATTTAATTATTATTATAAAATTATGCCAAGAATAATATTTTGCGATGAGTTAAAAACAACAATAACAAATGATTTTACTGCTGGTTAAAAAAAAAAAAATTTGAAAAATACTATAAGAATGAATCCATATCAGTAAATATCGTGAAAGAGATACTGTGGCGACTTAACATTTAGGCGGCAGGCCCCTTAAAATGGGTCAAAGACAGTAAAATTTAATAGCAAGAGTTTATAAAAAATTTAAAAACATGCTACCTAAACGAAACATTAATAATCTACAACTAAAAATGTGTGCTCGAAGTGTTTCTTGACGTTCCTCTTGTGAAGAAATCACTGATATCAGAAAAAATGGTTTGAGTTGCATAAATCCTGAAATTGGTATACTATTATCTTTTTAGATGAGTCTGAGTTTAATTTAAGATGACATGATGGAAGAAAGCATGTATGATTGGCAAGGCGAAAAACAGTAGACACAAAATATACAAATTGGCGGTGGCAATAATATGGTAAGGGGTTATTTTCGACCCAAGGAATGGAATTGGTTACAGAAAAATTATAAATGAAGTAATTTATCCCCACGCAGAGGAAAATATGAACCTAGTTGGGAAGTTCGAACATGGCAGTGACCCTAAACACAACTCCAAAGATTTAACCTAATGCGCTTTAGGAAGGGGTCTTAGGTTCAAATTATTGAACGAAAAAAAATAAGCATAAACCAAATCTGAGTGGAATTCTTGTTAATTATTTTTTTTGCCTGTAGAAGTTCACATCGGTAGCTAGGTCGAAAAATGGTTTTTTTTCAATAATAAATATAAACCAAATTTGAGAAAAATTTGTGCAATATTTCTGTTTCTATATTACAAGCGTTAGCGAACAGCAGTGCTTCTGAGTGTCTCTAACATATTTCTAAGTAAAAACACATTTTGATAATAACTGGATTCAAATAATTTATTTGAGGAATGAAAATTACCAAAGAATAGATTTTGTTTTTATCATATACTCGTGAATAAGTTGATCAAATGTATCAATACCTCCTTTGGTTAAGTCATAATAAAGGGTGATTTTTTAAGAGCTATGGGAAAGTTTTCCAAAAAAAAAAACACATAAAATTCAGAAAAATGCATGAAATCTTTATTTGAATCAATAGTACGGTCCATATAATTTAATGTTTGAAGATTATTTCATGCAAATGTTGACCGTGACTGCGTGATCCGCTTAGTCCAATTTTGGCATACTCTTTCCAACATTTCGGCCGGTATCTCACGAATAAATGCTTCAATGTTGTCTTCCAATGCGTCAATTGAAGCGGGATTGTCTGTATGGACATGAGCCTTAACATAGCCCCACAAAAAATAGTCTAAAGGCGTTAAATCGCACGATCTAGGCGGCCAATTGACCGGTCACGAACGTGAAATAAAATGTTCACCGAACTCGCCTCTCAATAAGTCCATAGTTGCGCGTGCTGTGTGGCATGTGGCAGCGTCTTGTTGAATCCATATGTCATGCA
Organism: Cordilura impudica; assembly: GCA_963682025.1. NCBI lineage: Eukaryota > Metazoa > Arthropoda > Insecta > Diptera > Scathophagidae > Cordilura > Cordilura impudica. Next base: position 107,962,218 of record OY821517.1, read on the forward strand.
AGTCAAGCTCTTGCATTTTGGGCAAAAAAAAGTTGGATATCATCTCTCGGTAGCGCTCACCATTCACAGTTACGTTACGATTCGATAATTGATGGTCATCATTAACACTGGCCGATACAGCTGCGATATTTTCTTCAGTTCGCACTCTACGTAAGCGTGTTGGTTGGTTTAATGTCCAACAATGTAAATTTGGTGCGAAATTCAGTCACAATGGCCCGAATAGCCGCTTCATTGGGTCGACTAAACTGACCATAAAATGGAAGAAGCGCGCGATGAACTTTCTTAACAGAGCACGCATTTTGATAATAAAATTCAATAACTTGCAAGCGTTGTTCGTTTGTAAGACGATTCATGGTTAAATTATAGACCAAACTAAAATGTTTGACAATGAAACAAAACACGAAACGTGTGTCAGCTGTTTAAACCAGTGTTGTCAAAAAGATAATAGCTAAAAAATCACCCTTTATTTATTTATTTCCGACATAACTTTATCTTTTTTCGGCCATCATGTCGTCGTAATGCATTGTTGCAAAAAATTATTGCTTTGCCTCGCTTGGGTACCTGCGATGTAGTAGCAATATTTTTTGGAAAACCATATAAAGTTGTGCATATTTCCAAATGTTTATTCGGCTGAAAAGCGGGTAGAGTACAGGCTTCATTTTTTCATAGAGTGCCTAATAAAGTTAGACCATTAGACAAAAAAAAAAAGATTTTCGCCCAATTCTTTACTTGTGAAGTAATTGTCTATATTTACATTGCGATTCGTTCCAAAATATGGTGAAATATCGTTTTTAATGAAGAAGCCAGGGGACCTTCTGTGGCTAAATGGGAGTCTGTGTAGAACTGACCAGCGAAGACTGTGTTTTTTATGTAACTTTAATGAAGAGGAAATTCTTACGCATTTTCTAGGAAGATGTCTTGTATTAAATACAATAAGATGTAGATTTCTCCGGTACTCAATGCTTTCAGACGAAAAAATTATTCAATATTTAAATGGTGGGGATGATGGAAATTAGCATCATCTGTATAGTAATGTAAAAAATGCACTTGCTTATAGGATATTCCTGATAAATAAATTTAAGTATTGTATTAGTAATCAAAGTTAAATTATTTTGATATATTTTAACTTCCGGCTGACGATTTTAAACCAAGGCGTATAAATAAATCGTTATTATTAGTATTATTATAGAAAATTGTATAATTGTTATGAAAGAAAAAATTAAATAAAGAATCGATCTATCTATCTATATGGGCACACAGATTTTCAACGACCTCTCCTCCAAGTCCAACTGCTCTGGTGTTGCACACTTTACCTCTATATGGAATTTCGCTGTTTTTGAATCGCATAACCACTAAATTTCTATTTCATATTTTTCAGGTTTTTATGGCTTATAATCTATAAAAGAAAACCGGCTGCGGCAGGGTATATGCTGTTCATCTACAAAAATATTTTCTCCAGGCATATAATATTTTTCTATTTTATGGTTTTTCTCAAATATCTCTAATTGGCGCCAACTTATTAGTTTTGTTGCTTCTAGGAAATTTATCATCAAAACGCATAAGACTTAGTATATCCATAAATAGTCTAATACCCATTGTTGCTTTAAAAATTGTAATGCTGTGTAATTTATCGCAAAATATTCGGTAGTTTTGAGCATTTGATTTTATATGACTTGCTGTATTGGTTTACACTTTTTTGATTGACCATATATTGTTACTGCTTCTTTGTTCGTATATTTTACAATCTGTTCACAGACGGCCTCATCAATAAACATTTGGAAGCTTCTCCAGATTCTATCTATTGACCTTCCTGGTGGAACTGTATTTTATGTTATTTGCGGGTATATCAAACTCTTTGCTTTCATTTTCCGATATTTCATTTTCTTCATCTGACATCTCCATCACGAGTTCGATTTCAGAATCCGAGGCTTGATTAGCTTCATCTTCAAGTAATCAATTTTATCGTCGCGTTGATCCAATTCTCTAAGATCTCTTCTAGTTGCATTTTACACAATGGGACGTTTGACATATTTTTGCTTTTCTAAGTGTCTTTTAATTTGACCGGGATCTATATAATAATTTCGATTTTTTGGCAATTTAAGTCGATCTCGTAGGACTTATTTGTATGGGGGCTAGGTGTAAACATAAATTGATTTTCATCTGTTTTAACACAGTTTTTTCGATAGTTGGCAGAAGTTTATATATAAGTAGAGGAAGAGGTTGGGTTGTGGCCACGATTCGGTTGTGGCCACCCCAGCATATCTTTTGACCTAAAGCATATGTGGTTTTTCCTGCAAAAGTCATTTGTGTGTCATGGCAGCACGTTCTTTTTGTACCGAGTACCGAAACGGGCAGACGCGTCTGCTTTGTGCTGGGAACAAATTTATTTTTCTGTGCTTGAAAAAGACCAATAATACAAATTTACCCCTTTTCAATAGAGTTAGAAATCGAAGTGAATCAATCAAAAATGTGAGTGCAATGCATTTTTATTCAGTAAATTTATTATCTATACTTTGTGAGTACATATCGTTTGCAGTAAATATCGATTGCAACCAATATGTTGACACCAAAAAAAATGTTCACTACATCTCAAGATGACTGCAAAATTGGATTGTGGCCACTAAAATTGGTTGGGTTGTGGCCACCTTTTTTTTATTGGTGAAATATCATCGTAGATGTCAAAATAACTACCCAGTAAGCAATATAATACATGTAAACAATAATAACTCGATGTGTAGGGCAGATGTGAGTGCGATAGTCGACTAAAGTTTATCAAACTTGCTTACTGTGTATTTTAATGGTGATTTTATGTGAGTCGGAAGACGAATAATGCCGTTTATTTATCATTATTATTTTTTATTTAGTTTTAATGCCTAATGAAGGCTTTGAAAATAAATAAGCTTTAAGTTTTTCTATATTCGTACTGGTTCTTCATCATATTTTCCTATTTTTACCAGCTTTTCCAAGGGTGGCCACAATCCAACCAAAAAAAATTTGCCCCAAAAATGGCCACTTCGCAAAATTTCGAAAAAAAATTTCCATTTGACGAAATTGATTTAGTTCGTTCACCAGCTGTTAGCCAAGGTCTCTAGCTTTCCACATATGCCCAGCTGTCCGAATAATTTATACTTGGTTGAAAGTTATAAGCCGAAAACCTAACTATGGCCACAACCCAACCTCTTCCCCTACCTAATATCATTAAGGTATATTCATATTTGTGGCCTCTAGTTTGATTAAGAATTTACATGGTAACATGGACGGACAGACGGACGAACCAACACCGCTAAATCCGCTCAGAAAGCGATGCTGAATCAATCGGTATTATAAAAGGTTGATCTAGTTTAAATGTTTTTGGTAGTTATAAATATCAAGCTCAATATAGCCTGACCACTTAGTAGTATAGGATATAAATATATGGAAAATTGTAGATCGAAAAATACGGACACTAAATTTCACAAAGGAAAAAGATTCCATAGAGGCAGTGGCAAAAAATATTAATGAATATCATCGACAATTTAATTGACTCTATGCCTCAGTTCTGTGAAGCAGTGCTTAAAAATAGTGGATATCCAAAAACTACAAAAACCAAAAAAAAAAAGGAAAGTTTTCAGTCATTGTATAGTCAAGGTCTCAAATGTTTTGTCAACAACATAAAAATGAATAATTTTAAGTTTTATTTTTTGTTCTGAAGTTGAGATTTTTTTTAATTTTTTTTTATTTTAAGAAATAAAACATACAGTTTTTTAACTTAATAAAAAAATTTTAATTTTATGTTTCTAATTTTTGATATTGACTATTCAAGCCGTTAAAAATATAATTTTTTTATATAGAAATTTTCATTGTTTTTTCCAATTTTTATATTCTGCTATAATATGCATATATCTTACAAAGTGGTTCGTTCCAAACTGGTTTAAATTAAATTAAAATTTTAAGGTAGTCAGTGATTATCTTTGAGTAAATATTAATGAAAATTAAGTAACAAAATATATTATTATTAACTAAAGGAACGAAAATCCAAACCAAATTGTGATTTTTATAGCAAAACAATTTATAACGACAACAGTTACTATAGAATATGTTTAGCAAGCCGAATTGAAACCGTATCTATATGGAGGAACCAGAAAAAATTAAAGGCCATCTAAGAATTTAGAAAACTAAATTATTTAAGTTATTACCAAAAAGCAGAAAGATGTCTGTCAGAGATGTTGCAAGAAAATGACAAACAAAAGTTAATATTATTTTTGAAGATATAATGGCTTAAAAGCTCGAAAGAAATCAAAATAATCAAAAGTCACAGAAAAATAGAAAGTCGCAAAAACTAAATCACGAAAGTTGTATTAACTATTAGGACAGAAACTTAGATGCTGCATCAGGAAACGCGGTTCAAATCATGCTTAAGGTACAGAGAATACTGTTTGGAAATGAGACTACTTTCCACTATATTGTAGTGTTATCTGGTTCCAGCTCGTTAACTGGTACAACCAAAAGGCGCTAAAAGCCGATAAGTTAGTATGAAGCTAAAGGCTTTAAATTTTATGATATTTTTAGTGGGCGTGGCACCTTCCATTAAACGTGAACCCTTAATACATGCTTTCAAAGCTGCAAATTTCCATATCAGTGGAAAAACGGTTGTGTGATTCCTATATTCAAATCTGGTGATAAATCCAATGTTTTGAATTATAGGCCCATTGTTACACAGTGTGTTCTGGTCAAAGTCTTGGATTAGGTTATGTATAATAAGCTTTTTCATCATGTTCCATCGAAAATTTCATTTTTTAAAACGGGTTTTTACCGCGTCGATCCACATGTAAAAATTTAGAATATTCACTATTCAGGTTATAGTTTCTATGGAGTATAGAAAATAAGTTGAAGTGATATCTACTGATTTTTCGAAGGCTTTTGATTCACTTAATCATGGTATTTTATTAGGAAAACTACACCAATTTGGTATTGGTGGAAATTTGTTGCAGTTTTTTAAGGTTTCTTACGATAGGAAATTAGTAGTTAAAATTAGTTCATGTTTTTCTAACAATGTAATCAATGCACAACCCGCGGCCGCATGCGGCCCGATTTAAAATTCCCTGCGGCCCGATTTAACATAATTTTTTTTTTTATATATTTTTTATAATAAATTATTTACTATACGAAGAAAAAAAAAATATGTATTTCAAATAACATAAAAGAATAAGTATAAATATAATTAATTATGAAATTATGCAAATACAGTCCATTCATTCTCATATTCACAGCAATTTTTGAATTCTTCACAATGAAACACAAAAGAAAATAATCTAATTGAAAACAAGTAAGAAAATTATAGTCGGTCTAAACCGACGATATGATACCCTATACCATGCGTTTAGAGACCCTATCTCATAGGCCCAACTAACTGGACATAGAAAATAAGCATAAACTAAATTCGAGTGGGATTTTTATCAATTTTTTTGGCTGCAGATATGAAAAAGTTTATATCGAATGCTATATCCATATGGAGACTAGGCCCAGAAATGGACCGATCCTGACTATGTTTGGTAAAGTCTCTGATATTTTGCAAAAATATATACAATCAAAATTTGAGAAGAATCAGTGCAATATTTGTGTTTTTTGATAGATTTAAGTGAAGATCGAGAAGCAACTCTATATGGGGCCTATGAATAAGAGTTGTCCCATAGGGACCATTTTTGGACTACTGATTAATGGATGTAATAAACACATACAAACCCAATTTGACTAAGATTTATATGATAATTTGGATGTTATGGCAATTTTAGTTGATTTCATAGGGGTCATTTGTATGGGGGCTAGGTCTGAACATAGTGGTATAGGGTATAAAAAGTGCAATGAATCTGCAGAGCAAGCAGTTGAAGTAAGTTTTGATATTGCCAATTTAATAGCAAAATCGTGTCGACCGTATACCGATGGTATACGTAATCGTAGCATCAAAAAATTATGTTTTACAAAATGCAACTCGAAATTTGAAGCACTAAGTTTAAACCGAATGACTATACAACGACGTATCACCGATATTTCTGCTGATATCGTGACTAAATTTTCAAGAATATTCAAAAATTATATCAATTTTTCGTTAGCTGTTGATGAATCTACCGATGTAACTTCCATTGCTCAATTGTGTATATATGCCCTTTGTATAACATCAGATTATGAGATTTTGAAGAACTTGTCGAACTCTAATCCAATGAAAGACCAAACAAGAGGATCGGATTTATTGAAGGCATTATTAGCTAGCATGCAGATGCATAATTTGGATTTATCAAAGCTTTCTGGTATAGTGACTGACGGTGCTCCTTCAATGATTGGTCCTAAAATCGGTATGACTACTCTTTTATCCGAACATATGAAAAAAAGGAATACATACTGATTTAGTGAAGTATCACTGCATTATACACCAACAAAATTTAATTGGCAAAAATTTGGGTTGTTATGAAAAAAAGTTGTGAAAGCTGTAAATTTCATCCGATCACGTGGATTAAATCACAGACAATTTAAGGAATTTGTTAATGAAATTGAATGCGAATATGGTGATGTTTTGTACTATAGTAAAGTTCGTTGGTTAAGTAGAGGCAAAGTTCTGCAACGTTTCCTTAACCTTATTGAAGAAATTAAAATGTTTTTAAATGAAAAAAGTCAGCCAGTGGATTATTTGGGGAGATTCAAAATGGATATGTGATCTCGGATTTTTAACGAATATAAGCGGTCATTTAAATGATCTGAACCTAAAACTTCAAGGAAAATGTCAATTAATCACGAAATTACATGGTGACGTGTCAGCTTTTCGAATCAAGTTATCATTGTTCCATTCCCAAATAGCCAATAATAAAACCTGTCACTTTTCGAACTGCGATGAAATATTTAAAAAGTACAAGATGAACAGTAATCAATATGTTATTTATATTGAACAACTGCAGCAATCTTTCAATAAACTATTTGAAGACTTTGACCGGTACAAAATACGGTTCAGCACATTTGCTAATCCTTTCGAAGCATGACATGGAAAATTCTGAATTAAAACTCCAACTTGAGCTTATTGACATTCAGTCCAACGAAGAATTGAAGTTCAAATTTAAGGAAGGAGACTTAATGAACTTCTACAGATGTCTTTCTACAGAAAATTTTCCAAATTTACGAGAAAATGCTGCGATTTGTGGAAGTTTATTCGGAAGTACATGCATTTGTGAGCAAACTTTTTCAATAATGAAGTTGAATAAATCAATTCAAAGAAACCGACTTACAAATGAAAATCTAAACGCCGTGGTAAAGGTAGCTACTACAAATATTACTCCGGATGTAAAAAAGTTAGCATCTAATATGCAACCACAAAAATCACATTAAAATTACGTTGTTTTTGATTAAGTTACTAATATATTTTGAATTATTTTGAATGTGAATTTCCTTGTTTTTTTAATAAAGTATATGTGTAATAATAACTGTTTCTATTTTTTGTGTTTGCCTATTCAATAATTTTCTAATGCGGCCCACATTCAATTATTAATTTCCTAATGCGGCCCACAGCGTTGAAAAGGTTGTGCATGACCGGTCTAGACCCATCTGGCCATAAATTGCCATGAGATCCAAATTATCATATAGATCTCAGTCAATTTGAGTTTGTATGTGTTTATTATATCCATTAATCAGTAGTCCAAAAATAATCCCTATGGGGCAATTCTTGGTCATAGGCCCCATATAGAGTTGCTTCCCGATCTTCACTTAATTCTATCAAAAAAAAAAAATATTGCACAGTTTTTCTCAAATTTGGTTTGTATATATTTTTTTAAAATATAAATGACTTTACCAAATATGGTCAGAATCGGTCCATATTTCGACTTAGTACCCATATAAATATAGCATCCGATATGAACTTTTTCATATCTGCAGCCAAAAAAGTTAATAACAATGCCACTCATATTTGGTTTATGCTTATTTTCTATATCGAATTAGTTGTACCGAAGAGATAGGGTCTCTAAACCATGGTATAGTATATCGTTTAGTCGGTCTATACCGACTATAATTTCTTACTTGTTTATAACTACACTATAAGTGATGTCACTTTTGAGAGAGTTGGTGAAGTTAAAGATTTTGGAGTTATTTTTGGTTCCGAGCTGAAATTTAATAATCACATAAATTACATAACATCTAAAGCGTATGCAATGTTGGGATTCATTAAACGAAATACTGCGGACTTTAGTGACCCTGTCGCATTAAAGTTATTATTAGTTACTTTCGTTAGAAATAATTTGGAATATTGCTCCATAATATGGACTCTTTGTTAAGAAAGCCATCTGCCAGAATTTAAAAAATTCAGAAACTATTTACAAGATTTGCATTTAAGAAAAAGAATTGGTCCGGCGATGCTCTTTCTTATGAAAATAAGCATATATTTCTAGGACTCAATTCTTTAAGAGATCGTAGGTTATCACATGATATAATGTTTATATTTAATATTTTAACATTTATTTAGTGAGGGTTCATACTCCTCATCGTAATTTACGTCAGGATGTTTAAAGTTTTGTAATAGTTCTTCAATCCTTTAAAATTTCAACTAGAGGACCCCTGCTGCTCCGCAGCATTATATTATATTATATTAATTTTTATAATATAATACCAAAATTTTCCAAGAGAAGTTAAGGTACAGTAATGCCAAAATATGCCAAGAGAAGTTAACGTACAGTAAAAGTAAAGTGGATTGTCCACGCATAACTTTCCTCAAACCCAACGAATTTGCCAAGAGAAGTTAACGAACAGTAATGCCAAAATATGCCAAGATAAGTTAACGTACAGTAAAATTAAAGTTGATTCTCCACGCATAACTTTCCTCAAACCCAACGAATTTAAGAAGGAGCTTGATCCACTGAGTGTTCTTAGACCTATGTCAACAGCCTACGTTAATTAGAACTCTAGTTATAGAGGTTTGAGAGAAGAAATATATTGAAAAAAATCTTGAATGCAAAGTTTATTCATAAATTCTTTTAATATATGAATATAATTGAAATATTAAATAAAAATGTCACAGTTGTTTTTTGTTTAATATCATGTATCACAGTAGTAGACCAAAACTAATTTATTGCTACGGTGTATATTGCATTAATATTATCTAAATCCTCTCTTTTGTTGACTACATATTTTTATTTTTGTTGAATTCGTTGACTTTCCAATGTGTAGCGCTTATTTTCAACTCTTTCCTTATTTAATATTCTCACATCATCAGTATCTATATTATGATCATTCTCTATACAATGGACTGCAAGTGCAGTTGTTAATCTACTTATTTTTAATATCTGCTTCGTGTTCAGTTATCCTCGTCCCTAAGCTTCGTTTTGTAGTTCCAATGTAAAGTTTTCCACACTCTTCGTCTTCCTTTGCTCCACATTTGATTTCATAGACAGAGTTGCTTTGGTGTGTTTTTTCTATTTTAGTAAAAAGTGCGTTAATTGTTTTGTTTGGATTGTGTGCTTATCCATAAATTCTTTTATTATATATAAATTAGATAAAAATAATTTAAATTTAAACTTATTTAAGGTTTTCAGTTAACCCTTAGCTGGATACCAGGTCCTAGCCAGGCATTTATGAACTTTTTCTTGATTTTTTACCCAGAAAACGTGAACAGACACAGCTAATTTTTTATGAATTCCTCAATAAAGGTATTTTTTGTATAAAACTTGAAAAAAAAATAAAATATTTTTATCTGTGGGCGTTGCAAATATTCTCAGCAAATTTTTATTCATATATGTACCACCAGAGCCCAGTCATATAGTCTGTATTAAATAAAATGAAAACAAAACGTATATAAGAGCACACGCAGAATAAAAAAATCTTTCTTTACTTTTATTTCAAAGAATTGCGGTACTTGACAACAAAATGTTATTTCCGCTAGTGATTGTGATACCAATTTATAACGGTAATTTTTGTGATTTTGTAAAAACGCAGAATCTTTTTGTTTGCAGCATACCATCAACGCATGTGACGACTCATAATCTACCTCGAAGGAAACAAGAACACCGCCCCGTTTTCCCTGAGAACGGTCGGTAAAAGATATCATGGATTCCTAAAAAGGTAGGGCCTTTGGTTGTAGGAATCATGGCATAAAGTGGCGCCAAACCTGGGACATTGCAAATTGTTTGTGATAACTTGTTTTTTAGTGCACTTTTTCTACTGCTCTTAATTTTACTTTGTAAGTTTTTTTTTTTTTCAAATTCAATCACTACAGCTTAAAAATTTCTGCCAGCAAATTAGAAGGCTGTACTGATTGAATTTAAAAAAAATAACTTCCAAATTTTAACTTTCAATGAAAAAAAAAATTTGAACAAAAAAAACTCATTCCAATAACATTCCTGTTAGTTTTGTGTTGCAGTTGACAAGCGTGTTACAATGAGTACTAAAGTAGATGTGATATTGGAAACAGTTTCCAAATCTGATCCCAATTATTTTGAAAGAAAAAGGCAATAGCCAATGATATGAAAAAAGAAATTCAGAATCAGGCCCATAGAAATGTGGATAATAATATAGACGACGAAGCTTTGGATGTTGAGACAGAATTACAAGTTGACAACGAAATTGAAGATTTATCCTAAAGTGAAGAAGATAATGAAAGCGATGTCGAAAACCAGGAAACTTTCAACTCTAATGGTTTTTACTACGGAAAGAATGGAACAAAGTGGTTTAAGTGTCCTCCGGTTTTCAGAAGATTTATGGCTAATAACGTATTGAAGTGTAGTGGTGGGCCTACAACTGAAGATATTACCGAGTTAAAAATATACAAAAGATTTTTTTAAATGAATTGAATTGTTATGGAAGAGTTATATGATTTTTTGGGAATCTTGATATGTGGTAGAGCAACCCACAATGACACACAACCTACCTCAGAGCTCTGGAAAACGACAAATGTACCTATATTTCGAGAACAATGTCCTTGAAGAGATTTTAAAATCTCTTGCGGTTTATACGATTTGATGAGAGCAGTACTAGGTAATTTCGGTTTCAGTCTGACAAAGCAGCTCCAATACGAGATATTTTGAACTTACTAAATATAAACCTAAAAAATAATTATAAACCGCATGAAAATATTACGGTAGATGAGCAGTAGGCTGGTTCATATATGACACTTTTTTTTATTTTGTCGATTTTTTTGTCGGCCAACCCGAATATATATTAAGCACAATGAAAAAATAGCACATGATTTTTTTTAATTTTTTTCATCAATGTTTAGGGGTCGCTACCGGACCCCAAACTTCAGTGGTTTTGAGATAAATTGCTGTTTTTAAAATTTATTCCATGTGTGCGTGTCTTAAAAATAATAAAACAAAACAAATTATGTACACCGTTATTGCATAAGGCATTTTAAATAAATAGAGCACAATTTGTTTTCAGAATCTTTTTCTGAGACGATTTAGAAACTTTTGTCCATCCGTCCTTCCGTTTGTAAATTTAAATTCAAATTTAAGAAAAGATATTTTTATACAATAAATTTTAAAATAATAATTTTATTCAAGATCACGCAAGAAATAGCCCCATATAATTTCCCCAAGTAGTAAATATTTTAGATCCCAGACCATTAATAGCTGTTTTTAGCCCTTGTCACGAAATTGTTTGTAAATGAAAATTTAGCTGAATTTTAAATGAAAATTTAGCTGTGAGCCTTGACGTTGCAAAGCTAAGTAACCGAAAGGCAGCTATAGTTTTGACAGAAACAGTTAAACACATTGGTGGCGATCCTTCAAACTATAATATAAGCACTTCTTCTACTCGTCGACAGCGAATTGACTTCCGAGAAATCATGGCCGATTCATTAAAAAGTAAGTTTAACCCTGACGTTCCATTCACAATTCACTGGGATGGAAAAATAATAGAAGATATCAGCGGAAATAAAATCGTTGAACGTCGTCCAATCCTGGTATCTGGAATGGGAAATGATAAGCTGCTTTCAGTCCCAAAATTATCTGCTGGAACAGATGTTGCAGCTGCGTCGGCAGTTTTGGCACCTTACTAGAATGGAGCCTAAGCGAAAAAATCAAATACATGAGCTTTGACACAACTGCAATAAATACTGGAAGAAGAAATGGTGCATGCTTTATGTTAGAACAAAAGATGAATAAAGATATGCTTTGGCTGGCATGTCGTCATCACATTCTGGAAATAATGCTTGAAGCTGTGTTTCGCCAGGCACTTGGTACTTCAACCGGGCCGGAAACAGTGATCTTAAAAAAATTTAAGTTGGCCTGGAGCAAAATTAATCGGAAAAACTTTCAATCGGGAATTTCTGATCTTTTTGTTTTAAAACAGGTGACATATATTACAGATGAGATAATTTCTTTCGTTCAGCCTCGAGACGACTATAAAGAGCAATTGACGCTAACTCTAATATTTCTAAGAGGTGTTCCCGAAAATGGAATTTCTTTCAGAGCACCTGGAGGTCTTCACCGAGCAAGATGGATGGCTAAAGCCATTTATTGTTTGAAGATTTATTTATTTAGAAATGAATTCAGGCTTAATGAAAGTGAAGCAGAATCAATAAGAGATGTTTGTATATTTGTTGTTACAATTTTCGTCAAGTATTGGTTTGTAGCCCCTTCAGCGACTTATGCTCCAAGAAATGATCTACAGCTATTAAAGGACCTACAAAATTATGATGAAGTAAATGCGTTAATTGGAACTGTAGCCATTAAAAAATTCCTTGGTCATCTTTGGTATTTATCAGAAGAGCTCGTCGCACTCGCTTTTTTTGACGACCAAGTTTCTGTTGATACAAAAAAGAAAATGGTGGACGCTTTAGATGTTAAATGACCTGAGAATCCGTCGAAAAGAATAACATTAGACGCCAGTCTAATAAATAAGAAACAACTAGAAGAATTTGTTTCCAAAAATACTTTAAGATTTTTTAGCAAAACCGGCATTTCAACCAATTTCATAACGAAAAACCTTGAAGCGTGAGGATTACATAAATGGTAGACGCGTAGCTCGTTCTATGAGAGTTGTTAACGATATAGCAGAATGAGGAGTGGCACTGATGGAAGAATATAATAAACTACATACCAACAATGAAGAGCAAAAGCAGTATTTATTGTTATTGGTGAAAGAATATATACATAATTACCCAGACTCAAATAAATCAACATTGCTCAAATAATTATTTTAAATAGCTTAATATGCTTAATATTTAAAGGCAAAATATAAATATTTTATGTCTATCAGAATAAGTTTCATAAATTGACTGCATTTTTATTTTTTTTTAAATTAAAAACTTTTTTTAATTAATATTTGTTTTTACTTTCCTTATATATTTGTAATGAATAAATACAACTTAAGGTGCGTTCAGACTACGCAAATATTTGACCAAATAAACGTAACCCCTAATTTTATGAAAGTTTTATTCAATCTTACATGATATATAAAAGATAAAATTAAGTTATGTTTTATTATATTAGTAATATTTAATATATTTAACTATATTCTATATCATATATTGTATAACTTAATGAAAATTATACAAGGAAATTTATACATTATTTAGTGGTTACGCTTATTTGAGCAAACGTTTGCCTAATGTGACCGAACCTTTAAGATTTTGAATATACGTTTTCTAAACTTTTATTCGAGGGGTTTTAGTAGTACCATTGTACAAATAGAGACCGAAAAACATATATACAAAACTTAAAGGAGGGTTGGGGAGGGGATTGGGAAGGGGATGCGTTTGCGGCATTTTTTTTTTTTAATAATTTTCTTAATTTAAAAGACAAATGTAAACAGATATCTTAGTATTCAATATTTTAAAATTTTCATCAAGTTTCCTGTAAGAACAAACGGACGGACGGACAAGAGTTGCTAAATCGTTTCAGAAAAAATTTTATACGTTCTGTTTTACAAATATCATTCAATAAAAGTGATCATAAAAAATATATAAATATATATATATTTTTTTTATACATACATATGAAAAAAGGAATAGAGGCGACGATTTTTATCAAAAATTCCAATGTTTTGGATCCGGTAGCGACCCCTAAATCCTTCTTAAAAATTTTGAAAAAAATTATGTGTTATTTTTTCACGGTGGTTAATATAAATTCCGGTTGGCCCATTACAAAATCCAATTTATTATTTTATGAACCGCCCTAATCAGCAGCTTTTTCCGCTAAGAGGAAGAACAAAGTTTGCAAAGTATATTCCTTCGAAACCTGCTAAGTATGGCATCAAAATATGGTGGGGAAGTGACGCAAAAACATATTTCCCTTTAGAAGTTAATATATATACTGGTAGAGACCAGGGTCAAATTCGAGCAGAAGAACAGGAAGAAAAACGAGCTAATGCGCCTTGCAATGCGTTATAAGTGTTCTGGGAGAACAATCGTAGCTGATAACTTTTTCAGTACTTTAGATTTGTGTAAACGACTAATGGCTATTGGACTAGGTATTGTTGGTACCCTTAGAAGTAACAAGCGATGTATTCCATTAGAAATGAAAAAACATCGAAAACGAAAAGACTTGTCCAGTGAATTTGGATTCCATGACAATATTGCAATATGCTCTTATGTTCCAAAAAAAAAAATAAGTTCGTCATATTATTATCAACAGTTCATTATGATACATCTGTTACTGGAGTGAAGAAAAAACCGGAAGCAATCATGCACTATAACAAAACTAAGACCGGTGTAAATGTTATGGATCAAATGCTTACTAAACTTAGGACAAATCGATGGACTTTGGCAGTTTTTTACAACATGCTTCACATAACGGCTTTAGCCTCTCACATAATATATGATGAAAATATGTCTGTAAAGAACAAAGAAGGTGCCAGAAGAAAATGTTTATCTCGACTTTCTGAACAGCTTGCATGCCGTTGCGTTGAAGAACGTAGTAAAAACAAAAAAATACAGCAAATTTTTGTAGTAGATCAGGAATAGAAGCTTTCTTAAATAAAAACATTCAGGTAATGATAATCAAAGGAAAATTATTTAGAATATGTAATTATTTGTCCATATTTTACAGGAACCTACAAACATTTTGAGTCAAGAAAGCGGACCCGAATTCTTGAAAAACAAATCGAAGTGCGTAATTTGTAAAGATAAAGATGATGTAAAACGTAACACTAGATTCTTCTGCAAATTTTGTGAAAGTCCTGTTTGCCATCAACATTCCAAATGTCATTATATATGCTTGAAATGTAATCATGACTAAATTTGACTTTATAAGTATTCTTTTAATTTTAAAAATTAAATTGATTTTTTTTTTTATATAATTTTTTTTTTAATATTTCGTTGTGTTTTTTATATCAACCTATAATTTCTTGTGAATATTAATAAATAAAGTGTATTAAAAAAAATACTAGTGTATTTTATCGGTTTTTTTTCTGGTAGCCATAAAACTCCATGCAAAATACAAACAGTCCCAGCCAGGGCCTGGGGTTCGTTTGTGTGAGAACATTTTGGTGTTTGCTTAAGGGTTAAATCATATTTTAAGCGTTTAAACTGAAAAATATTAATTATTGTACAAACATTATTATTATATTCTTACAGACTATAAGATGTAAATCAGTAGACGAAATAAATAAATAAAAAATTCGGTTGACAATTATTATTATTTCTTTATTAATTTCCTGTACAACAAGACATGTCTTATAATTAGTGTACAGGATTTTCATCGTTCAAAAATTCGCCACAAAATTAAAATACAATAAAAAAAAATTATAACTTATTTAAAATAAAGTAAAATAAATACAAGAAATTATTAAAATTCATGAATTTAAAAAAATGAAAATTAAATATATTTAAACAAAGTAACTAAACAAAAATTTCTTAAAATGTATCGCGTTGCTAACTAATTGTTGGTTTTGTGTGGAATTGCATTCCAAAGACGTGTGGCGTTTATGAAAAATTGCTATTCTGACACAAGGCATCGACGCATAGGGATAATAAGTTTTTTGCCCCTTCTGGATCTAGCAAACTGTATTTGATCATAAAGATATAGGGGTTTCTCAGTGTAAATAATTTTGTGCAAAAACATTAAAACCCTTATATTAATAAGGTTATCGAATGAGACTCCATAAAGACTTTTTGAGAAAGTCGAAACGCTATCACGTTTCTTCAGTCCATAAACATATCTAACAATATTGTTGTACAAAATATTTAGTTTTTTCTTGCTGGCGTAGTCGCAGTTGCCAAAAAGTTCACAGCCATAAAGTAGACCAGGAATTAAGTATGCCTTTGCAAGAAGATGTCTTACTCTTAACGGCGTAAAATACTGAGTTACCCAAAGCGATCTTAGCTTTATATACGTTTGAACCACAAATGTATCTACGTGGCTTGACCAAGTCAAGTTGTTATTGAAAACTATGCCAAGATTTTTTACCTTTTTTACAATCTCGATTTTCTGATGGTTTATTAGTATATCATGTTCAAGAACAGGCTGGAAAGTTTTTTTTATGAATAATCAAACATTTTGATTTATGCGGGTTGAGACAAAGTCCATTTGCAGTGGCCCAAAAATGTATTTTATTAAGGTCATAGTTTAGCTTTTCAACATTTTATTCTATGGAGCTTAATGGACTACTCAGATACAGCTGAACGTCGTCCGCATACATGTGTATTTTGCAGTGCGATAGTTGTCGCGGCAAATCATTGGCATAGATGGAAAAAGAAGTGGACCCAGAATCGATCCTTGAGGTACGCCTCTCGTGAGTGTTACAGGTCTTGAGGTCGAATTATTAACGTATACAGATTGAGTCCGATTTGTGAGGTATGAATGTAAAAGCTGCGTAGAAGTGAATGAAAAGTTAAAAAAGTGTTTTAGCTTCATACATAGTGTTTGATGGTTTACTGTATCGAACGCTTTTGAATGGTCGAGAAGTACCAAAAAGTTTATGTTACCACAATCAAGTTCACGTCTTATGTTCTCGGTTACATTAGCCAAAGATGTAGTACAACTGTGGTTAGAACGAAATCCCGACTGCTTGTTAGACATTAGTTGATTTTCGTTTATATAATTGCTCATTTGTAGATGTAGTAGTTTTTCCATTACTTTTGATAGAAAGTTTAATATAGCTATTGGGCGATACTCCGTTTTCGATTTTGGAATAGGTATTATTTTTGCATATTTCCATTTAGTAGGGAAAGAACTTGATGTAATAATGGTGTTAAATAGGTGTGTTATATAAGGCAATATTAATGGCAAAATGATCTTGATAAACTTGGGATGTAAGTTATCGAAACCCACGGCGTTTGATTTTAATAATGAAAAACTGGATAATACATCAAACTGACTAACACAAGAAAACTCAAATGCAGTTTGTTCAAAAGAGGAGCTATTATTCATAATATTGTTGTTCGAATCTGTACTGTTCACTATTGTCGTCGGAAGATAAGTGAAAATGCTATTAAGTTCGTTTGCATCAATTGGGCAGGTTTCATTTTTATTATTTTTGCCAATACCAATATATCGAATGGTTTTCCATGTATCCTTGGAGTCAATGGCGGATGAAAATCGTTCGGAATAGTAATTAGTTTTAGCCATTCTTATTTTATAATTAGCCTCATTTCTAGCAGTGCGAAAATCGAGTTTCAATTCATTCGTTTTGAAACGTTTCCACCGGCAATAAGCAAAATCTCTGCGTTGTATTGATTGCTGGATATCAGTTGAAATCCATGGTTTACTCTTTGTGGTAACTTTTTTTTTTAACGTAACTGTATCATCAAAGAGGCTTAAGATATTACGTTCTAAAAACTCCAACTGTTCATCAACGGAAGTCATTTGGTATATTTGTTTCCAATTGAATAAGTTGAAATTTTCATACAACAAACTATAGTTAAGATTCTTGTAATCACGATAGGAGAAAAAAATTTGATCTTCTTGGTGAAGCTGGAAATCATAGGCTAGAAAAACCAGATCATGTTTAGAAAAACTGGAAGCTGAGATTTGATCATACAGCAGGATCTTCGACGGATTAGTGACAAATATTAGATCAATCAATGTACTGCTGGACGTTGTAAAGTGTGTTGGTGTTGTAATATTCGTTTGTGTAAGTCCTAATGACTGCATACTATGTTTAAACGACGATTCTATTAGTAGATTCGAATTGAAATCTCCCAAAATTGCTATATCGTTGTAAGGCATGGTTAAGATTTCCATTTTGTTCATAAAATCGGCAAAAGGCACATCACGTTTGGGTCGGTAAGCACAACCAATCAGAATTTTTCTTCCAGATGATGAGATTTCAACAAAAATATACTCAATTCTGTCATTTTCTTCCGCCTTGCAACGAAAACTACATGTTATAGTATTTTTGACGTATATTGCCACACCCCCACCTCCTCTTCCACTTCTATTAAACCGAAATACTTTATAACCATCTAAGCAAATGAGGCTATCCGGAATAGATTCATCGAGCCATGTTTCAGAAACACACACTACATCAATATTTGATTTTTCGAAAACGAATCTGAACTCATCAATTTTGCACATTAAACTTTGTGCGTTTATGTGGCAGATTTGTACTCCTTTCAATAAGTATGGTAGCCAAAAATTTCAGTTTTACATGTGAATATTTTGCTTTAAAAACAAAAAATTATATAAGTAAAGGATTTATTGTAATTTTAATTATAATAAATATCAGATTAATAATAATAATAATAAAACAAAGTATTGTTCCATCTCAATTTATTCCACTCAATTTATTAAGAATTTTTCTCGCTCACTGAAAATTTTAAATTTGCTCGCTAATGTATTCAGCAACTCCTCAATTATGTCACGTATATGTACAGATGATTACGTATGTGTGAATATGATTTTTTTTAAACTATTTTATTCTATAGTCGATTGTACAACCATGATGACGATGAGTTTATGTGATGTGTCGCTTTCACTAACATTGTTGCCGATTGTTTGACACATTCAATACAAATAAAATCGAAGAGAAAAAAAATAAATCGCACACATACAGTTGCCACACATACTATATGCTATGGAATAAACTTTTTAAAGTTAATACAATGTAACTTTTTCTGTCAATAACAATAAGACTAGCTAAATTTTTAAATAAATGTTTAAAAGTTGTATTGAAATTGAAGAATAAACATAAGCAAGGACAACCACAAAGAGCAAAAGAAAAAAAAAAACAAATAAAAAAATTAAGTCTATAAAGTAAAAAAAATCGATTTCCTTTTAAAGTGGATTTGACAATCAATGATTTCTTTTAAACAAAAAACGACATGAATTATGATGCAGAAAGAGGAAACAAATAAAAAGAAATAAAAAGACAAATATTTTTTAATGCATATTTATGCATGTGTGTATGTTTATAATTTTCATGGCTCTTTGTTTGCTGTTGAACTCATAACGAAACGAAAAATTATTACCAAAGTTATATGACAGTTTGAATAACAAGGATACTCGTATCGGTTTTCTGTTTGTTTATGTAGTTGGTGCTGTGGTTGGCCTTATCAATTCACTTGTATCTGTGCTGCACCATGGGATGAAAAAAGATTCCATATAATGTGTAAAAAATATTTTATTTAATAACTTTTGCAATCAGACGTGTCGGAAAATCATTCTTGGTATTTCGATTGAAACAAAAATTATTGTTTAAAAATAATTTCTTTTTGTAAATAATTTTCAGTTCATTTTAATAATTGAGAAATTAAGGAAATTTTATAAATTGTATTACTTTTATAAGGAAAATAAAATTTTATTGATTTTGTTAATCTGTTTTAGAAATAATTACCTTATCAATAGTCTTATTAAGTAGATTCCGAATCCAGCTGTTATGAACTCAAATCTCAAATTTTGCAGGCATTGGAATCTTTATAAACCAGGATCCCAGGCACTGAAGCAGAAGCTTCATAGACTATTTATACCTTTGTTTACCTACTGAGTTCTGAAGGTGGTTTTGTAAGTAAGCTTTCGAGTTTAAGCCGAACATGGCAGCCGAGTTTTCGCCAAACTGATTAAGATATCTCATGCTATTCTTTTCGGCAACGATCATGATTTCTGATATTGTCAAAAATTTACAATTATGTTTTTATTTACTTATTTACTAGCTGACCCGGCACATGTTGTTATGCCTAAAATAACTATTTTATCCCCATATTGATTTTTATAGGAAATTCAATTAGGTAAGGAATTTTTTGTAAATAATAAAATGAAACTCCATATATTGTTTTAAAGGCAGATTTTACTTTCGATTTAATAAATTGAGTTTTGTTTCATATAACACTTCATACGATTTTACTATGTAATAATTAATTGCAAAGCCAACGTGTGTACAATATTATTTGTTTCTCGATTTTAGGTAAGAATTTTCCAAATCCCAACCGCAGACCTGCATTGACTGGCATTAAGATTTGTTGATTGGCATTGCATATACCAGACGAATTTAGAGTTGGTTGTAAGGCTTTAAATGATGCTTGGCAATATAATATGCCCTATTTGATTTTTTTTTTTTTTTTTTTTTCATAAAAATTTTTATTTACAATCTTTCCATGCAAGGATAATTAGCAAATCCGATAATATACAAATTAACTGTGAGAACATCAATATATTACAATTAATAACTTTGATATTTTTAACAGAGGGAAAATAATGATTATTTCTCTCTTTTTTCTCTTTTATTTTTCACAATAGTCTAATTTTAATAAATCCATTTTTATTATTTTCCAAACGGAAGATCAAGAATGTGATTACAGTTCAGTCTTCGAATTTCTTCTGTCTCATCAAGGAGGGAAATAGCTAACGGGTTGCAGTGGCTACCTTATCTTTCTAAATACTGTGCGCTGAATCTATTTATTTGTTGTTTCACTGTTATTATTGATCTTATTTTTTTTGATTGGTATCATTTTAATACCTAAAGTTATTCCCACAGCTGTATGTCATATGTCCAAACTGGTTTCAGTATAGCTTTATAAAGTATATCAACCTTGTTTTCAAGACTTAACTGAGATTCTGGTTTTTATTATACCCTATACCACTATGTGGTTTGGGTATAATGATTTTGTGCTGGTGTTTGTAACAACCAAAAATATTTGACCTGCACCCATTTTGAATTATACCGATCGAACCAGAATCACTATCTGATTCGATTTAACGATGTCCGTCCGTCCGTCCGTCCATCCGTTCGTCCGTCCGTCCGTCCGTCTGTGTGTCCATGTAAAGATTGTAACCAAACTGCAGGTCTTAAATATGAATATATTTTGATGAAATTAGGCATTTGATCTTTTTTCGGCAATGGAATGAACGCTATTGAAATTCGAGAGAATCGCTCCATGTTCAGACCTATCCCCCATACAAATGACCCCTATGAAATCAACTTATATTGTATGTATATATTACATCCAATAATCAGTAGTCCAAAAATGATCCCTATTGGACAACTCTTAGTCATAGGCCCCATATAGAGATGCTTCCCGATCTTCACTTAAATCTATAAAAAAAAAACAAAAATATTGCACTGATATTTCTCAAATTTTGTTTGTATATATTTTTGCAAAATACAAGAAATTTTTTGGGCCTAGTCACCATATAGATATAGCATCCGATATGAACTTTTTCTGCAGCCGAAAAAATTAATAAAAATCCCACTCAAATTTGGTTTATGCTTATTTGCTGTATCCAGTTAGTTGGGGCTGAGAGATAGGGTCGCTAAACGCATGGAAGAGGGTATCGTATTTGTCGGTCTAGACCGACTATAATTTTCTTACTTGTTTTAAGATGTTCTTTTTATACCCTATACCACTATGTGGTTTGGGTATAATGTCTTTGTGCTGATGTTTGTAACTACCAAAAATATTTGACTTAGACCCATCTTCTATTATACCGATCGAATCAGAATCACTAACTGATTCGATTTAACGATGTCCGTCCGTCCGTCCGTCTGTGTGTTCATGTAAACTTTGTAATAAAACTACCAGTCACAAATATGAATATGTTTTGATGAAATTTGGTGTATAAGCTTTTATCGGCCATGGGATGAACAGTATTGAAATTGGTGAAAATCGGTCCATGGTCAGACCTAGTCCCCATACAAATTACCCCTATGAAATCGACATAACTTGCCATAAGATCCAAATTATCATATAGATCTTACTAAAATTGGATTGTATTTGTTTATTGTATCCATTAATCAGTAGTCCAAAAATAATCCCTATTGGACAATTCTTAGTCATAGGCCCCATATAGAGCTGTTTCCCGATCTTCACTTAAATGTATCAAAAAAAACAAAACTATTGCACAGATTTTTCTCAAATTTGGTTTGTGTATATTTTTTCAAAATATAAGTGACTTTACCAAATAGGGACAGGATCGGTTCATTTTTTGACCTACTCCCCATATAAATATAGCACCCGATATGAACTTTTTCATATCTGCAGCCAAAAAAAATTAATAACAATGGCACTCAAATTTGGTTTTTGCTTATTTTCTATATCCAGTTAGTTGGACCAAAGATATGGGGTTTCTAAGCCATGGTATAGGGCATCGTATGGTCGGTTTTGACCGACTATAATTTTCTTAATTGTTTTGCTTTAATGGGGGCGCTCCATGTTAACCGCTTCTCAATATGTAAACTTAAATATCTAACGCTGTCTTTTTTAGAATTTCACTCTTATTGTACTAATTTTTCTGTGTTGACTTTTATGTTCCATTCTGTTAACCAAATTTCAATTTCTTTAAGTTCTTTTTGTACGCAATTAGAAGCTTCAACTCTGCTTGATGCTAATATTGCGGCGGCCTTAACAAGGTTAATCAACTTTCTCGGGACGCCTATGCACTCCAGTGCGCACCAGATTGCGCCATGGTGTATGATGTCGAATGCTCTTTCGAAGTCAATAAATCCTAAGTAAAGTGGTATTCTCCATTCAACCGACTGCTCAACAATCACGCGCATGCTGTTCATATGATCAATGCATGATCTGTATGGTCGGAAACGCGCTTGCTCCCTTCTTATTAGTGGTTACAATTTTTCGCCAATCCGCGTGGCCACAATATGCGATATTAGTTTCAACATGACATTTAAAATGGATATGCCTCTCCAGATTCTGCAGTCCGTTAAGTTGCCCTTCTTACTGAGCTTGATTATGATGTCTTCCTTCAATATACTGGGGAGGGCTCATTTTCCCAAAAGTGTTCTATGACTGGGAGTATTATATGCGCGCCCGTTTCAGGGTCAGCTGTCAATAGTTCTGGAGGTATATTATCTGACCCAGTTGCTTTATTGTTTCGTGTGCTCTTAATTGCTTCTATAATTTCAATTGTATTGGGACATTGTATGTCCATCTCTTCCGTGACTGCATGGTTACTACAGTCACATAGTTGCTGAGAAGCAGGCGGCATAACTGACGACATATTCAGCTCGACTGGATAAGGGGAAATGGGTTTTAAATCACTCCGTGACTGTGCGTGACTATGCATGACTGTGCGTAACGAAGTCAAAGTTAACCTTTTTTTTCACAGCAAGTATATGGACCAAGTTTCAGATCGATCGGCTGAGGGGAAATAACATTTATGTCACTCCGTGACTGTGCGTGACTATTCATGACTATTCGTGACTAACCCTAAATTAATGTGTAGTCACAACAAGACTATGGGCTAAGTTCCAGATCAATTGGATAAGGGCGAATGGGGTTGAACCACGACAGACAGAGAGTATGAGTTAAAACAAAGAGTTTAAAAAGACTGACATTTAATTTGTAAAGAAATGTGCAAATTTCATGATGGTTATCAAGTGAGATGTTATTCGTAAATCTAGTTAATGCTTTAAGTTTATGGCCAAAATTTGGCAATTTTTCAAAATAACTTTTACTTGTAAGGTTATCCAAGTGCCTCTTAAGCTTATAATTTATGCTTGGTTGGTTTCAGTATTTCAGAATTAGTTTTTAAATATTATTAATAACTGTTAGTTCACAAATTCTAAGTAACGATTCAATATAAAAAGTACAATAAAAAAATATTTTTTTGTAACGGTATTAAATTATGTGTGTCCATATTTCAGCATGTTTGTGAAAAAAAATGCAACTTAAAATTTTATTTAAAAGAAACAGACAAATTTCGGTATACTTCGTTCTAGGATTTCCAAAAATTTTAAATATCGATTTAACCAAAACCGGTTTTGTGAAAAAGCCGGTTTAATGAGTACTCTATTCGCAACATCAAATGATGGTTTAGATTTGCAAAATTCTAATCATAACGATAATAGCAAATACACAAACTGTATGTGTACTTGTTTGTTTAGCTGTGTGATTCGAACATACAATTAAACCACAATATACAACATCCTTTCAACACAAGTTGTTTTCTCACACAATGTTTCACTGTTCATATTCGAGTATTTGAATATTTGAAAAACACTATGTTTGATTTTGTTATGGCTCCTTTGTGTATTGCTCTGTTCTGTTATTCTTTTAAGTTTTGTTTTTCTATTTATGAATATCGTTCAAGCTTGGGCCAATAACTGCAACTCATAGTTCGCCCAAGCACCTCCACCACCATCATCATCATCACCATCATTAATAGTCATATCAGTTGCGCTACCATCAACTGAATTTATTTTAATTAAGGCTAAAATTTAAAAGCTCAAATAATCTGATACATAAAATAAAATTATCTTTGAAATAAGTTTAATGAAGCAATGAATATTTACGAGTTAATTTAGTTGGAATAATGATTTTTAACCCATTTTCGGCCACTGTTCGTACTTGCGAGCAGTAAACTTACTCGTTTTTATCACTAAATTACAAAGTTTTATGCATTTATTTGTAAAAACTTAATGATTTCATTATTTAATATATAGACTAAATTTTAATTATCTGCTAAAAAAAATATTAAATCTATCTTATATTTTACCTGAAGGGGTATTTAGTGGGACCTGTTTTCAGAAGATTTTTTATTATTGCACAAAAATATTAATTGTTTAATTAAATATTAATATAGGTTATTTGTGCGAGCAATTCATATGAAAAAAAAAAAATAATAAATCATAATATTGCTGTCATACTATAGCTGTTAATATGACTTTTCGCAAGCGCGAACATTGTCTGCTATTTGAAGAATATGCTTCTATGATACAATATTGTTGTTCTTTGTTTTTTTTTTTTTTTCTAAATATGACAAGTGTTTTTACTAAAAAAATCATGCAGTCAAACCAGATAATGGTAAATGCAAGATGCTTTACGTTTTGAATTTGAATATTTTTAGCAAGAAGGCTACAGTTAAGGTAAATTATAGCTTTTTTGTAATTTTGAAAATATATTTTGCATATATACAAGCAGTTGCATGACATCTACTGTGTGGTAAAGATCGCTTTTGTTAAATGTTACAAGTGAAGTGAATTATTGACGTGTGCTCACTATGAAAGAATTTGAAAGAATATTAGAAAGTGATAAAGAGCTTGAAAACCCAATTGAGTCCGTAACTGTGTTACCTCCAGAGTTTGTTGATTATGTCACAGATGAAGAACTGATTGAGAAAGACCTTATTCCCATCAATGACATGGTAATTTGAGTGATTATTACATTCCTTATTGTTATTTCAATGCTGTAATTTTCAGGAACCTTCTACGTTCGAACTTGCAGTAACATTTGAAATAATGAACGCAAATGATGAAGAGCTTGAAGATGTGGAATTGCAAAGGCTATCAATAGCTTCCTGTGGACCACTAGCACCGAAGCGAGGAAGGCCAAATCTACAAACCGTCGGACTCTTTTGGCAAACTGAATGGACAAAAAATGTAACGCCAACAAGCAGTTCGAATTTCAACTCAAACCAAATGAAGAACCATTGAAAATCATTCAAAAAAAAAAAAAAAAAAACTGCATGATGAAATCAGTGGTCCCTCACCAGTTCAATTATTTGAAAAGTTCTTTGATAAAGCAATGTATGATTTTATTATCACACAATCAATCAAGTATGCGTAACAAAAATCCGCAAATGTTGTTTTTAGTGAGGTGATCTTAAACGATTAAACGCTTCCTTCATTTGGACAGCAATGATAACCTGAATAGAAATGACAAACTGTCGAAGGTAAAAACGTTATTTCTTCTGTTTATTTGAATTTTAAAAATAGTATTGTTAATTAGGTTCGTCCACTGTTTGACCTGGCCAACAAAAAATATATACAATTTGGTATATGGAGTGAACTGTTATCGATTGATGAATAAATGGTTCCATAATTTGGTCGGCAGTCATGCAAAATGTATATCCGGAACAAGCCAGTTCATTTTGGGTATAAAATTCGGTGTTTGTGTTCTTCTAGCGGTTACTTGTTTAATTGTATACCATATTCTGATTCGAGCGACAATTATTATCGTCAAATTAGTTTGGATGCAGACGTGGTATTAAGACCATTAGAATATGTAGAAGATCCCATTCTATATCAAATATATTTCGACAATTTTTTTACGTCATATTATTTGATGTGCCTTTGAAGTGAAAAAAGTTTTGCGCCACGGGAACCGTTCGTCCAAATCGTATTGCAAAAGTCCCACTACGCACAGGATAGCAGCTGAAGCGGTAGAAAGTGACTACCACTTTGATAGAACAAATTTGGTATTGGTTTGCCGTTGGGCAGAGAACAATACTTCAAACAAATTGAACCGATGCGTAGCGTAAAGCAATGGAAGAAGAATTTGACTAAATATGAGAATGTGTCACAACCATTGCTTCTCAGCTCTTACACGAAAATGTTGTGTCAAATTACAGAAAAAATATAAGGTCAAAGAAGTGGTATTGGCCTTTATTTATTTATGTTCTTAGTTCATCAGTAACTTATGCGTGGAAACTACATTGCTTTTTTGGAAAATGCAGAAAAAAATATGTTCTCTCAAAAAGATTTCAAAGTGAGCGTAAGTAAAGCTTTGCTATTAAGTTCGCAATCAGATGCTGAATCCACTCAAGAGAGATACGACAGAAGCGTTACCTACCAATTGCAACGTATTGTAGGGGACCATATTCCAATAGCTCAGCCATAAGGAAAGCCTCGAAGGTGCCAACTTTAAGGGTATGGCAAACCAATCAAATGGATGTGCCAGAAATGCAATGTACATTTGTATTCACAATGCTTTGAAAAATTTCATTTTAAATGAATGTTTTTATTATTTTAATATGTTAGTAAATACTATCAGATTCCAGCCCTCGGAATTCGAGCGCAAATTCTATGAAATTTTATTTTTTCATTAAATAAAGACCCTAGAATATGCTAATCAATTATAGCCAATTCACAAATCAACACAAAAAACAAACTCATTTTTATTACAAACACATTAACAAATTTAATAAACACACACATAGCATTATATAATTTTATGTATGTGTTAGTAGCAACTTTAAATGCAATTTACTCAAAACAAAGGAAAAAATTTAAAAATCTGTAAATCTGCAAAATGGGTAAAAATAAATACCTCTCAAATAATATACGTTTGGTCAAAATCGGGATAAAACGGTAGAACAAAACATCAGTCATAAGAAATCGCCTCGCCATTAATATTATAGATTAATAACTACTAAAGTTAGTAGTAGACTCATCTTTTACACTCTGCGTTACTCTGCTGCATTGAAATATATAAGCGCAGAGTTTAAAAATAATATTGTTCTTTACTGTGAGAATTCAAAATAAAAGTGAAGTATATTTTTTGTAGAACATTAAAATAAAAAACTTAATTTTCTATGAATTATTGTTTCTTTTTGATATAGTATAAAATGATAAAGTTGATTTGCAACATGTTGGACCATTTTTAACCTTAATTTTTTTATTTTGATATAGGAACTAGGTCAAAAAAATTAACTGTTAATGGCGAGTGTGACTACATTTTTTACATCTGGCTAGTGGTTGTATTAGAGACACATACACCAAACTTTGTTGGTGTACAATTGTAGTCCGTCTGATAGGAGTTATTTGTACGGATGTTAGGCCTGAAGAAGGACTAATTTTAACTAATTTCTAATCCAATCTTCTCATGGCCGACAAATTTCTTGAGAATATATGTATGGACACAAAGTAATCGACAGATAGACAGATGGTATATGGTAGATGAAGCGGCAATTTTTTAATATATTTTTTACCCGTAAAAATGAGATTGGACGGCTATAAAAATATGTCCATAATTTTTTCGTATTCTGTAACAAGTTTCAGCGTAATCTGCGGGCGTCCCTATTCGATAGAGAACACTATTCATTCTACTAATTTGTGGTGCTGACATTTTTAAAAATATTTCAACTAATCAGGATGTTTCACTGTAGAATAATTGGCTACCCGCATTTATCTTAAATTCAACTCAGTGTTAAATTCGGCTATGCCGAATCTTTAATACTTCCGCATGGGTTTTACGTTTAAGCTGGACTTATTGCGAAGTTTGAATAAAATATTTGTAAAACTAAATAGTTTGATAAACTTAATACTAAATCATTACAACAAACATGTGAATTTTTTAGAGGTGTCTCCATATTTTAGGTCATATTTTAGCACTATGATGCCCGACTCACCCCGTTGTATAAGGACCAATAATATATATATATTTTATGTGGCTGCAAATTAATTTTTCGATGCGTTACAAGTGGCATGACAAACTAATGAACAGTGGGGTGGAGCGTATGCATAAATGAGAAAGTTTACTAAAGATATTGGAAACGAATTAAAATACATTGGTTGAAAATCGTTTGTATTATGATGACCACCTACGATTGAGCAGATGGAACTCAGTAGACTTGATCCACATTTGAAGAATGTATGCTTTTGGGAAAACTTTTTGATAACCTTATAAAATTTGTCTAGCACTATCTGTCTCGCTAATAGTAGTTTTAAGATCTGAGTACTTATTGTTATTTTATTTTAGTCTATGGAATAAATCTTTACAGACATTAAAATCATAAAATATAATATACCAAATTTTATCATATGAAATGACTAATTTGTAAATTTAATGATTTGGATGCAAAATAATGTTACGTTTTACGATATTAATGTTTAGAGAATAATCAACAAAATGATACAAATCAATAAAGTTAATACATAATCTTCTTAACGAATCGGCGCACAGTGGACCATATTTTGAGAAGGCGGCCAAAAATCATTTTTTTTTTTGTTACCGATTTTAAAGTTATGTTATTCATATAAAAGTAAATACCAGTAAACCTCGGGAGCCAAAAAATTGCGACTCTATCTCAACTATATCACAGCGAACAGTGTCTTCGAAAATGGGCTTTCTCAGTATTTTGCTAAAATTAAAAATTTCTTTGTAAATTTTTATTTTTGAATGACTGCAACTTTTTTGATTTAAAAGATTTTGAAGTGAAATAATTTTTTTATAATTTTGTGGCTTCCATGCTATTAATGTTAAATATGTAAAATCACTGGGTCATTCAGAAATTAAAAAAAAAAATTTAAAAAATCTCCTACTTAATGGAGCATAACACCTGCCAGTCAAAAGCAGTCAGAAAAAATCTTGCACTCTTCTATAATCCGAACCATCACCTATACTACTGTACCCCACTATACACCCGCCAGTTTCGGCCCGTGTGCACCAGAACAATTTTTCTGACCCGAGGTTAAATATTTTCTGCAAAATTTATGAATACAAAAGTTGTCCACTATGTGGTTAGGATATATTAAGTTTGAGGTGATGTTTGTAACTGCCAAAAATATTGGACCTTTATCCATCTTTTATTATACGGATCGACTAAAAACACTTTCTGAGTCGATTAAACGATGTCCGTCCGTCCGTCTGAGTGTTATGAATACAAAAGTTGGTCGTACTGGTGCACGGCGGTGTATTTTTTGCGTGTCGGTAGAGTTGTCAGGAGTTGTTATATACTAATAAAAAAAGGGTTGAGATATAATGCGCTTAATTGTTACAGGTACATTTACATAGGTATCTTTCAAAAACATTAATAGTCTGAATTTGAGTTATATTATATATATATGTTATATTATGTTATATATACTTGACAAAATGGGAAACAATTTAAATAACAGGTAAATGATAAAAAAAAACTTTTGCGACATAGCCCTTTAAGATATGAGCAGGTATGCTTCACCTTTTAAAAGGAGTTAATGTGTAGGTTTTTATGCTTCTAAAAGTGCTAATAAAAGATAAACATTTTTATTTTACATAATTGCAAGAAAGAGTATTTATAATAATGTTTCCACAATTATTATTCATTGCAATTTGTGCAATGGCTAAGTACTGTTACAGAGATCTGACAGATATTTATTTTCAATGATGTAGACGATGTAATTTTGCACATAGTGAGCAACGACTTCTTTTAGAATTGTAACCCAGAAGACATTGAAATGCACAAAGAAAAAATTACTAATTTTGCATCGAATTTGAAAAGACGGTACATTGAAAGCTCCAATAGCAAGGCAAAGATGTACAAACGTTACCAAGACTGGTTAATAAAGGAACTTATTTTTGGAGTGCATCTACAACTGCCAACGAAAGTGGAAAAAAGGGTCGACCAGCAAAACCAAGTGACGGATGTAGTGAAAGATCTCGAAGGCGCAAGCTGGAGAATATCAATGAAGAAATTTCTCAAGGAATTATTAAGGATTCGTTTTTGCGCCAAATTCAACCAACACAAAATAAAAAAAATAAAATTGAAATAATTGAAAAAATAGTAGAAGCGAGCTCAAGGCGCACAAAGAGGATTTTGAAAAGCATTCCTACACCAACTGAAGATTAGAAATTTACGCCGGAAGAAGCGTTCGCCCTATTTTTGGATTTTAAATTGAGCAAAAATCAATATAAGGAATTGCGGAAGCGAACCAATGAAAAGAATTGTGGATTTTTCCAGAGTATCGAGATTTAGTTTCTGCCAAAAAAAGAATGCTTACCTTCACAATCTGCTATTAGTGTCACTTCAACATCAGCAGAAATAAAATTGCAAAATCTCCTTGAACATACTGCAGAACGATTTCTAAATACGCTTGATACTGATCATTTAAAAAAATTGGTAATGGCAGCATTACTTTAATTTCTAAATGGGGATGTGATGGATTCTCTGGTCAGAAACAATACAAGCAATTTAATGCCGAAAATCATCAGATGCTAATTTATTTATGGTATCTTTCGTTCCATTGCGCTTAACAAAAAGGTATAGCGTCTTACAGCCGTCAACTAGTAGCGCAACAGAAATTGATATATGGAAAAATGAAATTCCTTCTTCAACAAAGTATTGCAGACCAATAAAATTTGCATTCAAAAAGGAAACCAAAGATGTCATAACAGAAGAAGTTCAAAAAATAAAAGATCAAATTAAGGAACTTCAACCAGTAATATTTAAATTTGATGACCAAGACATTGAAGTACATTTTAAAATGTGTCTCACAATGATTGATGGAAAAGTTGCACAAGCTTTAACTGGATCACAGTCAACGTCAAGCTGCATTATATATATAAATGATTTAAAAATTTATATATTTTTTAAATCTACAATAAAATTGTTATATTTCATAAATTTACCATAAAAATTGATATAGAAATATTTAAAAAGACAATAAAAAAAAATTTAACAAAAGCAAGAACATACGAGTTTTTCATTGAAACTTCTCTATCTTGAACCAATATAAGGTAACTTTTACGTTCGCTACTTAATAAATTATAATTTAACTTGGGATGTTTAAAAAAAAAAAACAACCTTTGGCCCTTGTGCACATTAGGACTAAAAAGTTTACGGGGGGCCAAAGTTTGACATTTTCTGAAAAAAATAACTTAAAAAATTTTTAAAAAGTATTAGTTGTAAAATAAACTGAAAAAAATAAGATATTATATTAAAACAAACCTTTAATTACCTTTTAACACTTCACTCCGTAACTTTTTTTTATTTTCAATCGAGGATTACGTTTTATAGAAAAACTTAAAGGCTAAAGTCTCACCTACCAAACAAAAAAAAAAACCGCATATCAAAATTCCAATCCAATCAAAAGTTATAGATTTTTGACCGCCTTCTCGTCAAATGGTCCACTGTGCGGCGCTGGCATAGTTGGTACGGAACACTGGAATTGAAAGTGGCTGAAGTAACGTGCAGGTCACTGAGGAACATTAATTGAAATATTGAGTAACAAGAATTCTGACGATACATCATCATTAATCAGATTTAAAAAAAAACGGCACATGAAGCATGGTTCCATGGCTCTTAAGTGTTGGCAATTTAATTAGCGCAAATCTACTGGTATGAGATGATTGAGCCATATTGTAGTATAGGTTTTACGAGGAATTTATATACCTGTTTAGTGATATAGGGATCATTAAATTCCTTGGCCCTTCACTTAATAAAAGCCAGTACACCTCTAGCTTTATTGGCCGTAATATTCATGTGTGAAATGAAACTCAGTTTTGCATCAAACAAATTCCTTGGTTGTCCACCCAAGGAGTAGCTTACACACACAGAAAAAAGATTGGATGGAATTCGATTACAACTAGAAAAATTTGTTAAAGTAATTACAACTTTTATTTTTAATCTTGAATATTTAAAAATAAAATATATATTTTATTAAAACTATCATCTTATCACAATTCATTTAAAATTAAAATATCTACAACAATATTAGTTAGGTTTACCAATCAAAGCCTTTATGTAAATTTCTAAACTAATTTAATTAAGGCAACCTAATAAAATCAAGAATAACAAGCTTCAGTGCTAAATATTGGCGACTGCAACTACTAATTTTATTATAACAATATTTTTCAAACCGAAAATATTTCAACAGATATTGAAACAAATAATTGGTTAAAGTTTTATATATAAAATTTGTAGTAAATCCGATGGCACAATGAATACGTTGCGTCCGATAAGTCGAATTTTTCGACTGACAGAAAAGTTGTTTACATGCATGCGCAATGTCTGATGGCAGAATGAACACGTTACGGTGAATACGGCGAATACGTTCGTACGTCGAAGTTAAAATGTTTTCAACTTTCGACGTATACATTGTACGTTTGACAGCAGATATTTGTTATTATAAAGTGCAGCAGCTTAACGGCAGAATGGTATTGCAATAAAATATAGATACAAATCAAAAGTTTAACTTTGTAATGAATTTTTTTTTATATATTAGATGGAAGAACGTTTAATTTGTGCGGTGCATGAGCATCCGTGCCTGTTCAACAAAACTTATAACTTAATAAACATAGTTATAAAATACACTATGCAAAAAAGGTGACTTCAGTTTTTGTACAACAGGTAATTCATACTTGCTCATAGAGCTTAACTATGTTTGGCAATAATGTAGATAAGAATCCGTTGAATAAATGTAATTAATTGCCTTAACATTTTTAAAAAATAATAATACAAATTTATATATATATTACTGGAAAAAATAATTTTTTTGTATATTTCTTTCAAAAAATTATTTTTTTGCATATAATCAAAAAAGTGCAGCGAAAACGGCTTCTTTTCGCATTAAATGTTTAAAACGTTTATTCAATGGTTTCTTTGCTACATAATTCCTAAACATAGTTAAGTGCTATGAGTAAGTCGGAATTACCTGTTAAAATTGGTCACCAAATTAGCCAAACCGAGTATAGAGTTTTACTACACTTTGATAGTAGAATCGAACCTATACTGTCAAGTCCATGTGTTTTTTCACTGCTGCACTGTAAACTTTTTAACCATTTTATTTTTATCAGATTTTATTTATAGCTGGATTTCGGTAATATAAACATTAAGATATTTCTCGAGCTCAAAGCATGGACAGGTGCATTATTGGATGTCCTGCAAAGAGCTAGAGACTTCTTGGCACCATAATCCTGGAATCATATTGTCTCCATTATATTGGTCCACGCAGTTTTGTGGGCAGTATGTATTGTCATGCCTTTTTATGAAATTATGCAAAACGACTGACAATTTTTTCTGCATTTTTGGGGTTCATTTGCAGTGGAGATAGAAGTATTCTCCATCGTGCTGTTAGAATTCCAAAAGCATTTTCGATGGCACGACCTTCGACCTACAAAAAAAAGGCAAATAATAGTAAATCACTAATAATAAAAAAAATTGTTATATTTTCAGTCGCCATTATCTCCAGATATTTTCACGCTTCATTTAAACATATAATGCTTAACACTATTTTTAAGGTGTCTTCTGTTTCCATTTTTATTTCAAAACAAATCCAAACTTTCAAATTCAATTTTAATTTGTATAAAAAATGTCAACATTAACAGCTGATTTCATTTCTAGCCATACGGCGACGACGTACTTTATGTGCCTTGCAATATGTGCCTTGTGCCTTATGTGCCTTGCAGTATGTTTGATAAGTCGACTTATCGGACACAACGTATTCATTGTGCCATCGGCTTAAGAATGGATTTTCGATTGTAAAAAAAAACACAAATTTTTACTCTCTTTTGGTATTTCTATCTGAAAGGAAATTCTACGAATCAATTTCTGATGAACATACCAAAAAAAAGATAAGAATATAAGTAGCCAGACCGAATTGTTGATTAAATTTGTCATTTGACAAAAAAAAAAATCTTAATAAATATCTGTATTGTGATAATTTAATTTTACAATTTATAGTCATAACGTGTCAAAAAGTGCTAGATTATTGTTAAAAATGGATGATCGAAAAGTACGCAAGATATATCCATTACTATGGAACCTGAAGATGTTGTCCACTCCCCATGGCATGTTTTTCGTGGTATTTATGGTTATAGTTTAGAAAACCTTTCGGCCAATCAAGAGCGTACTATCGTTTCCTGCATCAAAGATACACATGCACACATACGCAGAACGTAGTTAGGCTTTTATTTCGGTGGAAACTCTTTATTTAGAAACACAAATTCAACGCGTTGTATGGCACTTTGTGATGACATATATATCCTGAAATCTTGTTATCGAATTGTGGTCAGCACACCCAGTTATAAGCAGTTTCAAGATATATTGAATGATCTGACGAGATCCATGATGTATTCAAGAAGTTTATCACTGTTTATTTTTTCAGTTAGAATGTTACGAAGGTAGTGGTTGTTGCAAAGTCTATTAACTATCATAGCGAGGAGATTATCATATGATTGTGCAAGTAGTGAGTTTGTGCCCATATTTGTACTACGATAAATATACTTGACCTGTACATACCTTTCATAATTTCGACCGACAAAACAAAATCACTTTTTTTTCACTTGTAATAAAACTATCGTTCGCAAAAACATTTATGCTAATTAAATAACATTTTATGATACAGCCATATTAATACTTATGTTAAAAGAGTGCTTGTGATCAAATGTAACTGTTCCCTATGAGTTCGGTTTAAATAAACTTCCTATGCGTTCGAATTGAGTTCAAAATGATTTGAAGTCCATCCAAAAATAACAAATGTAGGACTCTTCTCAGTCATAGCATCCACAGTCTTCCTAGATGTATAAAATACATCTAATAAATAGATACAGCTTTAATAATTATATTAATTTAATAATAAGGCAATATAAAAATGTAGATAATATATAACTTTAAATTGATGATTTGAATTCAAAACCGTTTATATAGTGAAGCCAAAGATAACTACCTAATTGTTTTTATCTTATGAGATATGTTATATTTATTTTAAGGTAAAATGTATAAAATATTCAAAAATAAATACTGAAAATAAAAAATTATAAGTTTTGACTTTTATATTTCACATATACTAGTAAAAATACCGATTAATTGTTGTAACTACCCTGCAGGAAGCCTGGTATCAAGTGTCCCCAAGTCACCACTTTTGTCTACTATTTTGTTGACATTATCAGCTAAGCGTCTACACAATTTACTTTACTTTATCTGTCTAAAAAAATTTCCGTGGTGAAGTTGGGAGTTCTGTTTCTTCTTGATTTCTATAGCTTTGTTTGTTTTAAAACAAGATATAGAAAAATTGAATATAAAAGGTAAAAAAAATATATTTTATAATAAATCAAAAAACTAGTAAGAAAATTATAGTTGGTCTAGATCGACTATACGATACTCTATACCATGCGTTTAGAGACCCTATCTCTTAGGCCCAACAAATTGGATATAGAAAATAAGAATAAACCAATTTTGAGTGGCATTTTTATTAATTTTTTTGGCTGCAGATATGAAAAAGTTCATATCGGATGCTATATCTATATGGGGACTAGGTCCAAAAATAAACCAATCCTGATCATGTTTGGTAAAGTCTCTTGTATTTTGCAAAAATATATACAAACAAAATTTGAGAAGAATCAGTGCAATATTTTTGTTTTTAATAGATTTAAGTGAAAATCTGGAAGCAGTCTATATGGGACCAAAGGAATCATTTTTGGACTACTCATTAATTTGGATATAATGAATGCATACAAACCCAATTTGAGTAAGATCTATATGACAATTTGGATCTTATGGCAATTTATGTCAATTTCATAGGGGTAATTTGTGTGGGGGCTAGGTCTGAACATGGACCGATTCTCACCAATTTCAACAGCGTTAATCCCATGGCCGATAGAAACTTATATACCAAATTTCATCAAAATATATTCATATTTGCGACCTGCAGTTTGATTAAAAGGTTTACATGGACACACAGACGGACGGACGGACGGACGGACGGACGGACATTGTGGAATCAACTCAAAAAGTGATTCTGATTCGATCGGTATAATTAAAGATGGGTCTAGGTCAAATATTTTTGGTTGTTACAAACAGCAGCACAAAGTCATTATACCCAAACCACATAGTGGTATAGGGTATAAAAACATAATAAGTAAACGAAGTTATAAGAGAAAAGTGAAAGAACAATCAAATTTGTACAAGAATATCTGGTCGCAATCTCTACATATGGTCCCATGAGGACTACCTAGTCACTAGTAAATCTCTGGTTCCTATGTCTACATATGGACCCATGAGAACTAACTAGTCACTACCAAATCAATAGTACCAATGTCACTAGTGATTTGCAATGACACGTACATGTTAGAAAATTACATTGTCTGGAGTTGGTCCGTAGCACTGGTGACAAAGTCAATAGTGAATCAGTACTGTTTCACTTTTGACATTTCCTACAGGGTACCAATAATGAAATTTAAGAATTCCATTGTATCAAATAA
Source organism: Cordilura impudica (assembly GCA_963682025.1). Taxonomy (NCBI): domain Eukaryota; kingdom Metazoa; phylum Arthropoda; class Insecta; order Diptera; family Scathophagidae; genus Cordilura; species Cordilura impudica. The sequence goes on from OY821517.1 coordinate 107,999,230, forward strand.
ATATCACAATTGACACAATCGAATATATGTAATATCAATTGCTTTTACCATTATATGTGTCAAATAATTCAGTAATCACAACAGAATATTGTGATAGTACATGGGACTGCAAAATTTCGGTTGGCAAGAAATTCGGTTGGAACAATAAATCTGTTTTCTGTGTGCATTTATATAGTTTCTTCTTGAAAATCGCACGTATTTATATTTTTTCCTATTCACTTTCATTAAGTTTATCTGTAGATAACAAGTTATCTGTACATATCAAGATAACAAGTTTATATGTAGATATCAAGTTATTTCTAGATATAAGTGATCACTCTTTTCGTTGTAAGTGAGGCAGTTTTTAACACCGTCAGCATATTTTAATATATTCCAAAATTTAATAGTGTACGGGAGATCGTTTATAAATAAGGAAAAAAGAATTGGACCCAAATGGCTGCCTGCTGTCTGTCACATAAATAAGACTTAATCCATTTTAGGCTATTGGAAGTGAACCCGAATAAATTTAACTTTTTTAAAAGAATATTATGGTTAACTGTATCAAACGCCTTGCTAAAGTCGATTTATATAGCATCAGTTTGTTTACTATTCAGAAATCATCGGTTGGCTGAACAAGTTAATTGTAAAAGATTAGCTACAGTTGAGCAACCCTTCCAAAAGCCATGCTGAAAAGGAGATACCAAAGATGATACCTTATGGCTCAGGTAGTCTGTGATGAATTTCTCGAAAATTTGGGAATTGTACTAAATTCGGCAATTCCTCTATAGTTTTTTAAATCAAATTTACAACCGGATTTAAATAACGAAATAATATATGAATTTCAGCACTTTCAGCACAATACTTTAAAAGATAATTGGGAACACCAGCATGTCCATGGTTAAATGAAGTTTTTAATCTCTTTAATTCACGTGCAACTCCAGCAAGTTGAATAAATAGAAAACGAATTATTTGATTTGAAGCAAGATCAAAAGGATAGCAACTAGAGTTATAATATTGAACATCTCAATAAGATGTTGCAAAAAAGCAAACATGTTACTTATAGCCATATCATCATCAGATTCGTGGCTTTGAAATTTCATAAGAGGCGAAATTCGTAAGATCATTTCGAATTTATAAAATTATAGAACGATTTTGGGTTCAGCTTGAAATTAGTTTTCATTTTATTTATATAACTGTTGTAAAGACTATTATTTAATAACTTGTACTCAGCCCGGCAAATATAATAGTTTCCGTAATCGGTAAGAGTACAAGTTGCCTTATACTTTTTGTAAAGTTTCCTTTTTTGATTTTTTAACATCGATAGTTGCTTGGAACTCTAAGGAGGGCCAGTGTGATTAAAAATAATCCGTTTTGGAATACATTTATCCATAATGCAATAAATGGTTTTATAGAATTTAAAAATCATCATATCTGTAATATTAATGGGCTAGGCGATTTTTTGAGGCCGATGTTTTGTTCTACCATTTTATCCCGATTTCGACCAAACGTATATTATTTGAAAGGTATTTCTGTTCGGCTGTTTTCAAGATTTACAGATTTTAAAATGTTGTCCATAAAATTTTACATATGCTATGTGTATGTTTATTTAATTTGTTAATGTGTTTGTTAATGAGTTTGTTACCTTCATTCACAATAATAATAAACCGAAAAAGTGCTGGGTTGTGAATTGGCTAAGTTGAAAAATAAAGTTGCCTAGAAATTGCACCCGAATTTTGAGCACTGGAATCTGCTAGTCAATATTAAGAGAGCTGTTATTAGTAATAATGCCAATCAGTATTACGTATATAATGATTTATCAAATCATAATTAGATTTCTTAAAACAAAACACTTTCTCACTTTTTACATGTTGTTTGTGGACATGAGAAAAAGGAAACGGATATCTTAGTTCAATATTGGGATGGTGACGGTCTTCTGGTTTAGTGATCGGACAGGATTCATTTGACAAATACTAAATCCAGCAATTTTCCATTGACGTTATATACACCATTTATTTGATACAAGCAAATGTCAGAAATATCATCACAATTTAAAGAAACCAAATATGGAGGGTCATGTGGAAAATTTCATGAGAAAGTTAGCTGGTAAATTAAAATCGCCTAGTACAAAAATAGAATCAATTGAGTTTGAAGACTGTACCACATGTTTAATAGCTCTAGGATGGTTTCATAAACAGAATGATCAGCGCACGGAGGGACATAAGAACAGGTTACAAATGTTTGTTTATTCTTTAGGTTTATTTTTATGCCAATAAATTCAGCATCAGAAGAAGAATCAGACAGACACAATTCAGATGAAAAACAGCCAGCGACTGTAATAAGTACACTTCCCCATTACGATCACCACCTCTGTCTCTCCGATATATTTGATATTTATTGCAATGTTTTTCCATATTAAAAACATTATGTTTTATCCATGTTTCAGTGAGTGCAAAAATATTGTATCTAAAAGCATAGCTTTTGATTAATAGATTTATAAATTTCTGTTAATTTCAAATTACTTAAACATTATTTAAAATATAGACTACAAAAAAGTGTTTGTTCACTTTGAGAGCTTAAAAAGGAATGAAAAAGGGAATGACAATGCAGCTAGAACAAACTAGAAACATTGACTTTTTATGCTTGCCATCTATTTTCTTTGCAGCTTGTAGATGTTCAAGATGAGAATCTGAATTACGTTGAGCTTATTTGGAAATTGAATGTGGTATACCTGTCGTGTTGTTATGGTTAAATACGTTAAAGTGCCAATCATTGATTGGTACTGCTGTTGGTCAACTTTCTCACAATCATCTTTACATAGAACCCGTTAACCTGCATCCAGTGGGACTGAAACTGACTTACAACTATCCATCCCAAATCGCCTCAACATATCTTTAATGTATTGAGTTTGGCTAAGTTTTAAAATTAATAGGTTATGGACCCAGGGGGCGTAGCTGCGAAAGTGTTTAATTTCTTTTGAATATAGGAGAGTTAAATAATTAAAATGAGCAACTTATATCAAATTAAACAAGTAAGAAAATTATAGTCGGTCTAGACCGACTATACGATACCCTATACCATGCGTTTAGAGACCCTATCTCTCAGGGTATAACCAAATTTGAGTGATATTTTTATTAATTTTTTCGACTACAGATATGAAAAAGTTCATATCGGATGGTATATCAATATGGGGACTAGGCCCAAAAATGGACCGATCCTGACCATGTTTGGTAAAGTCTCTTGTATTTTGCAAAAATATATACAAACAAAATTTGAGAAGAATCAGTGCAACATTTTTTGTTTTTTGATAGATTTAAGTGAAGATGGGGAAGCAGCTCTATATGGGGCCTATGAATAAGAGTTGTCCAATAGGGATCATTTTTGGACTACTGATTAATGGATGTAATATATACAAACAAACCCAATTTGACGAAGATTTGTATGATAATTTGGATCTTATGGCAATATATGTTGATTTCATACGGGTCATTTGTATGGGAACTAGGTCTGAACATGCACCGATTCTCACCAATTTCAATAGCGTTCATCCCATGGCCGATAAAAGCTTATACACCAAATTTCATCAAATCATATTGATATTTTCGACCTGCAGTTTGATTACGAGCTTTACATGGACACACAGGCGGACGGACGGACGGACGGACGGACATCGTTAAATCGAATCAGATAGTGATTCTGAGTAGATCGGTATAATTAAAGATGGATGTAGGTCAAATATTTTTGGTTGTTACAAACAGCAGCACTAAGTCATTATACCCGAACCACATAGTGGTATAGGGTATAAAAATTGGATGATACCAACCATGAAAGTTGGTCGGTGCAGTGGAAGTGTGCTGGGCCCATAACCTCTTAATTTTAAATGTAACTTTATTTCAAATATAGACTACAAAAATGTGTTTGTTCACTTTGGGAATTTAAAAAGGAATGAAAAAGGAAATGAAAAATCGCTGACAATTGAAGCTAGAACAAACTGAAGACATTCACGTGTATGGATGCCATCTATTTTCGACAATTTCGCATATAGCCCACGAATGTTTTGATAAGCGATGCTGAGTTGCTTATCAGTGAATAAAGTTAGTTTTTGAAATGTTATCCACTTGTGACGGAATACGAACAATATTATTTTTTCTTAATTATGTGTTCACGTACGAATGTATTATTGAGCCAAAAGTCCTAATCAATAATTTTGTCGTAGAGATTTAAAGGTACTGTTAGCTGATAGTTAGCATTTCTTTCATAAAAGGATAATAAATATATGAATAAAAAAAATTAATTTATTTAAAGTCAACTTGAAAGTTTCATGAACATTAAAGTGTTGTTGTGATTTTCCCTTCATTTAAATTGAAAACTGTTTAGTTTTGTTTTTCTTTTTCTAAATTCTATGTAGTGTTTCCTTTTTACATGTTTTTTGTATTTGTTTTTCCATTTTTTGTACAAATTGCCATAATTTAATAAAAACAATGTCTAAACTTGTACTGGTTTGGTAATGGTCTGGTTTTACTTTTGCAGGCTACGAGTGTCATTAGCATCATAAATCACACATAAAAGTCATTTACATAAATATATATATATATATATATATATATATATATATATATATGAATATATATACAATGTACATAAACACAAACACACACACATGCACACTTTAACACTTGCAAAACATGTTTGAGAGAAATTTTCATATTTATAATATGAATGTTGTTTGTGCTCGTAGAACGAACATGTATATCCGTTGCAAATTCGCAACCATTATGGTAATAAACCAATTCGTTCCTTTTTAGATACTTATGTTGCTACAACTTACAGGCATGCTAATGTGTTTGTTGTTGTTGCTGCTGGTGTTAATGTTTCAGTGGTTGGTTGCTGTTAGCTGTTTGTTGTTGTTTTTGTTGCTGTTTACGTTTGTTCCGGATGTTTATGTTACCGCTTTAGCTATGAATGCTTTTGTTGTTGCTATTGTGCTGCCACCACTGTTATAAATACCTTCTTCTGTGCGAGTGTGTGTGTATGTGCTTGTGTGGTAAGAGTCATCATGATGTGACAGCTACTATTGTGAACGTGGTGCCTTTTTTAGTTTTTTTTTTTTTTGTTTTTTTGCTTTTGTTTGGTAGACGTTGGAGGAGAATGAAGTGTTTTTTGTTATTGTATTGTTATGACTATTGTCTCATGACGGATATTAACATATTACTGTTGCTACTTTTCGCGCGCGTTCACTTTCAAGCATGTGTGTACGTTGTATACCTTTTAGTATGAGTTATGACAATAATAACGAACGACTATGTAACACCAACACAGAAACATATTGCATTGCTTATATCCGCACTAACCTTGATTTCCTTCCTTTTGTGATGTTGATTATTACTCTTCATATACAATATGTATGTATGTGTTTGTTTCTCTGGAACTATCTTATTTGTGCGCGTGATTATGTGAACGAATTAATAAGTAACTTAAATCACGAATAAGGCGTAACACTGTTATTAGTCGATCTTTTTGTTGTGGAAATGAGTGTTTGTGAACAGCTTAAGAAATTTAATTAGCCTCTAAATGAAATCTAAACTCGATTAAAATGCGAATAATACATTGTCATTGGGAACGTTTTTCCTTTAGAATTTGTTTAAATCCTGGAACAATATATTTCACCGTGCTAGTAAAGTTTTCATAAATTCTAAGAATTTCATATATATGTATATACGCGAAACTAGAGACCACATATATTGCATCAACGTTGGTGTGCAACTATAAATACAGCATTAAAAACCTATTACTCAGTTAAAGGCTAAGTCAGATTTTTTATTACTTTTCTATTCTTTTGTTATGATCGAAAATGGTAAAATAACCGATCTTAGCGAAATTAGTCGGTGACTAATCCGGTCTGATAACGTAGTCCGAAGTACTTTAAAATGCCCTTCTAATTATGAACAAAATAAAAAAAAAATAAAGGAAAAAAATCAAAAGTGCAGTACGAAGTAAACGCCAGATTTTTAAAAGCACCTGCAACTCAGCAAAAATGTGCCCTATGGACATTAAGTCGGGAAATATAGCAGTCTTTTGTAATTTGCTGTCAAAAAGTGAAAAATGCGCCACGATTATTGGCTCGCAACAAAATATTATGGACTGGTAATTACACTGTTGCAATCTGTATTCAATATATTTAGGAAATATAAATTCTGTATAAAAGGTTTAAGCTGTAAACAAGATTAAAATGGTGGCAGTGCGTAGAGCCTTCTTAATACAAACTAGATGGTTCTGATGATTAAATTTGCTCCTGGATATAGTTCCGATTGCATTTTGTTTCCATGGTATGCTAGAATTTGCTTTCCCGAGTACCAGTATGAATTCGACACAACACAAAACAACTCTTTTTGAGACAAATATTTAACCCTTCTTTGAACAAAATTGTGAAAAATACCAATAACCAAACTCGTATGAATCCCAACTGCATTAGCTAGTCTGTTCTCCTGGCCAGAATTTCATGGAAGACATCTGGGGAATCATGGTATGCAAAATCTTTGGTGGCAATAAGCTATATGACATGATTGGTGAGCGCAAAGCCGTGGTAATTGAAGCTTGAGCGACAAACGCAAATCAAATTCGTATAAACCTTGTAAATAGTGTGCCATAAACCAGCTTTGAGCTCAATTTGCACCATGAAAAAAATATAAATTTTTGTTAAAAATGTAAATAAAATCAAAATCAATATAAGGAAACCACTTGGCTGTTAGCAATTTTGCTGTGATCTTAAAATTTTTTTTTTAAATACAGTTTTTAAAGCAAAAAAAGCTTAAAAATTGGTTGCGGCTATAGTATTGCACAATAGTGTATTCATAGACTCGCTTGCTATTCGCTGGTTCGGATAATGTGCAGAGCTCTGCATATACATACGTATGATTAATTGTAACTTATACGTCTACGTTTTAATTTTGGTTTATTAAAAAAATCGACAACTAATACCCTGTTTCCATAAAACAATTCGTCACAGACGAACGAAAATTTGTGTGTATTTTGTTTTTGTTCTTCATACAAATTTTCTTTCGTCTGAGACGAATTGTTTTATGGAAACAGGGTATAAATGTCGTTGAGCAATATGGTTTAATTTTGCCCCTCTTGCAAGCCCATTCGATTTCTTAACTAACTCTTTCTCATGTTGCCAGATCGTTAGAGTCTAAAGTTTGGCGAGGAATATAAAATCGCTTATATGAAGAAAACTAAGCGCAGTGGAGCAGAATGCTTGAAAAAGTGTCTTTGATAAAAAAAAAAATCATTTGCTAAAAAGGGCATTTTCTAAAAAAGTCTTTTCATAAAGTTAAAATACACTTGAGTTTGTTAGAGAAAAAAAATCATACGATCTGGATTGAACTGCCCATGCTTATTTTGTTACTAAACAACTTGTGGCATTTACGCGTTTACTGGAATGCGTCAAATTGCAGTTTTGAGTTATAACTCTATAATAGGCATTATGTTGTGATGGTGGAGGAACTTTAGAGTGAGAAAGATGTGATCGAACTTATAGTAGTTAAGGCTAGCAAAGAAAACTATTACTACGAATATGTAATTCAACTTTATTTAGGGGGGTAAGGTTTTTAGGTTGAAAACAAGGCATATTTTCATAACTTTTTTTTCATATTAAAATAATGCAGGATTAATTATTGCACATACATGTTATAGTGTAACATTGAGAGTATCTTCAAAAAAATTTTCAATTAAATATATTAAGGGGCGCCATGAAAAAATTTTTTTTTTGGGTGAACATCATAACTCGTTACCGGATCATGTGAAATAAACAAAATCGAAATGCATTTAATAGGTGATATGTTTTCCGATGTAATCAAGAAGATTTTTTCTAATCTTTTTTTTTATTTTTGTGAAAACTCTGATTTTTGCTATAAATTTCGGTAAATGTTGTATTAAAAAATAGGAAAAATTAAAAAAAAAATAATGTGAGTCCGATCACAGGGGAGTTGTGCAAACAGATGGTAATTAAAGATTTTTTATGGCATTTTTTTAAACTCATATAGAATGCGTCATCTATGTATCACTTCTAGCAAACAACTGCAAGGGCTCTGCTGATATAAAAATATTTACTATTATTATTTATTATTTTTACTGGCTAATTTTTCATTTTAAATTTTTCGTTTCATTTTTTTTTTTTTCACAAAATTTTTTATTTTTCATTTTAAATTTTTTATTTTTGATTTTTCATTTTTCAATTTTATTTTGCATTTTAAATTTTTAATTTTTCATTTAAAATTTTTTAATATTCTTTTTTTTGTTTTTCATATTTTATTTTTCATTTTTAATCCTTAATTTTTAATTTTGACTTTCTTATTTTTTATTTTTAATTTTTTATTTTTAATTTTTTTATTTTTCATTTTTCAGTTTTCATATTTAATTTTTTATTTTTCATTTTTCATTTTCCATTTTTAGTTTTTAATTTTTCATTTTTAATTTTATTTTTCGTTTATTATCTATCATTTTTAATTTTTAATTTTTCAGTTTTTATTTTTAATATTTAATTTTTTATTTTTAATTTTTAATTTTTTATTTTTCATTTTTTAAAATTTTTCATTTTCCATTTTTTAATTTTTATTTCTCTTAACATTTTTATAACGCTGTTCCCTGTCTCAGTTTATCTCCAAACACTTCCAACTGAAGTCGTGCTTCCATTTTATCTCCAAACACTTCCTAATCTTTTCACCAATACAATCGTTCCTCACACCGTTTTTGTCTTACTCTGTTTTTGTGATTGTTTTGTAAAGAAGATTTTTACCCCTTGAGCGCACAGATGCTTACATATCAAAAAGAAAAAATCTTCCTGATTACCTGACGATTTATGTCTAGAATAGAATAGCTTATCACTAAATGTCAAAAGGATTATCGGTCAAGTAGATTTTGAGTTATCATGTTCACGGACTTCAAAGGTGTTTAACATATATGATATACATGTCGCTTGAAACGCTGTATCTTCGTTAGTTTTGCTCCGATTTACTTGAAAATACCAAAAAAGGAAAACCTTACCTCCCAACCACTTAAATAAGAAATTTAATTGGTATTTATTTCTTAAATATACAAATCCTTTTTCGCAGTTTATTAACGTTGGAATGCACCTATGGTATAAATAACGATTTAGGTGGGAATTGCCGTCATTCACATGTCCTTAAAAAAACTAATGACGGGAATTCCCGCTAATTTTCAAATCGATTTTTTCAACCGTCAAAACTGATTTTTTTTTATTATTGTACATAATTAATGTTGCCTGTAGTGCTAAAATATTAACAGTAACAAAAACACCAATTTTACAAATTCCAATAAGAACAATTGCCATTTACAATCAACGTAAAATTTTTTCTTTTTTATGTAGAAACGCCTTCAATAAAACGAATTGCGGGAATTCCCGCGTTAATCTCATAAGAAATACATGTACGTAAAATTAATTGATTTTATGAGTGCGATCAGTTTTAATTTACGTTTAAAAAGTATAAAAGCAGTTTTGTAAAGTATTTTGTGCGACCAGTTTTATAAGCTAATTAACGTTTAAAAAATATAAAAGCAGTTTCGTAAAGTATTTTTAAATAAAATATGGCAAACAAAAATTTGCAAAAAATGGTCGACGAAATATTAGGAAGTTCAGAAGACGAAAAATCATCAGATGGAAGAGAATTCGCAGGATATTCCAGTTGTGACGATGATAGCGATGTTGGTAGTGAATTCGATGAATCTACTCAGGAAGATTTAGGTCAGGAGGAAGATGGTGCATGTACTTCCGATATTGAAAGTAATCGTGAGTGTAATACTGAGTGTGATCAAATTTGGCACGAGAATATAAAGCCAATACCATCTTTTACATTCAATGAATCTTGGGGCATCCATGGCGAAATAAATAGTGACTTATCTCCACTAATAATATTTCAAACATTTTTTAACGAAGACGTGATTAATTTATTGGTTTCTTCGAGTAATGCTTATGCAAAAAATTTGGAGAATAATGACCCCAAATGATCGACAAGGAAGCGACCTAAAATAATTTTTCCTGAAACATCATGGACAGAGTTGTATCTTCTGAAATTAATACAAAGTAAAGCTGTATGGTACGAAAACTGAAAACTAACCACACTGCTCGTAGGCCTGACTTTAGGTGAGTGTGTTAAAGCGCTGACCATAAAGTGCAAATACGAGTGTATGTGAAGGTTCATGGTTCAAAACCTCACGGCCGCCCTTAGTAGAAAAAATTTTCATATAGAAACAATCTATTCAATTAAAACATAACAATTATCACAATGTTCAATAAATCGCTGATGAAGGCTGAAATGCCAGAAACCGGTCCGATTAAGAATACAGTGCAGTTATGAATTTTTGAAATATATCCTTTCTTCTACTTTACCACGCACCGTTTAAACAAAATTAAAAATTGCATATTAATTACAGTAGTAATTGCAATATGTCTGAAAAATGACGATAAAACTAACAAACAAAAAAAAAAATAAATTTTTTTCTTCGCTTCAAAGCGTCATCTCAAATATATGTAAAAGTGCATATGTAGTTATGTACAAAAACCGTACATCACATATGACAACTCTTACGAAAACTGAGAATAGTGGAAATTAGAAGTATAAATGCAAAAAATATTCAAAATTCAAAAATAACGATTGTTTGTTTGGACAGAGTTGTATCTTCTGAAATTAATACAAAGTAAAGCTGTATGGTACGAAAACTGAAAACTAACCACACTGCTCGTAGGCCTGACTTTAGGTGAGTGTGTTAAAGCGCTGACCAAAAAGTGCAAGTACGAGTGTATGTGAAGGTTCATGGTTCAAAACCTCACGGCCGCCCTTAGTAGAAAAAATTTTCATATAGAAACAATCTATTCAATTAAAACATAACAATTATCACAATGTTCAATAAATCGCTGATGAAGGCTGAAATGCCAGAAACCGGTCCGATTAAGAATACAGTGCAGTTATGAATTTTTGAAATATATGCTTTCTTCTTCTTTACCACGCACCATTTAAACAAAATTAAAAATTGCATATTAATTACAGTAGTAATTGCAATATGTCTGAAAATTGACGATAAAACTAACAAACAAAAAATCAAAAGATGAAATTCTTAAATTTCTGGGCTTATTCTTACTGCAAGGTCAGAACAAAAAACCATCCATTAATCATATGTTTTCAAACAATATGTCTGGAAGACGTTTCCAGCAAATTCTGAGATGCTTCAGTTGCCATGCGTCATATGAACAAGATAGCCACTCAGGAAAGCTGGAAAGATAATACCACTACCTCAATTGGTTTTAAAAAATTTCGAAAACACCTTTACATCTGGTAAAGACTTATCTTTAGATGAGTCTCTAATGCTCTTTAGAGGAAGATTATCCTTTAGACAATATAACAAATGAAAGCGGGCTATGTACGGCATAAAATTTAACGAACTTACTATGAAAGACGGCTACATTTTAAATGTAAAAATATATGCAGGAAAAGATACTGAAGAGCCCCCGGGATCAAAAACAAAAGCTATAGTTTTAAAACTAATGAATCCGTACCTCAACCGTGGCCACCATTTATTCATGGATAACTATTACAACAGTGTTGATTTGTCCCTAACGCTACTTAACTACAATACTCACTCCACTGGTACTTTACTTTCCAATCGTAAACCGAGTCCTAAATGTATAATTGGTAAAAAAAAAACTGGCAAAAGGTGAAATGATTTGGCGAAGAACAGGAAATGTTTATAATGAGAACATGGCAGGGGTTGATCGAGCCGACAAATTATTGTCATATTATTCCAGTCCCAGAAAAACCAAAAGATGGTATAAAAAGGTCTTATTTCATATCCTGGACATGGTTGTGTGGAACTTATATTTTATTTATAAAAAATTTCGACCAAAAAACTCCTTTTTAAACTTTCGAGATGATTTGATATTAAGTTTGATTAATTTACAAGCAAATGTAGCTGAAGGCAAGGATCTTGTTAATTTCGTAACAGCTAGCGGACGTCAAACAAATATACAAAACGAATCCTGTTCTATTATATGAGTATTCATCACTTACCGAAAAAATTCCTTTCCCTCCAAAATATAAGGGTTCAACTATAAAAAAAAAGTTATCAGGAGAGATGCAAGCATTGTCTTAAAAATGGAACCAGAAAAGAAACAAGCTTTTAACGCAAAAATTGTTTTGATAAGCCTGACTATGCCCCGATGGTTGTTTTGAAAGTTATCATTTAAAATAAAAAGTAGTAATGTATAAATTTATGTTTTATAATAGATATTAATAAATATATTAAATAATATCTTGTTTATTTCCCCAATATTAATAACGGCATGTCCCGCAATTATATTCTGAGAACCAAATATACTCTTAAAAAAATAAATGCGGGAATATCCGTCATTAGGGAATTACCGCCATTTGTACAGCACAGCTAAATTAATTATCAAAAAATTAAATGCGGAAATTCCCGTCGAGTCTGGAATTCCCGTCATTTGTTCGACACAACTAAAAAAATGGTGCAATGATATAAAGCGGAAATTTCAGTACTTAATTTATATATGAAAAAATTAAGTGATTCTTTAGCAGGCACCAGCCAAATTTAAGTGAAGCTAATGTGTTAATATCTGTATTATTACGATCAAGTATTAATAAGTTCTTTATATAAAATTTTTTTTTATTAAATTTTATATAATGATAATTGGTTTAAAATAATTTTCATATTCTAAAGTGGTACAGTCAGAACTACTCGTTAATCAAACTAGAGCTACTCAAGCTGCTCGTGCTGCTCGATTAGAAAATGAGCTGTTATAGCCGTACGAGTAGCCCAAGTATTACAAACTAAAATTATTCATTTTTAAGAGCATGAAAAAAAGAAACGTAAGTTTTAATGTATCAAATGTATACTCTTTGGAATTGTACAATTACCATGAGTATAATATTTAAATTCCAGTTGAATTGGACTGTTCTGCTGGAGAAAACTCGACCACTTTCAACTGCTTCTTAAAAAATATCCACCACATTACTCTAAAATGTATGTAAATATATTTCCATAAAAGCTTGATCTTTATTTAAAAAAAAAAAATTTTTTTTAAGAACACTTGGAAAAAACTGAAATTCGAGTGCAAATTATAGGAAATTTAATTTTTTTCATTTAATAAATAATTTTGTAAGAGCCTAAAGATATCACAATCAATTTTAGCAAATGCACAATTCAGCACCTTTAAAAAAAATTCATTAAATTTCATTATAAATATTTGTTGAACACCCAGAAATTATATAAATAAGTTGGTAAGTAAATAATTCTAAAGGAGTCTAAAGGTATGCTAATCAATTTTGGGCAATTCATAATTTAACACAGGTCTTCTGATATTTATAATAAACACACACACACACTATGTGCTTTAATATGGATTAGTAGCAACTTTAAATGAGCATTACTCCAAAAAAAAAAAAAAAAATATAAATAAAAATGTTCCAAAAAATGCATGACCACTTTTCACACAAATGTATGAAAATATACACGACAGTGAAATTTGGAATCGCTTAACAAAAAAATAATTAAGGTACAAAATTATACTTTTAAAAGTTAAATAGGAAGACCAAATCTAGGACTACCACTCGAAAAAGATCAGACACTTTCTATACAAAAGTATGAAAATTTGGTCATATTTCAAATTTGATGTAAATTTTTCTTCATGACTGGTTTAATATTTTTATTTTTGAAGTGTTAGATTTCAAAATATTATGTCTTTAATATTTAAAAGTATTCCAAGAAAAATTGTTAAGATGGCAAACTACTAGTCGATGACGATCAACCACTTCCAAATCATTTAACCAAAATATTGGGAGTGGACAAACAACTAATCGAAAAAAATCAGACACTTTATATACAAAGGTATGAAATTGTGCACTCTATGAATTTATATTAACTGACTTCATAAATGCAGTTTGCAATGCAACACTGCAATGCGTAGTGTTCATAACCACATTAGACTTAGTTTTGACAATGTTGCAAGTTCATTATTGCTTGGCTATGCTTTTCAATGCACAACATCTGTCAAATTTGTGCATTGTTTTTATACCCTATACCACTATGTGGTTTGGGTATAATGACTGTGCTGCTGTTTGTATCAACCAAAAATATTTGACCTACCCCCATCTTTAATTATACCGATCGAATCAGAATCACTATCTGATTCGATTTAACGATGTCCGTCCGTCCGTCCGTCCGTCCGTCTGTGTGTCCATGTAAAGCTTGTAATCAAACTGCAGGTCGCAAATATGAATATATTTTGATGAACTTTGGTATTTAATCTTTCATCGGCCACGGGATGAACGCTCTTGAAACTGGTGAGAATCGGTCCATGTTCAGACCTAGCCCCCATACAAATGACTCCTATGAAATCGACATGAATTGCCATAAGATCGAAATTGTCATATAGATCTTACTCGAATTGGGTTTGTATGCGTTTATTACACTCATTAGTGAGAAGTCCAAAAATTATCCCTATTGGACAACTCTTAGTCATAGGCCCCATATAGAGCTGCTTCCCGATCTTCACTTATATCTATCAAAAAACAAAAATATTGCTCTGATTCTTCTCAAATTTTGTTTGTATATATTTTTGCAAAATACAAGAGACTTTACCAAACATGGTCATGATCGGTCCATTTTTGGGCCTAGTCCCCATATAGATATGGCATCCGATATGAACTTTTTCTTATCTGCAGCCGAAAAAAATAATAAAAATCCCACTCAAATTTCGTTTATGCTTATTTTCTATATCCAGTTAGTTGGGCCTGAGAGATAGGGTCTCTAAACGCATGGTATAGGGTATCGTATAGTCGGTCTTGACCGACTATAATTTTCTTACTTGTTATTTCTGATTCTTTGGTGCTTATATTTATTTTTACCTTTTTCTTGGCGGTAAACCTAAAAGTACTTCAAATATTTAAATTTGTGAGAAAAATGTCAGATTTATGGTGAGTTAAATTTTTTTTATTTAAAATTTACAATTTTACGATTGTATGTGATTTTTTGATTATTTATTCATAGTGAAATAAAGTAGAGCCACGAAAGGAGGTTGATTGATCTACGGATCATGAATTAAAATAAATATCCTGAAAATTGTGCAGTGTGCACAAACGAAACGCACTCGATGAAGGTTTTTGACGAAAGATAATACAAAGCGATTTATTAATTTCAGTTTCTCTCTCTTTTACTACAGACAATGAGTACTAAAAAAGTTAAAGGTATATAAGCTGGGTGAAGAGCTGTTAAAATAAAAGGAATTAGCAAAACATTAGTTCATTTTAGGTCTATGCAAAAAGTTAGTATATTAAGATAAAGATTTTATGATGCAATGTTTTAAAAAGAAAATTTTTAAAAGGAAAACTGTAATTATGTGACTCGATACAAAACAAAAATTTTATAAATTGAAATGTGCTCGAACGGAGGTATTTACGGATAGAAGTTCTTTTGAGGCATGAGCCAGTTTTCAGCTGCAGTTTTTCGAAATTTGATAACATAACCCTTTAAGCGGCGAATTTTTTTAATGATTTTAACAAACACCTTATTGGCGAGACCAATTGTCACGCCAAAGCTATCGCCGAAATCTCTGAAAGAACAATTATTGCTAATTTTCCAAATTGTAATTTCTAATACTTTTTGTAACGTCACTCCAATACGTCCAATTGTACATGAATGTCACCATATTTTAATCGCAAAATGTAACTTTTTAAAATTGAAAGTATTAATTAGTTTTATCAAATTATAACATTTAGTAATAAATACCTGAAATGTACTTTTTTTTCATTCGAAAATGAGAACAAAACACATCGTCTTGCATGCTTGCGATAATTTTAAAAAATCTAAATATTTGAAATTTTTCTCCTTGAATTTTAGCTAATTAATAATGCTATACGACGACGCTTTCTTTTGTTTACAATATTTTTTTATCAAAGTGCTGCTTGAATTTCAAAAATTTTTTCCTATCATTCATTTTATATAATTGAATTTTACAAAAAGTTAATTACAGAAAGAGCCACAATCTAATCTGTGCGAGGAAAAAACTTTTGCGCGTTCATATATGTATTAAAATATCATCTAATTATTTCACAAAGCAATACTACCATAAAACATTGCTTTCCCTTGTAAATGAATTTTTTTGCAATGTTGCATTGCAGACTGCATTTATGAAGTCAGCCATTCATTAAGGGAAGTAATATCAATGCCTTACACAATATATGTGTTACCCGTTACGAAGTTTCAAAGCAGTATCCGTATAAGTTTAATAATTTATTTTTTTTAATATGCGATTTCTATTTAGGATATTATTTTAAACTCTACTTAGAGGTCTCTTTGAGAAAATGTAGTTCTGACATAACACGCGTAGTTGTTATAAATATATCAACCGATAAAATGTTTTTTTATTTACTCGTTCACCTTAAGTAGCACATTTACATCTAGAGCAGCTCGAGATTCGAGGCGATCGAGTCCTCTAGCTTGCCCGTAGAACTAGTACAGATCTCGCTTAGAGCCGAAGTTCGAAAAACACATAATCCATTCCAGGTTTCTTTTATTAGTTTATGTTAGCATAACCCAGTATTCGAAATTCGAGTGCAAATTCTAGGACATTTTATCTTTTCTTTCAATTTTGTTCTTTCAATGACATTCAGGAGAGTGACAGCGGTTTGTATGGAAAAAAAATTTTTGGTTGAGTTTTGAGGTATCCGGGTCGGATTATTGTAACACCGGATGTATAACTTTAGTGCGCAAAATTTGAGCCAAATCGGACAATGCTTTCTGGACGCGCATTGAGTTCAAAATACAAATATGCATTTATATGTAAAAATTATCAAAAAAAAAAAAATTTTTTTTTCTAAACAATTTTGATGTTAATAATTGCGTTTTAATTAAATTAATTAATAAAACATAATCTGGAGTATATTATCTTTCTAATAGAATAACAAAGTCTATTATCGGTTGAAAAACAGCCAAGTTATTTCAAGTTCCTCAGGCAATAAATGCGCCGCAGACCACTTGATTAAGAAAATCGAGCTTACATTTTTAAAGACACCGAAATAATTTACAATAGCAATATTTTTGCATTTTTTTCATCCCAGAATTATCTTGTGTAAAGTATTTTACATCTCGCTATTGTTATACCCTTTCTACATTAATGTCAAAGCGGAACGTATTTTTTAGCGGTATTTCAAAATCTCCAATTACTTCTCCTTTTACTTTTTAAAAAATTTCGTTCAAAAAATTTCCCGAAATCAACGATTGGACTTTAAGGTGTTATTACCAATATATATATGATTAAAAAAGCTAAGCATTGTAGGTATCCTGTTCTTAATTTGGCGAGGGCAGCGTTTTGATTTCAGCGGATTTAAAGAAAAATTTGATTTTTCATACTTATGTAACTTTCAGGCGACACCTTTTTGGTGTTCTCATATTTCAAATATCTTTTGTCAAAATGTTATACAGCTTGATATACGTTCTCAATCTTGTAAATTAAGGTTAAATTGAGACTCTATAAACTGTCCCTCTTAAAGGTCAAATATCAAATTCTAGGAGATTTACATTTTTTTAAAACAAAATATCGAAATAATATATATTTGTGGAAGGATTTCGATAAAACTTGTTGATAATATAATATTATAACTAATAATTCTCAGAAATAATATTGAGGACTTATTTTTTGAAATTAACCCGTGGGGTACTCTTTACGTCAAATTGACTCTTTATGAAAATCTATAAATATTTTCTTCATCATGATTTTTTTTTTTGTATTTTCACAGCAATATTAATTTTTGATATCAAAGTGTTCTCTGATATAACTGTCAAATACGAGTATGATATTAGTTTTGATATCATACATGATTCTTATGACTATTTCTTAATAGATATTGTAGCAAATCGATAGACAAATATTTTCAGATCTCGTTAATAAATTTGTTTTACGCTCTCTCTTTAAAATAATTATTGAATTGCTTTATTTAAAAAACATCCTGATAAAGAAAATATTTATAGACGTCAAGAGTACCCCATGGGTTTATTTCAAAAAATAAGTCCAGAATATTAATTTTCGGAACTATCAAAATACTATCAAAAAGTTTTATTGAAATCCTTCCACAAGTATATGTTTTTCGATATTTGGTTTTAAAACAAGTAAGAAAATTATAGTCGGTCTAGACCGACTATACGATACGCTATACCATGCGTTTAGAGACTCCATCTCTTAGACCCAACTAACTGGATATAGAAAATAAACATAAACGAATTTTTTTGGCTGCAGATATGAAAAAGTTCATATCGGATGCTATATCTATATGGGGACTAGGCCCAAAAATGGACTGAGCCTGGCCATGTTTGGTAAAGTCTCTTGTATTTTGCAAAAATATATACAAACAAAATTTGAGAAGAATCAGTGCAATATTTTTTTTTTTGATAGATTTATGTGAAGATCCGGAAGCAGCTCTATATGGGGCCTGTGACTGAGTTGTTCCATAGGGATCATTTTTGGACTACTCATTAATGGATGTAATAAACGCATATAAACCCAATTTGACTAAGATCTATATGACAATTTGGATCTTATGGCAATTTATGTCGATTAGGGGTCATTTGTATGGGGGCTAGGTCTTAACATGGACCGATTCTCACCAATTTCAGCAGCGTTCAATATATATTTCATCAAAATATATTCATATTTGCGACCTGCAGTTTGATTACAAAGTTTACATGGACACTCAGAAGGACGGACGGACGGACATCGTTAAATCGAATCAGATAGTGATTCTGATGCGATCGGTATAATAAAAGATAGGTCTAGGTCAAACATTTTTGGTAGTTACAAACAGCAGCACAAAGTCATTATACCCAAACCACATAGTGGTATAGGGTATAAAAATGTAAATAGGATACCAACAATATTTGGCATTTTTAGTCACATATATTTTGTTAATAAGACCTTGAAGTCCAATCGTTGACTTCGGTAAATTTCTTGAACAAAATTTTTGAAAATGTAAAATTGGAGATTTTGAAGTAGCGCTAAAAAAACCTACCGCTTTGACATTAATATAGAACGGCATAACAACAGACGAGATGTAAAATACTATATAAGATCATTCTGGGATCAGGAGAATGCAAAAATGTTGCTGTTGTAAATTATTTCGATGTCTTTAAAAATGTTTGATTGATTTTTGATGCTCGATTTTCTTAATAAAATGATCTGTGGCGCATTTATTGCCTGGGGAACTTCATATAACTTGACTGTTTTTCAACCGATAACAGATTTTGTTGTTTTTTTTGGAAAGACAATTTACTCTAGATTATGGTTTATTAATAATTTTAATTAAAACGCAATTATTAATATCAAAATTTTTGTGAAAAAAAATGTTTTTTTTTATAATTTTTACATATAAATGCATACTTGAACTTTGAATTCAATGCGCGTCCAGGGAGCATTGTCCAATTTGGCTCAAATTTTGTGCACTTAAGTTTACGATCCAGTGTCACAATAATCCGACCCGCACGTCTTGAAACTCCAAAAAAAATGGCTGTACCCTAATATATATATAAAATTTATGATAACTAATAATTTTATAAGAGCATAAAGGTACGCTAATCAACTTTATGTAATCCACAATTCCATATAGCGTGAGTGATATACAATCTTATATATTAAAAGAATTTATGAATAAACTTTGCATGCAAGATTTTTTTCAATATTTTTCTTCTCTCAAACCTCT
This sequence comes from Cordilura impudica, assembly GCA_963682025.1. Lineage (NCBI taxonomy): Eukaryota > Metazoa > Arthropoda > Insecta > Diptera > Scathophagidae > Cordilura > Cordilura impudica. The sequence continues at coordinate 108,018,981 of OY821517.1, forward strand.
ATAACTAGAGTTCTAATTACCGTAGGCTATTGACATAGGTCTAAGAACACTCAGTGGATCAAGCTCCTTCTTTTGAGCTATTAGCTGCTTAAATTCGTTGGGTTTGAGGAAAGTTATGCGTGGAGAATCAACTTTACTTTTACTGTACGTTAACTTATCGTGGCATATTTTGGCATTACTGTACGTTAACTTCTCTTGGCAAATTTTGGTATTATATTCTAATATAATATAATATAATGCTGCGGAGCACAGGGGTCCTCTAGTTATAATGAAAAGCATACCTTTAGGCTCTCATAAAATAACTTATTATTAATATTTTATTTTATTTAATTTAATATGTAAATTTAACACGTATTATATATAAATTTAAAATTCTGCACTTCTCCACCATACGAGCTTCAACTATGCCAACTTTCACACTCCTCCATATCCGCATTGTGCTTAAAAAGGGATGAAAACATTTTCCATCACTTATTAATATCTAAATTACTGAGTGATTCAGAAAGAGTTATCTGAAAGGAGTGAGGCGTGGAACAAAGAGTGCAACCTTGGTGTGGCCCTAAAATCGTGCGTGCTTTTATGGACTTCTTAGTTACGCAATTTTAAGATATTCAAAGCCAAAAAATCTGTAATAACTTTGTTTTGAATTCTTTTTAGTATTAACTGATAGAATTGGGGATTCCTTCCGAAATGTTTGTTGTGTATTTAAAAACCTAAATACTGCGTCGGCGGTTTGTCGTGGTGTATGTTGTTAATAGTTTTTCAATTTATTTAGTACTGCTCATAAAAGCTTAAATAGCACTATTAAATTATCAATAATGTTTAAAAAATTTTCGGTGTAATGATAATAGTTACTTTAGTATTAATTATCAATTAACCCCCGTATGTACATAATAACATTCTAGGTTTTGTAAATGTTTCTATTTAAACTTTTTACCGTGAGTTATAAACATACATTCATCACCATCAAATGCAGCACATGCTTTATTTGCCCATGCCTTTCAAATGTAACACTCGCTTAGCACAGACACTAACATGTGCATATGCTTAAACACACAAGTACACACATACACAAAGATAACAATAATAACAGCAACCATTTCGGCATTACTTTAAAGTCATGATATTAATGTGTGCTACTGCTGCTGCTCTATCATCGTAATTCGTTGCTACTTTAATTTCTTTTTTTATATTTCCTTCCGTTTAAAATGTTTAATATTGCTTATGGATGCTTTACAGCTCATTCATATCTCAGCTTTATCCTTAGTCTCCCCCACACCGAAACTAGTTGCTATTGTTGTTGTTGTTGTTTTCTCACACAGTGACTGTCTATGTCATAATGTTGTTAAATTTATTTAAAAGTTGCTTTTAAACTTTGTCTTTCCCCCTTAAGCTTGTGTTTATGTTGCTGTTTTACTAGTGCATCAATGATAATTTGTTGCTGATACACACACACACATAAACCCATCTATATATAAATGTATGAATACATTCTCAAATGTTAAATATATAAATAGAAGTGTTTGTAACATTATCGTACTCTACATGTTTAACCAAGAATGTTTTTTTTTTTTATTATTATTTTTAATATGATTTTTCATAATATATTTTCCTTTTTGTTCTGCCATTTTGTTAGTGTTGTTGGCATTATTTATTCTCTTATTATAATAAAATGCTGTTGTCATTTTCCTTAGTTGCATATTTACAATATTTATATTTATTATACTCAACTACATACGGGAAGCATATGTACGGGTATATGTATAATGTATGTTTAAAGATAAGTAGTAACAGCGAATGTGGCATACATATGTATTTTACTTTGGCTGCCACTGATATTACTGATGTTTGTTAATATCATTTTATCTAAAGCGGTGATGTAGTGTATATGAGTTTTAATATGTTTTGTAATTTGGAACTTTTTTTTATTTTTTACTATTTATGAGTTTCATCTTTTTAAAATGTATTAATGTATAACTTATGGTTTATAAATGAAGATATGGGTAATTCCATGTCGAACTCTAATTTGACACAACCGTTTTTGTTTGTTTTTTAAATTTTGGAAATATGGAATATGTATATATATATATTCACATTCAATTATAGTTGGAAATTTAATTGTGTCACGATGGTAGTTAGATATTTACTTAAAAATTTGTTTAAATATTTTCGCAACTTTTTTTTCATTTTTACCATCATTTGGGCATATGGGTGCTATGCGTAAAAAATAAGCGCAATTATAATCCAATACATTTTGTTAATACGTAACATTCATATAAAACCGCATTATCAAAATAAAAATTTTACAAATGGACACAACAATTTTATGAAAATGAATAATCAAAGTTGTGTAAAGTGGATCTCCAAGCACGCTTTGACTTAATAAAATTAAATAGTATATAAAGCCTCCAGAATGCTCATCACGCAACACAAGAGAAATTGAAACTACACAACAGTTTATATGCAAATGTCCGAATTAAAATTGCTTCAGGCTGCAACATTTTGAGTGTGAAGTGCATTTCAGTATTTCTCGAATCGAAAAATTTTTCACGTGAAACATACGAATTGAACCAAAAACGATAAGAATTGGTACAAAACTTAGTTTTTCTCACTCCACCGTTTCTGAAACTTTGATTTGTGAAAACTATGTGTCACGTAGAGTTTTTTCCCCCAATATTGGAAAAATCCGAAAAAGTGTTTCTAAACGGAAAATATTCGGAACGTTTTTCATATTAGCTTTCAAAAATAATTAAAATCGGTGTGAATTTGTTATATTTTGTTTGTTATTCGAAAAAAAAAAATGGCAGAAATAAATAAAGAAAAGGCTAAATTTTGATACTTAAAAGTCTCCGATTTGAATGAAACGTAGGTTCTTAGCTAATTAGAGGCTTCTGAATCTAAAACCTATCCCTCCTGAGCGCCTCAAAACTTGCTGTTCGCAAGAGCGAGCACTGGCCGTTATTCAACATATCTATTAATTACTCTAAAATACTCTGAAATTAGATTTTTCTTATATGCCATTAGAATAAATTGTAACACAAATCTTGGTAGAAATTTTCAATTTTTTTTTTTTTTCAATTATATATTCTTCCTTTATTTACATATTTTAACAAATTTAATATTTACATATGAGATCTTATCTTTACATATAGATATTGCAACAAATAATACATAGGATCTAAAGATATTAAATAGCTTTTATTTTAGCAGTAGCAGTAATATATATTTCTTAGAGAAAATTATGAAATTATACTTTCTCCGTTGACTAAACATCAACTACTATTGATGGTACGCTTTAAAGCAATGAGGATGGAAAAGAACATTGGACTTTTCGCACACCCATTTATTTTACTTGTGGTAGCCTTTAAATTTTTTTTGTATCTTTATTTAAACTGCAATCTATCCACATACATTAAGATAATAAGCAAATTAGATGAATGTTAAAATGGCATTGGTAGATATACTCGTAGAAGTACAACTAAAAGTTCAGATATTTAAATCTTAAGTTTAACAATGCCTTTCAATTGACAACGTCTAGGCTTTCCTTCTGGCTGCACAATATGAATGTGCTCAGAGTCCACCCTTGATGTGTTGCGAGGTACAAATTCTGGAGATTTCTGGAGTTTGTTAGATAACAGAAGTTCTTTGTTATCATAACATGACATTTTTTTTGTGCCATAGCTCTTTACTGATTTGCTTTCGCAACAAAACAATGTAGCTTCCAGACGTCGACCAGAGAGAAGCTCAAAACTGAAACAAACAATGGCCAATACCATTTTTTAGATCTGATATTTATCCTATAACTTTGAATGGCGTTGTCATGTAAATCAACACCACCCTTGCCTTGGTTATAATTATAGAACAAAGATGGTTGCTGATAATTTCCGAATTTTTTAATCTTTTTTTTCATCTTTTAACAGGGTGCATTGGCTCAATTTGGTCAGAATTAATAAAAATTGTTACTTCATTATTATCAGCTCATACTTGCTCATACTGATGATCGGATTCACCATGGTTTAATTGGTTTGCTTTTTTCAATAGGTCTTTTTCAATTCTATTGTTGCGGACAGTTCCAGATGCACAAAATTTTTTCTCACTCAGTAAACACATTAAATATTAGGACGTGAAAAAATTATCAAACTAAACTCTAAGATCATTGGGGTTTTCGAAATTTTTCGTGCTACCGACCCCAAAAAAGAAATTGACAAAAGCACCGTCAACATTTTCTTATTTGAAACAAGCCCAACCTATGAAGAAGCAAATAATAACACCAAAAACTATATCTGCATCTAAATATGCGAAGCTTTGGAAGAAGCAAGGGGAATGCAGATGAATTTACTAAATAAAATGGAATAACTTACGAGTCAAAACTAAATTATTTTTAAAAAAATTTCGAAAATTTTAATTTCGAAATCCAATTAGAATGGCTAAATACGATTTGTACCCTATACCACTAAGTGGTTAGGGTATAACGACCTTGTGCTGATGTGTGCAGCTACCAGAAATATTTGACCTAGACCCATCTTTTATTTGACCGATCGACTCAGAGTCGGTTTCGCGATGTCCATCCGTCCGTCTGTCTGTGTGTCCATGTAAACTTTTAATTAAACTACAGGTCGCAAATATGAATATATTTTAATGAAATATGGCATGCAAGCTTCCATCGGCCACAGCATAAACACTGTTGAAATTGGTGAAAATCGGGACATGTTCAGACCTAGTTCCCATACAAGTGACACCCATATGAAATCGTTTATATTGCCACAAGATAAAAATTATCATACATATCTCGTCCAAATTGTGTTTGTGTGCATTTGTTACTTTCATTAATCAATAGTCCAAAGGGAAACCCAATAGGACAATTCTTAGTCATAGCCTCCATATAAAACAAATATATTGCACAGATTTATCTCAAACTTGGTTTGTGTATATATTTTGAAAAAAATTTGTGACCTAACCAAATATGATCAGGATCGGTCCATGTTTCGACCTAGGCTCCAAATATATATAGCATATGAAATGTACTTTTTCATATCCGACACTAAAAAAAAAAACGTCACTCAAATTTGGTTTATGTTTATTTTCTATATCTAAATAGTTGGAACAAAGAAATAGGGTCTTTAAACGCATCGTATAGGGTATCGTATAGTAGGTCGAAACCGACTATAATTTTCTTATTTATTTTTTGTTGGTGTTTGCGTTGAGTTTATTATTTTTTTTTATTAACCAATGTTAGATTTTTACTATATATGTTAATTAGTTAACAAAAATGCATATAATAATATTAATTATTATTTTTTTTTTGACACCATTATATATATTTATGTATGGAGTTATATCGTTTAGAAAAAACAATCGCTGCTGTTTAGCTTAAACGATAAAACTCCCTAAAACGTTGCTCCGGTATTTGGAAGGGTCAGTTGCAACCCTCAATTTCCTTCGATGAATTCACAATATGTTTTACCGATCGTACTGTTCAGTTGCTATTAGGACATGCACTATTTATTATTTTTGTTGTTTTTATTTGTTTATAAATTTTTTTATTTGTTTATGTTTTTAGACATATTAGTTGGAAAATTTCAACAAGAACGTAATCAGTATTATCTTCTTTCGTATTGCTATACAAAAAAACCTTTATTCACAATTCGAGAAACAGTGGAACTTTTGCTTCATGTTTTATGTGAAAAATTTTTCATTTTGAGATATATAGGAGCGCACTCGAGAGGAGAATTTTATTAAAAAACCTTAGTTGGAGAATTTTATAATTGAAATGTTTTAACTAAATGTGTCACCAACGCTTTGCGATATCGAAAATTTTTAAAAAATTAATATAATGATTAATATCATTGTTAATCATTATATTCGTTAAATTCGAGTTTTCCTGGCAACGATATTGTCAAAGACTTATGTAATAATTTTTCAATTTTATCTTTATTATATGATATAATATAAATTTTTAAAACTATAAAATTGCTACTACCTACAACCGCTTTTGCGGTAGCTGAACGTTTGTGAAATCAACAAGTAGAGTCAATTGACACACGCCATATTGAAACCACTACTACTACTATTCATAGCCGAAAAATAATAGACTAGCAGTATACCCGCTACGATGTTAGCGTAATTAACATATGTATTATTTAAGCCATAATAATATTTAAAAACAATATGAAATATGATGTGTGTGACAATACGATGGAAACTTTTAACAAAATATATTTTTGACGACTTGGACCGTCAATACCAAACAATTTTATCATAAAAATAAAAATTATTTTATTAATATAAACATTTGTATGTTTTATTTATTTAACAAAGAGGATATATTAACATTACTTCAGAAAAAGTTAACAAAACTTAAAAATATTCATTTTTATGCTGTTGACAAAACAATGGAAACCTTTACTATACAATAACAGATGGTCTTGTAGCCGTTTTGTGGCCATTTAAATATTCAACTTTTCCATCAACGCTCTTCGCCAGCAGAATTCAAATTGCAGTTCATGCGTTTTTTTTTAGCAAGATTAATGCTAGTCAGACGATTTTATGGATTTAGTCATAGAATATTTTTCACAAATATTCTTTTGCTTACGACCATCACTAAAATCATCTATTATTCTGGTTTTCAACTCGTCATAATACTGTGTTCTTGCTTTATTTTATAAAAATTTAAATAAAGTGTCAGAATCTATATTTAAATATCACTCTTTCTTCTATTTTTATAATGTCAATCAACTCTGATAAAGAAGTTTAAAAGTTTCCCCTATTTTAGCTACTCTAAAAAAAATATTTGTTTTCGTTTTTTTTTAATTGTATTTTTTTTTGTAACAAATGTGTTATCTTCAAATATAGAACACATCATCCAGTGATTTCGCAAAAAAAAATACATCATTTTAATACTATTATTACTAACAAGTAAGAAAATTATAGTCGGTCTAGCCCGACTATACGATACCCTATACCATGGTTAAAAGACCCTATCTCTCCAGTTTAACTAATTGGATATAGCAAATATGCATAACCCAAATTTGAGTGGTGTTGTTATTAATTTTTTTCGCTGCAGATATGAAAAAGTTCATATCGGATTCCATATTTAAATGGGGACTAGGTCGAAAAATGGACCGATCCTGACCATATTTGGTAAAGTCACTTATACTTTAAAAAAATATATACAAACCAAATTTGAGAAAAATCTGTGCAATATTTTTGTTTTTTGATAGATTTAAGTGAAGATCGGGAAGCAGCTCTATATGGGGCCTATGACTAAGAATTTTCCTATAGGGAGTATTTTTGATCTACTGATTAATGGATGTAATAAACACATACAATCCCAATTTGACTGAGATCTATATGATAATTTGGAACTTATGGCAATTTATGTCGATTTCATAGGGGTAATTTGTATGGGGGCTAGGTTTGAACATGGACCGATTCTCACCAGTTCCAACAGCGTTCATTTCGTGGCTGATGAAAGCTTATATACCAAATTTCATCAAAATATATACATATTTGCGACCTGTAGTTTGATTACAATCTTTACATGGACACACAGGCGGACGGACGGACGGACGGACGGACGGACGGACGGAAATTGCTATTTCGACTCAAAAAGTGATTCTGAGTCGATCGGTATGTCACTTGTACTTTGAAAAAATATTTATAAACCAAATTTGAAAGGAATCCGTGCAATATTTCTGTTTTTTGATAGATTTAAGTGAAGATCGGGAAGCAGCTCTATATGGGGCCTATGACTAAGAATTTTCCTATAGGGAGTATTTTTAATCTACTGATTAATGGATGTAATAAACACATACAATCCCAATTTGACTGAGATCTATATGATAATTTGGAACTTATGGCAATTTATGTCGATTTCATAGGGGTAATTTGTATGGGGGCTAGGTTTGAACATGGACCGATTCTCACCAGTTCCAACAGCGTTCATTTCGTGGCTGATGAAAGCTTATATACCAAATTTCATCAAAATATATACATATTTGCGACCTGTAGTTTGATTACAATCTTTACATGGACACACAGGCGGACGGACGGACGGACGGACGGACGGACGGAAATTGCTATTTCGACTCAAAAAGTGATTCTGAGTCGATCGGTATGTCACTTGTACTTTGAAAAAATATATATAAACCAAATTTGAAAGGAATCCGTGCAATATTTTTGTTTTTTGTTAGATTTAAGTGAAGATCGGGAAGCAGCTCTATATGGGGCCTATGACTAAGAGATGTCCAATAGGGATCATTTTTGGACTACTGATTAATGGATGTAATATATACATACAAACCCAATTTGACTAAGATTTGTATGATAATTTGGATCTTAGGCAATATATGTTGATTTCATAGGGGTAATTTGTATGGGGGCTAGGTCTGAACATGGACCGATTCTCACCAATTTCAATAGCGTTCATCCCGTGGCCCATAAAAGATCAAATGCCATATTTCATTGAAATATATTCATATTTGCGACCTGCCATAAGACCATAAGATTCAAATTATCAAATAGATCTCAGTCGAATTGAGTTTTTGTGTGTTTATTACATCCGTTAATCCGTAGACCAAAAATAAACCATATAGGATAATTCACTTAAACCTATTGGTTTGTATATGTTGTTGCATAAAATAAGTGACTTTACCAAATATAGTCAGGAACGGTCCAATATTCGACGTAGATTTGGTTTATGCTTTTTTTCTAAACTCAATTAGTTTTACCTAAGACCAATTCTCTAAACGCATGTTATAGGGTATCGGTTTATTATTCTCCGATGTTTGTGTTTCTGGTGGAATCTACACATCAAACTTCATATTCCTAAATTACTTTGTAAAAAGGTACACTCTTACATTTACGGGCCGTTTTTATCCAGTTTTAACATCCGAATTTCCAAAAGATTTCATCTCATTTGAAGTTTCTATCCACAAACTATATTTTATATCCGTTTGTTTAGAAGATACCAAATATACAATTTTTCCCCTTTTTGGCCGTTTTTCCTCACCTAAATATTAGAATTAGCAATAACTTCATTCTTGACTGATACCTGCGTATCCGGTGGAGTCTGTATACCAAAAATCATATGTATAGATTAATATGTTAAAAAGATGCAGAAAGGTACAACTTGTGAAATTTTGGTACGTTTTGTTCTCCTGAAATGGCCGAATTTCGAATAACAAATAATCCTTGGCCAATATTTGTTTCCCAGATGGAGTCAACACATCAAATTTCATATTCCTAGATTAATTTGTTACTATTTTCCCCCTTTTTGTCCGCTTTTTACCGTTAATGTAAAAATTTTTAAAAATTCGTTCTTAGTGGAACTTTACGCCAAGAGAGGAACCTACAGTCCAAATTTCAAGCTTCCGGGTCGAATGGTATGGGCTGGGCGTTGATGATCATCCTCGCAACTCATTTATATATACAGATTAATTTTTATACTCTATACCACTATGTGGTTTGGGTATAATGACTTTGTGCTGCTGTTTGTAACTACGAAAAATATTTTACCTAAACCAATCTTTTATTATACCGATTGAATCAGAATCACTATCTGATTCGATTTAACGATGTCCGTCCGTCCGTCCGTCCGTCTGTGTGTCCATGTAAAGCTTGTAATCAAACTGCAGGTCGCAAATATGAATATATTTTGATGAAATTTAGTACATAAGCTTCTATTGCCAGTAGGATGACCGCTGTTGAAATTGGTGAGAATCGGTCCATGTTCAGACCTAGCCCCCATACAAATGACCCCTATGAAATCAACATATAGTGCCATAAGATCAAAATTATCATACAAATCTTAGTCAAATTGGGTTTGTATATATACATTACATCCATTAATCAGTAGTCCAAAAATTATCCCTATTGGACAACTCTTAGTCATAGGCCCCATATAGAGCTGCTTCCCGATCTTCACTTAAATCTATCAAAAAACAAAAATATTGCACTGATTCTTTTCAACTTTTGTTTGTATATATTTTTGCAAAATACAAGAGACTTTACCAAACATAGTCAGGATCGGTCCATTTTTGGGCCTAGTCCCCGTATAGATATAGCATCCGATATGAACTTTTTCATATCTGCAGCCAAAAAAATTAATAAAAATCCCACTCAAATTTGGTTTATGCTTATTTCCTACATCCAGTTAGTTGGGCATGAGATATAGGGTCTCTAAATGTATGGTATAGGGTATCGTATAGTCGGTCTAGACCGACTATAAATTTCTTACTGGTTTAATATTACTTTGCATAGCCGCAAGTGAACAAAATATACAAAAAGTTATGTTAGAAAATTAAAAATATATTTTTTTTCACGAATAATATAAAAATAACCTAACTCATAGAAAACAAAGTTTTTATTAAAACTCTTTATTTCCTTATGAATAAGAGTTTTCAATCTCTCCGTGACTGTGTGCGAATTTGTTTGACTGAGCGTAGCTATGTCAAAGTTAATCTTTTTTTCACAGCAAGTGATCGGATGAGGCGAAATGACATTTAGATCACTTCGTGACTATGCATGACTATGCATGACTATGTCAAAGTTAATCTTTTTTTTCAGCAAGTCTATCGACCAAGTTTCAGATCGATCGGATGAGGGGAAATGGGTTTTAAATCACTCTGTGACTATGCGTGACTGTGCGTGACTATGTCGAATTTCATCTTTTTTTGCAGCAAGTCTATCGAACAAGTTTCAGATTGATTGGATGTAGGGAAATCCATTTTAGATCCCTCCATGACTGTGCGTGACAATGCGTGACTGTGCGTGACTAAGCTAAAGATAATTTTTTTTCACAGTAAGTGTATGGACCAAGTTTCAGATCGATCGGATGAGGGGAAATGATATTTAGATCACGCCGTGACTGTGCGTGACTACCACAAAATTAATCTGTATTTACAAAAAGACTATGGGCCAAGTTTTAGATAAATTAGATAAGGGGAATGGGGTTGCCCCACGATATGCAGACAGGGAGTATGAGTAAAAAGAAAGAGTTTAACTGACTGTGCGTGAATATGTGTGGCGTGACTACCCCAAAAGTAATCTGTAGTCAGAACAAGACTATTGGCAAAGTTTCAGGTCAGTTGGATAAGGGGGAATGGGGTTGACCCGCGACAGACAGACAGATAGACAGACAGCAATTAAAAAAATTCTATTTATTTTTTTTTTTCTTTTCACAAATAATATGAAGAAATCGATTTTTGAAACGATGTACGTTTAAACGATTTTTTTTATTACTTTGGAGGTGCCATATTCCGAAGGTCTTAATTTGAAGTATGGTAAATCATTTATACCAAGTTCTAATGAATGCTGATGGAGTGGGTCAGCCGCAAAAAATTGAAGATCCCATATATAAAATAAGTTATAAATTCATAAAAATCGAAGCTTTAAAAATGCCAAAAATCTTTAAAGCCACGTTAATTAACAATTTAACTCTACTATTATGGGGCGTTTAATTTTTTGTTCAAAAATAGAATGCAACTGAAAAGGGTCAGGACTGTAGTTTAACCCAAAAATTTTACTTTTATTGATGCGAAAAGTGAATGCGGGTTTGCTGGGTACCTCCTAGTTTACATTCCTAACAATTCTCTGAAACTCTTGAGCCGAATTTCACAAAAAATTTTGGTCTGCGATAATATTTTAATAATTAATTGAATGTCATATGTGACATAATTATATGCAATAGGGCTGGTAATGTAATGACTTGCAGAAATATCATCAGCAAAAGCTCAAATCTCACTTATCCAAGTTAATTAAAATATCTTTAATATTGCTGTATGCTCTTTTATTATAAGAATTCGCATGTCCATTACACAGACGGATTTGCAGATATTCTCTAATCGCCTCAAAATACAAAAGCCTTAGCTACATCTTTAGGAAGCTACAAAAATTATCACAAACTCATTATTGCCAACAATAATGAAAAAAAAAAACATTTCAATATATTCGTCTCACAGTAGCCTGGTAGGTCTTTTCTGTTCATCTTTCTAAAATATTATTAAACTTTAAATTTTTCATTATATCTATTTCCTTTTTGTTTGAAGAAAAAAAATTTAAGTCATTTTTTTATTATTGGCAATAGTGCCAATTCATAACATATCAATTTCCTGTAACTAACTTTTAAATTTTTATTCTCAGCTCTCACAAATTTTATGAATTTAATATTAGTTTTAACTCATACGTGCCTTGAATTGTTGAGAAAAATAAATTCTAAAAAGTTTTCATATAAATAATTGTCAGTTTAAATCAAATTTAGTCTATGAATTTTTTAATTTACTCATATTATTTACTATCGATTAGATATATGTATATAATTATCGTAATATATGAATACTTAAACGTTTGTATAAAGTTGTGATTTTTAATTTAAAAAAATAGTTGATAATTAAGTCTTACCATAGAATACCTTCCCAGATATATCCTAAGGATAAATAGATGGCTCAAAAAATAATTTGTGGCGCTTGTAGCTTACATTAAGAAAGAAATAGTTTTTTATGTAGATTTAAGATATTCCATTTACATCAGCAACAATATTTTCGCTAAGATATTAACAACAAATGATTTCCAGTTGTGAGAATTACCACACCGAATTGTCTAATTATAATAATTTTTTAACCGACTTTGCACATTTATAAAAAAAAAAAAAAAACGAAACCTGATCTAGAAATCAAACAGCGTTATAGATTTGTGTACTCTTATGTTTTGGAATTCACTCTGGAGATCAATTGCAAAATGATGTTGTGTATACAGACACAAAATTAAGAATGCATAAATATATTTCCGGAAAATTCAAATTAAACTAGTAATAAAACAACATTATACTCATACACCAAATCTGAAAGCAATTTTTTCTGCAGATTTGAAAAAGTTTATATCGGCTGCTACATCTATAATATTAATAGACTACGCGATTTCTTGTGACTGATGTTTTGTTCTACCGTTTTATTCCAATTTTGACCAAACGTGTATTATTTGAGAGGTATTTCTTTTTAGCCGATTTGCGGAATTACAGATTTTAAATTTTTTTCCTTTATTTTGAGCAAATTGCATTTAAAGTTGCTACTAACACATACATAAAATTATACAATGCTATGTGTGTGTTTATTAAATCTGTTTATGTGTTTATAATAAAAATGAGTTTGTTCTTTGTGTTGATTTGTGAATTGGCTATAATTGATTAGCATACTTTTAGGGTCTTTATTTTATGAAAAAATAAAATATCCTAGAATTTTCGTTCGAATTTCGAGGGCTGGAATCTGCTAGTTTTTATTATAGGTTTAAATGATGATCGGCTATCAGCTTTGCATCGCTAATCGAGCAAAAGATAAAGAATTTAGCCCTTAATGTAAAAAGCAGTTTTAATTGCGTATACAACAAGAAATTGAGAAACTTAATTTTAACTATTCTCTGTAATACAACACGCAAAGTAGCTCAATTGACTAACGATATGATCATATGATTGGGTAAGTAATAATTATATATCTGTGGTCACAAGCATTAACCGCCCAAGTCGAAAATCATGCATTCGAGAAAAATGGCTTTTTATATAAATGTAATGGGGCTTCATTAAGACATAGGTCAGAATATTTTTATTAATATCTTTTTAAAAATCAGTGTCAGAGAAATGGGGATTTCACGTAAATATAAAGCATTTTTAATAGAATATGACAGCATACATAACTCAAATTGTTCTTAAGTCGACTTAGGCGGTTATCGCTTGTGACCACAGATATGATTTTTTTTTGTAGTGGTCAAGTTATAATCCATATGAACATTGTTGTAAAAGTAGTTGTAAAAAATTGGAAATAAGTCAGACAGACCCTTAAATTAGTTTTTTTCAATATCAATTTATTATGAATAATCTTCACCTAATATAACGAGGGCCTATACTCAATATGCTCTATCGTAAAAAATACAATTTTTCAGGAGAAGGAAAAATCTGTTTTATTCCTAAATTCCTTAAGTATGAGGTAATCTATCTTCCACAATATTTGCTAAATACGACTACTGAAATTTGCATTTAAAAAAAATACAACATTTTAAATTATTCGCGGCACTGTAGGGCATTTTGTCCGATAGAGCATATTGGAACTGAAATTTTCGAATATTTTAAGGCGATAGAGCGTATTGCACAGTAATAAAAGTTTGATTTTTTATGATCAAATTTTGCAATTTTATTAAAGTTCGAACGTTTTCTCTAACGTTTTTTTAATATATGAGTCATTCCATGTCAAACCGTTTTTTTTTTCAACATATAAGAATTTATTAACAAAACAATTAAAAATAAGAAAATTTACAGAAAAAAATTATTAGAATTGGAAATTTCTTCATTTCATGCTGTTTCTTTGACTTCAGCTGAACTAAATTATCATAAAAGTAATGATATTCTACTGGTATAACATGCTTTAAATCTTGTGAATGTTTCCATTTACTAGGCTGAACTGGGAGTTGACCTTTATGCAAGGGTTTTGGTTCAGTATATCCTGTGTATTCTTTAATTCGGGTGGGTAAGCTGTTGTATTCACCATTAAAGTTCACTTTAACCATTACATCACCACTTGGTAAATACTTTAGCGATCTTAATTGTGCAACTGTGGGATCATTTTTGTCTCGACCAGGTCTAATGCTGGAAATGCGAATAAGTTTGGCACCATTGTAGTTTTTAGTAAAATCGTAATTGAAATACATTGCATCGAATGGTTTTTTTGCCACAGTATTATTAATTTTTACTGTTTTTCGTGATTCTAATATTATTCTGATATAGTCTATTGGCAAGTATATATAGATTTATTTTTTAGTTTGAGTTCTTTTTTAGCATGTGCATTGTCGCACTCCATTTGTGTGTGACCTTTCTCCAAATACTTCTGTTCTATTATATTATTTTCAATAGCAAAAATTGATAAAGCATTTGACAGAAAATGGTTACGGTTTTGATAACCGCAACCGTCCGAATAAATTATGATTGGTAAATTATCTGATGAGCAATGTGTTTTCAAATGATGTATTATGATGGAAATAAATGTGGAAGCAGACAGATCACCGTTTGTTTCATTCCACCAATAATTTGTGCATTGATGCGTAGCAAGATTATAAACAGTAAAATTATGAACTTGTAGGCGCTGTTTGTAAAAAATAGCTGAAGCATTTATATTTTATCCAACGTTTAACCATGCCACTTTTTATAGATAGAGTTCACAAGAACTTGTTCCGACACACTTGTAATGATTCATGCTTGTATGGTAGTTTAAAGATAAAGCTGTGCTGTTTTCTGTTAGAGCTGTTCTTTTTTTTTTTTTTTGCTATCTCCGATACGAGGTTCTTTACAAAAACTCGTTTAGCTTCCCAATTCAGCTCCCAAAACGTTTTAAAAATGTTCGATCTTGTTTCATCATCAAATTCTTGGAAGTGTCTTGATTTAGTTTTCATACATAAGGTTGATGAGCATGTAGGACCAATTTCTTTTCTTGCTTTTGGTGAATTTTGTTTGAAAATTCCCATAGATGTCGAAAAACCCATATATTCTTGCCCCTTCATTCGCTTTGTAGCATTTTCCACCCTTTTAAAGCATTTAGAGTTATGTGTCCTTTTAGATCATCTACGCCGAACGAACTCATTTTGGCTATAAGGCTCGTCGTCGGAATCTGGGCAAACAGTTTTCCAATTGCATTAAGTACTAACGAAACATTTGTTAATAAAATAAAAAACCTGATATCGGATATTCTCCAGCATCTTCTTCGTTTGACGATGGATAATCAATTGCAATACGTTGTAAAGAATTATGGGACATTTTAGCCTATTTTTAGAACACTTTTTATTACAAAAATTTATAACTACTTAAATAGTTAAATTCGAATTGGTTCTAAACTTCAAATTTTTTATTGCGAATGACAGATTTTAAAATGCGTAGGTTGTTGTCAAAAAACATTCACACAGGCACAGTTGTATAATATATTGTAGGATACAATTTTGTGAAATATATGTGCGTAGTAATATTATATTTTTATTAAGTCGATTAAAAAATTTTCCGATAGACCATATTGCATTCAAAAAATTATGCCTCGTGTTCGATAGAGGAATAACAAATAATGAAAAAAGTATACTAAAACACATTTTTTTTTCTGAAATTTTTTTCAAAGATGCAGCTTTCATTAGTGAAGAGTTTGCCATCAAAAAGTCATTTCGAAAAATCTTACGATAGAGCGTATTGAATATAGGCGCTTGATATTAATATTTTTTTGTTTGTTGGTTGGTTTGTTTGTGGGAGTTAATCTCCGTAACTACTCATCTGATCTTCCTAAAATGTTCACAGAGTCTTACTTCGGATATGGGAAGTGCTACAGACTATAACTTTTTAAATATTTTCAGCGGGCGTGACACCTCGCATACAAAGTAAATTTTTAAAATCATATATATTGAGTACTATGATAGGGAGAGCTTTTTAAATTTGTGCGAGGACACCTATTATTAATATTAGTAGCTACGCCGGAAATGGGCGGGATCGGATAAGTGGATGTGGTACCTCCCATACAAGTAATAATTCAATATTATATATCTCGAGTACTGTGATAGAGAGAGTTTTTCAAATTTGTCTGATGTCACCTATTATTAATGTGAGTAGTCGGACAAAAAATGGGTAATATGCCGTATATCTGGAGTACTGTAATAGTGAGACCCTTGGGACTTTGTGTGAGCCCATAAGTTATTCATTTGATTAGTTGGACAAAAAATGCGCGTGATCGTAGCAGTGGGCGTGGCACCACCCATACAAAGTAAATATATGATATATAACTGGTGTGCTAAAAAAGGAAGCTTTGACACTTTGCACGAGCCTATAAGATCTTAGTATGAGTAGTCGAACGAAAAACTGGCGGGTTCACACCCATGCAAAGTAAAAATTTAATGTCATATTTCTTTAGTACTGTAAAAGAGAGAGCATGGTGGCTTTGCGTGAGTCCATAGGTTCTTTTTGTGATTAGTCGAACAAAACAAATGGGCGTGATCGGAGCAGTGGGCGTAGCACCGCCCATGCAAAGTAGATATCTAATATCATATAACTGGTGTACTATAAAAGGGAAAGGCTCGATATTTTGCATGAGTCCATCAGATATTAATGTGAGTAGTCCATTAAAAATTGGGCGGGATGGGAGTACTGGGCGTGGCACCTCCTATGTATAAAATATGAAGCACTACGAAAGCGACAGTCTTTTGACAAGTTCATTAGTTATCAATGTGATTTGTCGTGGCAAATATATCGCCAAAACCAAAAATCGCCAAACCCAAAAATCGCAAAAAAAGGAAAATCGGCCAATATACAAAAATCTTCAAAATCAAAAATGAGCAAAATCAAAAATCGCTAAAATGAAAAATTGTCAAATGATATTATAAATTCAAGGCAAATAGTTAAGTGTTGCCAGATCTAATATGGATAATCCATCTTCTTCTCATGGGCAGCTACATGTACCTCGCTCCAGGGTAGGAACGCCGAAAAATCTGATAGTTGTCCTACCGAATGAAAAAACAAAAAATATTGTATATCAGCATCAGCAAGCATTGAAATAAAAACTCTATACTAATAATCTATACTAACATAATAAAGAGGTAATATTTGTTTGTTTGTTTGTAGGGGGTAATCTCCGTAACTACTCATCTGATCTTCCTGAAATTTTCACATATCTTACTGCGGATATGGGAGTGCTACAGGCTTTATTTTTTTTTTTTTTAATATTTTTATTGGTCGTGGCACCTCCCATACAAAGTAAATTTTTAATATCATATATATTAAGTACTATGATAGAGAAAGCTTTGCAAATTTGTCTCAAGTAATCTATTATTAACGTGAGTAGTCAGCCAAAAAATGGGCGGGATTAGACAAATGCGCGTGCTACCCCCACACAAACTTTATATTAAATGTGATACATCTGAATTACTGTATTAGTGAGAGCCTTGGGACTTTGCGTGAGCCCTTTCATAACGATTTGTAAGGGGGGGAGGGGGAGTGGGGAGGGGGAGGCTGTAGCGGAGCACACCGGGTTACATCTAGTACTATATATATAAATATTAAAAATAGAAAACTGATTAATTTTTGATATAAAGTATTTAGAAAGAGTATATTTACTGAATATAATTTTTCACGAAATCCGCAATAAAAAAATTCTTTTAAAAAAAATTCTCACACAGTTAATTTTTAACATGTATTTAACAAAACCTGAGTACTAGATCCATTTTTTAAAATTTTGTTTACAACTTAAAGAAAAGTTTTCAAAATTTCTTTAAAAAAAATTACAGATTTTCGTTCTCATTGCGCAATAGGTTAACAACATGGTAATAAAACAATATGACATATCTCAATACTTATAAGTATAAAGATAAAAAAAATATTATGGCTTTAATCAGCTTCTTAAAGTTGAAAAAAATGCCGTCAAATTTCATGAGGACCACTCTAATAGTTATATTTTAATAAAAATTATTTTTTTAAGCCCTAGCTACAATTTTGCTAATTTTTTTCGAAATGTCGCATAATTTATACGAAAATTATGGTCACTTTTAGTTTCATTATTGAGTTTAAGATTTTTTCTTATATGTATATAGGATACTAGCAGTAACCAGATGCGCTTCGCTACACCCATCGTAACCGAAATAAGTAAACTTGAAACACATTTCTTAGAAAACCATTTTATTTGTTTTTTGCGATTTTTGATTTTGTTTTGTTTTGGATTTAGATTTTGGATTTGGCGAATTTTAATTTGGCGCTTATTGTTTTTTGCGATCTTCGGTTTTGGTAATTTTTGATTTTAACGATTCTTGTTGTTCGCGATTCTCGGTTTCGGCGATTTTTGACTTTGGCGATTTTCGTTTTTTTTTCTTGCTATTTTAGATTTTGCCGATTTTTGATTTTAACGATTTTTGAATTTTATCGATTTTTGGCTTTAGCATTTTTCTTTTCTGTGATTATTGATTTTGGCGTCTTTTTATTTTGCCGATTTTTTTATTCGCGATTTTCGATCCTGGAAAATTTTGTTTTGGCGATTTTTGTTATTTGCGATTTTCGGCGATTTTTTACTTTGACGATTTTGGTTTCTTCTGGAGGTACCACGCCGACTTTAAAAATCAAAAAAAAAAAAAATATAGCCTATTTTTCCCTCCGAATAGGCAGTTGTCCTCTGAAAAAATTCAAGGAAATCGGTCCAGTGATGAAATGTCCTATAAACGACAAACAAACGTACAAAAAAACATACAAAAATCCAATTTTATACATAAAATAAAATATCTTTTATGAGTTAATCGTAGCTGGAAAATTATTGAAAGTACTGGGTGTCTAATGGGAACATTTTTTAAATTTGTCCACATAGCCACTCCTTCCTTAATATCAACCCTGTCTCGCTAACGAGGCTCTGACGACCAATCTTGAGCGGGATAACCCTAATATTTAGTATGGCTAAATACCTCTATTCTTCTGCACGCCTGGTGGCGATGTTGGCAGCCCCAACACCAGGATCGGACGCTATGGTCTAATAAGCCGTACGTCTTAAATATAAACCTTATTAATAAAACCAGAATAAGAATGAAAACTAATAAACCCGATAAAACGTTGAGGAAGTTTGGCATGAAACCTAATACAAGAATCGGAACATGGAATGTACGTACTCTTTTGGAAAATTCAAGGCTTGAACAATTTTGAAAGGAATTCGCCGCCTATAAACCCTCATTACTTGGGCCATGCGAAGTACGATGGTGCGAACCAGGAGAATTTACAACAGCAGAAGGTCTTACGGTCCTTTTTTCCAGAAAACAAACGAACGAGTTGCTTCGATCAAGTGAAACAGGTGAAAGGTGCCCTAAGAGATTGAAAACATCACCCAGATATAATTATTAGTACCAGAGTGCACCGCAAAGCGCGGAATATTACGTTTGTCCAATGTAACACCCCTCCACTGAAACCTCTGAAAACTCCACAAAGGAATCTTTTTATAACCTTCTCGATAGCGTCCTCGCAACAGTCCGTAACGGAGACATTGTCATTATGATGGATGATTTTAAAGATCAGGTAGGTCCCGAAAATGCCAATGTGGAGAGCGCAATGGGCAGGCATGGCCCAGGACGACTAACGGAGAATGGAAAAATGTTTCTGGACATTTGCAGGACCAATAATCTTGTTATTGGCAGTACGTTATTCCCTCACCCAAGAGTACACAAAATCAACTGGATACCCCTGACAACCGCACAGAATACCAAATAAACCACATAACTATATAGAAAATGGCGCGGTTTGTTATTGGATGTGCGCAATAAACGAGGTGCCGATATTGCTAGCGATCACCACTTACTGGTTGCCACGGTGCGAATAAAAATCACCACCATTAGGATGAACAGCAGAAGATTCAATGTGGCAAAGATTAAAAACCCGGAAATCGCCAACCTGTTCACTAATGAATTGATAGAAAAAGCCTCAAGTAAGTGTGAAGACCGAACATGGCCGCATGTAACTAAGGCAGCGGGGTTTAAAAATTCTACTAGGAGAGAATGAATTAGCGATGCTACGTGGAACTTAATTCAGCAGAGAAAGGTCACAAATAGCGATGTTAACATCAGCAAAACACTCTTGAATAAAGCCTGCAAACAGCAACTATAAAACCGACTTAATTCTGGAGTAAAACACAGTGCCCGGAGAGGTAAGCGCAATTGGATCAACAATATAGCGAAAGAACTTCAAGCAGCGGCTGAAACCCATCGTGTGAGGGACATGTTAATGTCTGTTTACAAGCTGACAAATAGAAAATTATCGACATTGAAAACCCAACAGGTTTCATTCTGGGAGAGCTTCTACCCCGGCATGCTATCAACATCTGCTGCTCAATGTCAACCCATTTGCGAATGTGTTTCACATACACCAAATGCCGACATCTCTACTGATTGACCTGAGATAAGTTAAATTAGCGAATCGATAAGATCTTTCAAACCAATCAAATCTCCTAGTTTCAATAACATATCTCCAGATCTGCCCACAGACGACCGAACAACCAGTGCACGACTTCTGTAACCCATTATTATTACATTTTGGGCCCATCAATCTTTAGCTGACGAGGGGTCTGATCGAGTCAGAATTGGAGAGGCATAACTTTGTTGGGCATGGTAAATAAGGTAATTGCGCATATTATAAACAAAAGACTCTCGGCAACAATTTCCCCATCATTCAGATATGAGCAAGCTGGCTTTCGCTCCAGAAAATCTTGTGTTCACCAAGAACATAATCTTAGGATTATCGGTGAGCAATCAGTGGAATGGAGATCACCATTATACCTCATTTTTATAGACTTTGGCACACTCAACCTTATTGCTATATGAAAGTCGCAAATATGCACGGGCGTGGCCGAAAAATTAACACCGCTAATCAACTCCCTGCACAAGAATGCCACTTACCGGGTGTTGCATGTAAAACAACTGAGCAACAGGATCTCGGTGAAAACTGGAGTTAGACAAGGTTGTGTCTTATCGCCTTTACTTTTTAACTGCATCCTCGATGCTGTGATGCAGAAGGCAAGAAGCCATCATAAAAGAGGTATTATGTGGGATTTGAAAGGACGGTTGGAGAACTTAGATTATGCAGGCGAAACATGTCTACCTAGCCACTCATTCTCAGAGATGTAGTCGAAAATTTCCACTATCAGTGGCATCTCAAAATTGGTTGGGCTAAAGATAAATGTACCCAAAACAAAATAGCTCCGCATCAATAGCAACTCAGATCGCCATTTCTTCGTATGTGACCAAGATATTGAAGATGTTAAGGCCTTCTGCTACCTGGTAGCATAATTGACAGAACTGGTGGCTCAGTAGCAGATATATCCAGTCGCATTAATAAGGCGCGGAGTGCATTTGCCCAATTAAATCCGGTTTGGAATTTTTCTAATATTTCGAAAAAAACCGAAATCAATTTATTTAATTCCAATATAAAATCCACTCTGTTATACGGATGCGAGATCTGGAATGGCACCACGTGACATACAATGCCTTCAAGTATTTCTCAACGCAAATTCTTACGGATCTTTTGGCCTGTAATAATATCCAACAACCAAATCTGGATCCAAACAAACCAGCAGCCTATTAGAACGAAAAATGGTAAGCGGATATTGAGATGGATAGGACACGCCCTCCATAAACTAGGCAATGATATTACCAGGAAATGCCTAGATTAGAACCCGCAGAGAAGCAGACGGGAAACGGGAGACCAGCGCATACTTGGAAGCGGCAACTGACAACAGAACTTTCTAGATTGCGTATGAAGTGGAACGAAGTCAAGCATCGACTGAAGATCGAGATTATTGGAACCACCTTTTTATGGCCCTAAGCTCCCTCGATGAGTGAAAGGAATATATTATATATAAAAATAATTAACAATATAAAAAAATATGCAAGTTTTTTTTCTGATTGACTAAGTTGATACTTAAGCCTAGAATGTGATTTTTATATTTAGGTACTAAATACGATAAACGGTTTTATTAATTCATAAATAGTTTAAGTTTAAAAGGGCTCAAAACGTATAAGTTTTTATTTGGTTTTTTAAAGAATGCGAACTTGGCATCATTTCTGTATAGAGTTATACATTATTTAAAAGAGAATTGAAACGCAATTTCTAAATAGTTTTTTCTTGATAAAATTTGCAAAATCTGCAAAAATAAAAGACGGCCCTATTTTGGTACTTTTAAGAAAAACTAGAATCACTTTTTGCGTAATCATCACATCCCGAACTGTGGCTGGCCTCATGAGACCTTCCTTTTAAGTCAGTGACAGCAGAATATATGTATCTAAAAAATATTTTTTAGAATATTATTAAAATATTGTTTTTGCTATTTGCTTTTGTTTACTACTTTTTTCTTATACATGATATTTTATTACTTAAAGGTTATAAAGACTGAACTGAGTTTGTATGGTTTTATTTTTAAGTTTATTTTTAAATGTTTCTTCTACATTTTTGTAACCAAACAAGGATAAAGCAAATCTTTTTTTAGTGCTCAGTTTTCTTATAAAAAAAAGTATTAAACAATGCGACAGCTTCCAAATATGCCTAAGATATCCTTTAGAAACTTAATTTTTAGTTTATGTGGATTTCATTTCATTTAATATCATATTTAAAGCGGTTTTGACAGTTGCAAGTGAAAAAAGTAACCAGAACTTTTGCCAACATATTTATGAACACTATTATTGAATAGTGATTCTCCAATAATATACATCAAAACAGTTTATATGAAAAAAATCCGTTTAAAACCTTGATTCCAAAAGCATGTCCTCAATCAAAATATGATGGATTTCGATACAGGTTTGTATTCATTCACAACTTTGGTACAGTTTAAACATTAGGTGTTTGTTCTGTCAGTTGTTAAAATGTTTTCTTTTTGTACGTATTTACGATGTGATGTAAAATACTTTCATTAGTTTAGCACAAAGAAATCGAACAAGTTGTAAGTGGTTTAAAAGGTTTACGTTGTGTTCTTTTCTTGTTTGCTCGTTTGTGCTTTTAACACAAACAACAACTTAAGCAAGAAACAAAAGAAATATATTAAAAGAACATTGGCCAAGTTTATTAAAACAAAAAAAAAACAAAAAACAAAACAAAAACAACAAATTATATGGATTTTAAAAAGAAAATAACTTACAAAAGGATACAAATATCTTAAGGTCTTTAAACCACTAACAATGTATTTATTCTTTGGAAGAAAAGTATTCAGAAAATTATCAAAGTTCGAAAGATTAAATTGTTCTAATATGTTTAAGAAAAATAGCAAAATGTTCAATGCTCAAAAATAGAATTAGAATAGAAATGTATGAAAATCCTGAAATGTGAGGGCAATGTTTATTTTCGATTTCTTACACTGTAGACGCTAGGAAGGGCAATAGTAGAAAAAACCTGGTCAGCTGCGCTCATTATAGTGGAATCGTATACCTTTAAAAACTCTAGAAATGATTCCGAACATAAATTTTTCTTTTCTCTATTAAAAACCTGGTGCCATGAACTTGTCAGCCCTTTAATAGCTGTATTCTCTTATCGGATAATTAATATATATTTGATTCACAGAAATTCCCTTAATGGCTGTTTGACTATTAATAGACAAGTATAATTGTCAAAAGTGTTTGAAAATATAATAAATACTTTCTCAAATAATAAACGTACAGCTTATCACAACTTAATAGCCCATAAAAAAACAAGTAAGAAAATTATAGTCGATCTAGGCTGACTATACGATACCCTATACCATGCGTTTAGAGACCCTATCTATTAGGCCAAACTAACTGGACATAGAAAATAAGATAAACCAAATTTAAGTGGGATTTTTATTATTTTTTTTGGCTGCAGATATGAAAAAGTTCATATCGGATGATATATATATATGGGCCCTAGGCCTAAAATTGGACCAATCCTGATCATGTTTGGTAAAGTCTCTTGTATTTTGCAAAAATATATACAAACAAAATTTGAAAAGAATCAGTGCAATATTTTTGTTTTTTGATAAATTTAAGTGCAGATCGGGAAGCAGCTCTACATGGGGCCTATGAGTAAGGGTTGTCCCATATGGATAATTTTTGGACTACTCATTAATGGATGTAATAAATGCATACAAACCCAATTTGAGTAAGATCTATATGATAATTTGGATCTTATGTAAATTTATGTCGATTTAATAGGGGTCATTTGTATGGGGCTAGGTCTGAACATGGACCGATTTTCACCAATTTTAGCTTTCATCATATGACCGATAAAAGCTTTACCAAATTTCATCAAAATGTACTCATATTTGCTACCTACAGTTTGATTACAACGTTTACATGGACACACAGACGGACGGACACACGGACGGACATCGTTAAAGCGAATCAGATAGTGATTCTGATTCAATCGGTATAATAAAAGATGGGTCTAGGTCAAATATTTTTGGCAGTTACAAACAGCAGCGCAAACTCATTATACCCAAACCACATAGTGCGATAGGGTATAATAAGCAAACCACAGCTGCGTTACAACCTTAACTGAAGTTTGAGAAAAAATAAGACTTGACATATGTGGTACCAAAATAACCTTCTTTGTACTTTCTACATCATGCCCAGGTATTTAAACCACAGTTGACCATCAAACTCTCTGTACGAAGTTTATACGATTCTTTTATTTTTCCTCAACATCAACTCTTCTAATTTCATCTTACCTCACAAACCGCACACAATCCGTATACGTTGTCATCTGAACTTTAAAACTTCATAAAAGTTGTATTGCAAGGATCAATATTAAGACCACTTTTGTACTCAATTTATATCAATGACTTACCAAAGCATTTTTCTTATTGAAGATACATATCGCACCTGTACCTCTAAAGTGAGTCAACTCAAAATTTAAAAATTTTCAGTAGAGGCAAAAAAGGGTTTTTTTTTTAATATTTACTAGAGGACCCCTGCTGCTCCGCAGCATTATATTATATTATATTAATTTTTATAATATAATAACAAAATTTGGCAAGAGCAATTAACGTACAGTAATGCCAAAATATGCCAAGAGAAGTTAACGTACAGTAAAAGTAAAGTTGATTCTCTACGCATAACTCTCCTCAAACCCAACGAATTTAAGCAGTTAATAGCTCAAAAGAAGGAGCTTGATCCACTGAGTGTTCTTAGTCAACAGCCTACCTATGTCAACAGACTACCTTAATTAGAACTGTAGTTATAGAGGTTTGAGAGAAGAAAAATATAGAAAAAAATCTTGAATGCAAAGTTTATTCATAAATTCATTTAATATATAAGATTATAAAATTTAAAATCAGTTGTTTCTTTGTAAAGAATTGCGAATAAAAAGTATACAACAGTAGTTGGTTTTGCGATTTTTTCAGTGATCATCAAAAATAACAAGTTTTTTGGGTGGAATTCAAAATATGTCTTTTTATTGGATTCTAAAGAAGCTACTCTTATAACACAAAGAGGGTTACAACTGCGTTTATTTTTGCGAAAGACTTGAAAAATCGATGTAAGATTTTTACAGTGGACAGATATGATCACTGTGTATCGTTTTCTTGCAAAAAGTGAAAATTGAAAAATTTTGAGTTGACTCACTTTAGAGGTACAGGTGCGATATGTACTCAAACGACGTAAAACTCTTTCTCAGCATTCCAATTCGATCGATCTTTAACTCTGTTCTTAGGTTAAGCCCATTTGGTCCAACTTTTGGATTGCTTCCTTTGTAATTTTTGAACGGTGACATATAGTGACTTAATTTTTTAGCTCACGTGGTCTTTTTATAAAATCATGTTATATACAAAAATTCAAGGTTCTGACTTAAAACAGGACTGAGAAAAATAAAAAATTACGAATCTTAGGTTAAGGGACCATTTGGTCCATAGTATATTTTCTTTAATTTTTTTTACATTTATTTAAAAAATATAAGTATTTATTAGTTGGTTTTATAATAATTGTGATTGCATGATAAGCAACATGTTTTTCGGTTAGTTTTGCAAATAAACTTGCTGCAAATGGAACATTTTATATCCGACTTTGACTTGCAGCAACTACAAATTCCACGCTTTCGAGCCCCTGAATTAGAAGTATTATTTGAAGAGGCCACTGGAACTATGCATGGTGATCGTATTTCAGTCAGTAACTGTGCTGAGAACTCTTGTTGAGGTAATCTAGTCCGTTTCATCATATACGCGTTAGCCAGAGAAAGTGCTAGTTGCTGCAAAAACTCTGGTCTCCTGCGATTCCGATCAGCTGGAGCCCATGAAATGTCGATTTCAGAAAATATTATGTACGCATTCAATGCGGATATATCAAGTATGTTTCCAAATACAATTTTTGGCCATCGATTTGTGTTGCGTTTTGTGCCGTAGGATCCAACCATTTGATCAGCAGTATCTACGCCACCTAAAGGAGATGAAGTATTAGAAATTATAGAATAACATAAAACTAACATACCTTTCGTTGAACTGTAATACGAAACAATCTCTGGTTGTTTCTTCAATCCACTCTCATCAAATACAACTGTCTTGTGCATTGAACTAATCAATATTGTTGCTTTGTTCTTGTGGTTGATGTATGATACTAATGTCGCAATGCCATCGAATGCAAATGTAGAATGGTACAAAGGGAGTTTTTTGACAGTCAGCAATTTCGGAGGAATGAATGTTTTATTTTTGCGTACTGTTCCCACATATGTAAGTTTCTTTTCCTGCAGTTTTTTTACGAACTCAAAAGTGTAAAAAAATTGTCGCCTCTTATATTTTGCCCTTTCAAGCCTTCTGTGAGATCCAATACAACGCGTTGCCCTTGGTTCTTTTCAGGCCGAGCATTTCTAGGCTTACCAAGGTATGGTTGTATTTTCCACACGTAGCCTGACTTAGAGTCCATCAATAAACAAAATTTCAAACCATATTTTGCTGGCTTTGATGGCATAAACTGTCGAAAACTACATCGCCCCCTGAATGCAACAAGTTGCTCATCAATGGTGACATTTTCGCGAAAATTGTAAAACTTTGGAATAAGTTGTTCCAACGGTCCCACAGTTTACGAATAGGAGCAAATTTATCGCAACTACGCATTTGTCGTCGACGCAAAACATCATCGAAATGGATGGCACCATTAAACATATGATATGTATCTTCAGACATAATTGCTCTGAAAATGGGGCAACCAAATTGTGCATCAAATAAACCATGAACATCTTCTTTTTTTCTACTTTTAGTAATAGATTTTATATTAGCCAACTTTTTTGCTGTAATAAAAAAACAAGATTATACAAACCGACATACGCCTGCTAGAACGAGCACAGCAATATATGCGCGCAATGCGTCTTCATCAATATATTTCCACTTGCCACCAACCTTGACCCTGCCGTACTTATTAGTACTTTTGATGATAATTCTTTCTATTGGAGGCGGAAAAAACAACAAAAAAGCTGAGAGAATGTCATTGCATCTGGACACTGCAAATCGAGTTGGTCCTGGTTGCGTTGAGATAATATTCTCAGCTGTTGCTCCAATAGGCTGAGGTAATGGAGTGGCACTCCAAACCATTTTGTTTTTAACAATAAAAAACGGATCAACAGAGCTAGCTGCAGCTAGGACGGGTTCCCGTTTAGTATCTGTTTCAGAAGAACTTGTTTCGCTATTTTCTGAAATATAATCAAATTTCGAACCTGAGATATCGGAGTCACTTTCTGCATTGAGCAGTTCTCGTATCTGATCTTCGTTCAAGTTTGCCATGTCGTATGTAAATAATGTCTGAACTATTGAAAACAACTCTCAAAATGAACCAAGCAGTACAAATATTTGTGCTTCTTTACAACAAAAATCAAAAAAGGGGGATCCCACATTTGTCTTTTACATATCTAATCTATGTTGATTAAAAAAAAAAAACAAACAAGGGGAATCCCACACTTGTTTTTTACATTAGCTGTTTATGTTGCATAAAGAAAAATGCAAAAAAGGGGAATCCCACAATTGTGTTTTACATTAGCTATCCTGAGTAAAGAAAGATGCGAAAAGATGCAACAAATTTTTGCATTAGCTGTGTTGAGTAGAGATTTGCGCTGGTCACGTGATTTGCGTGGTTCACTTGAATCACGCGTGGGCGTGAGTTATTATAATTTTACTAACGTTAGTAGTGCGTGGGTAAAGAAAAATTCGAGTGACTGATTCATGAGAGATTATAAAATTTCTTGCGTGAGCGTTAGCCAAAATTCACTTACGCACTCTTCTCTAGCATTGAGTAAAGCTTAAATTAATAATATTTAGGGAGAAGTGATCCAAAGTAGATACAAATATAAGATTAAATGGTTATTTTGTATGAATATTGAAGTATGGACCAAACGGTCCATTAACCTAACATCGTAAGTTTTTTATAACCTAACTGCAGGGTTAAAAAAGTAGGCATATACTTAGCACTTTATAAAAAAAACGACTTGCTTAAAAAAATATAACACAAATTATATTAAATCAAAATGAAAAAATTAAAAATTCATTCGAATTTTATGCTAAAAACTATCGGACGTTCATTTTCTATAAATCAAATATGTACACACGATAATTGGTAACCCCGAGTTTAAATTTAATTACGCGACCGCGATTTCATTAACTTTTGTTAAAGAATTTAATATTTAGTGTACGCAATTTTACATAAACATTCCATAATGCCAAACACTAGTCCATCAGCTACAACGAGTTCTACCGATGGAACTGCTGTCGTTTCAGATAACACTGGTGTTACAGACTCATCAATAACAACTACATTTTTTTCGCTCAAATTGCCTCGTTTTTGGATGGAAAATCCAGCCTTGTGGTTTTCACAAGGCGAGGCGCAATTTGAAATTCATCGCATAGAAGCTGTCAAAATTAGAGTTTATACCATTATCACCGCATTGGAATCAGAAATGCTCTCACAGATTAGTGATATTGTTTTCAGTCTGCTGACCGATGCATATGAACAGATCAAGCATCGACTTATTGAACATTTTTCAGTGTCTGAGGAGAACAGCATCAAACAGCTCCTCAACAACCTATATATCGGTGACAAGAAACCGAGTGCGTTGCTCCACGAAATGTGAATGCTAGAAAATGGTTGCGTTTCTGAAGATTTCATACGGACCATGTGGATGCAGCAGCTTCCATCGGCGACGTTAGCCATACTGTCAACTTCTACAGAATCCTGGACAACATTTTTAAATGGCAGATAAAATATCCGCTTTAACTCCAACTACTGCAGTCGCTAATCCGTCCTTTGATTTTTCTGAGATGAAGAAGCAAATCGAAGATTTAACCACCGCTACTCAGAAGCTGAAATCCCGGCAGCCAAGAAGCATTTCGCGATCGCGTTCCATAGTCAGGGAAAATTCCCCACCTGGTGTTTGCTATTATCATCATCGTTTTGTACGCAATGCTAGACCGGGCACTAGAGGTATCTAGTTGCCGCTTACCAGCAACCAATCGCTTATTTATTTACGACAAGGAGTTTGACAAATATTTTTTGGTCGATACTGGCACTAACATCTCTGTCCTCCCTGTATTTAATTCATCCAATCAAAAATGTAACCTAAAAATAAACACTTACGACGATGTGGTAATTTCGCTGACATTTGGGTTATGTCGTTCATTCAATTGGAAGTTCGTGGTTGCCGATGTCGCTCATCCGATTGGAGCGGATTTCTTAAAAAAAATTGGTTTACTCGTCGATTTAAAATAATAACAACTCATCGACTCCAGCACTTTGTCCTCAGGACGTCTGGGATTGTTTTTGAATTATTTAGAAGTGAAAATAATGGTAAGTGGTGCACAATACCACTATTTAATTTCTAGTTTCCCAGATATAACCACCGCTTCTCGAAATACAAAACATGGCGTAGAGCATGTCATCGAAAAGAAGTGGACTTCGTTTTCAACAAAGCTATGCGGACTTCGTTCCAATGGCGACCATGTGGGAATTATCGTCGGTTGAATGCTCAAACAGTTCCAGACAGATTTATTCATTGACACTTCTCTTAACTATTTTCTGTATTTTTGTAACTAAATATGGTAACAAGGTTTTTTTTTTTTAAATTTCCCCCTTAAGGCCCATTTACACGATACCACTCAGTCGTATGATTTTTCGAAATAAAAATCCGATGAAATTCATCCGAATGTCACAGAGTCATACTGACATTATTTTTGCATACTTAGGCCATTTACAGCATCACACTCAAGTCTTATGAAAGCAGCTGTTTAGAATAACACGCAAATTTATTTTGAAATTTATATTTTATTTCCACTTTCATTGTTTTTGTTTACCTTTTCTTTAATATTACCAAAAAAAAAAAACAACTCTGGTCCAATGAAAATGGCAAGTTTTTAGAAATGTTTCTAAAACCATCGGACTTCGAAAATAAAATCCTACAGACTGTCAATTTCAAAAGTTTTTCATAATACTCGACTTTTTAACAGGTCGTATTACAAAGTGTGATAGTGTAAACTGGCCTTTACTTGTAAATATTATTTTGTTAAAAACTCTGTACATGATATGGAAATTGTTATTTAAATTTGTAAGTAGAAAAGGAACAAGCTTTCTTAAACTCTTTAAGAAAATTGCTAACTTATTGTTATCAAAATGTTATTTAAAGAAATAAAATTGAATTGAATTGAATTGAATTGTAATTAAATGTGCATGTATTTTGTAAAGCCAAATTATAACTAACAAGTAAGAAAATTATAGTCGGTCTAGACCGACTATACGATACCCTATACCATGCGTTTAGAGATTCTATCTCTCAGGCCCAACTAACTGGATATAGAAAATAAGCATAAACCAAATTTGAATGGGATTTTTATTAATTTTTTCGGCTGCAGATATGAAAAAGTTCATATCGGATGCTATATCAATATGGGGACTAAGCCAAAAAATGGACCGATCCTGACCATGTTTGGTAAAGTCTCTTGTATTTTGCAAAAATTTATACAAACAAAATTTGAGAAGAATCAGTGCAATATTTTTGTTTTTTGATAGATTTAGGTGAAGATCGGGAAGCAGCTCTATATGGGGCCTATGACTAAGAGTTGTCCAGTGGGGCTAATTTTTGGACTACTCATTAATGGATATAATATATACATACAAACCCAATTTGACTAAGATTTGTATGAGAATTTGGATCTTATGGCAATATATGTTGATTTCATAGGGGTCATTTGTAAGGGGGCTAGGTCTGAACAAGAACCGATTCTCACCAATTTCAATAGCGTTCATCCCATGGCCGATAAAAGATCAAATACCAAATTTCGTCAAAATATATTCATATTTACGACCTGCAGTTTGATTAAAAGCTTTACATGGACACACAGACGGACGGACGGACGGACGGACGGACATCGTTAAATCGAATCAGATAGTGATTCTGATTCGATCGGTATAATTAAAGATGGGTGTACGTCAAATATTTTTGGTTGTTACAAACAGCAGCACAAAGTCATTATACCCAAACCACATAGTGGTATAGGGTATAACAATTGTCATGTCTTAGCATAATTTTTCCTGTAGTATAATTATTAGATATATTCTTGTTGTACTGGAAAGAAAATAGATAAATAAATAAATAAAAAATTCTTTTATGAGTAGTCCTACTTGAGAGTATCAGCTAAGCGATCAATTTGTCGGTAAACATGTCTTCTTTGAAGACACTACAGAAGATTGGGTAGCCAGCAGACAGCTCCAACTTTCTCGATCACTGGGACATTTTGCATCCAACTAGACCTGCTCTTTCAGGTTAGTCTTTTTTAACCCTTATGTGCGCGACAAAAAAAATCACCTTCTATTGCGCTGCAAGGTACCCGGATACCTACATAGAATTTACGTAGAAAACTTGAATTTTCGCACTAAATATCTAGTTAAAACGTATAAAAGCAAACGCTTGTAATATATGTTTAGTACTAGTATAAATGATTCCCCTTTCTGCTTATTATTATATGTTCAACTTATCGTTTGAACGATGAAGTTGACATTTTTTACGTAAAATAAGCAAAATGAATTCAAACGCGTTTGCTCTACAATATTTAAATCTATTGGCATATATAATATGTTAAAGGAATTAATAAGCGATGAAGAAGATTTTATTAACTCTGACGGCGATGAAGGATATATACCACGGCTGAAACAAATAACGCTGGAAACTTCAGATACCGGAATGGACTGTATAATAGAAGCAAATGAAGATTCGTTTGACTAAGAAGTAAGTGCTGATTATGAGAATGGTGAAGTTCAGACAAGAAGTAAACTTTGTGGTAAGGGTGGAGCTTGCTGGCAACTTAGCCCATTTCCAGAATGCCAAACTATGAACCAAATTATTTTACTTCAACGTGCGAATGCTGCAAAAAAATAAGTTATTAGCCGCAAATAAATATTTAAAAGTATTTTGTTATGTGAAATATGTGACATAATTCTTAGAGAAACAAATAGTAAAGCATATAATATAAAACCAGAATATAACGCAAGGCATTTACGTACAATATCTGATAAAGCAGCTTGTTTTCGAGACCTTTGGATGAAGATAAACTCCAATTTAGGTTAAACTCATAAACCTAGTGAATGGATAACTATTGATGAGCAGATGCATGGATACCATGGGCATACCAATTTTATGCAATATATGCCATCAAAACCTAAAAAATATTCAATAAAATATTATGGGCTTTCGATGCACGTAACACTTACCCTCTACATGGTCAAATGTATACCAGCAAATCACCAGAAAGCAAGCGTCAAATTAAAATAGGAAAAAAGAATGTTGTAGATCTTTGTTTTCCTTTTAAAAACTCAGGAAGAAACGTTGCTTCAGAATTTTTTTTACGACTTAGAACTAGCAAGAGCAAGATCTGCACTAAAATTTTATTTCTTTTATTTATAACAACTTCAAAAAATATACTTACAATGGCCGCATTTCCTTATAAAACACGTATAGGTACCCTGGTACCTTCATGCGCAGATAAGGATGTTAAGAGTAAATTGGTCTGTCATGCAAATTACAAAAAATATTTTAGCTGTACGAATGAAAAATACTAAATTGTTTAAAAGTTAGTAATTCTCAAGAAGTTTCAGACATGCAGATTATAAACTTCAATGAAAAAATTTTGTTTGAAAACGCAAAAGGTACCCGGGTATATAGGTGCGCTCATAAGGGTTAAGTTCAGTCTTGAAAATACCCAAGTTTTTCCATTCCTTCTAATTGAAGTGCCAAATTATTGGCAATCTCCCTCAAAAACATTCCAGATTTCATCTAGGGCTGCTCTTAGACAGACAGTTTAGCAAGTTCTTTGTTTCTAGCCAATTATTTGCAGCAGGCTACTACACTCTTTAAATCTTCTTTAATTTACAAACGAAGTATCTTCTCTTTTTAAGCACAGTGTTTTCCAATTTACTAAAGCCAAAAGATATACAACTCTTTATATGTTATGTTTACTTAAGATGTAAGAAGAAGTTGAGAAAAAAAATGCAAAGCCAAAAAAGGGATAATCCATTTTTATGTTTTATGGGTTACGAGCCTTTTTCCTTCACAGAAAATATATACTTATACAAACCATATATACGAGTAAAGTAACCAAAAAGTTTTTTTTTAACAGTAATGAAAGCTTTTCAAAAATAAATATGTCGAAACGTATTAACAAAGTATGCTTTTATTTATATCAACAAAAACAAGTAAGAATATTTAATATTACAGTCGGTCCAGACCCACCATTTAATACCCTGCACATTATATCCAATTTTACTAAGGCAATCGTTGAATATAGAAAATAAGCATAAACCAAATTTATATGATATTTTTATCTATTTGTGGTATGCAGTTATGAAAACTTTCTTATCGTATGCTATTTTTGTATGAGGACTTGGTCAAACAATAGACAGACCATGGCCATAAACCAAACTTGAAAAAAATAGAGATCGGGATTAAGCTTTATATGGAGAGTATGACAGAAAATGGTCCAACTATGTTTATTTTTGTACTTTTGATTATTGCATAAGAGCTACATATAAATCAAATTTTATCAGCACATATATGATTATCTGAATCTTGCGATCATTTTTGTCATTCTGATTGGGGTTATTTGTATGGGAGGGAGATTTGAAGATAAACCGATTTTCACCAACTTCTATTGCGTTCGTCCTGTAGTCTATAGAAACTGATATGCTAAACACTTAATTGCTTAATGAACACTTAATCGCTTAGTTGACTCAGAAAGTTATTTTTCATCGATCTATATAACTGAAAGTAGGTCTAGGGTAGGGTATAAAAATCAAATGTATTCTCATTAAATAATTTTTATCAAATTTTAGTTTTTACCAAACCGTAGAGGTTAACACATGCATGAAATAAAATATTTATCCCTTTTAGAATATTACACATACATTTATAACTTACATAAAAGCCTATCGGTGGCAAATAGGCCTATTGCTCCGTAAGGTAAATAAAAATAAGTTTGTTGATTAATCAAAGCTTATAACTCTTTCGTCCCCCACCAAAAAAAAAAACTTTAACGCATATATAAACATAGATTTTATTGCTTGAATTTAAATTTTATTTTTCCTGTATTTGCCCACTATCGAAGAACGAGCTAAAAAAAATTAAATTATAGTCCTCGTTTTAAAATATTTACAACTCTGATGTGATAGAGAACAAGTTAAAAAAAATGGTATAGATTTTACTGCTCCTCTTATGAGTTGATCTCTGGATATACGCAAAATCCATAGCAAGTCATTAAATTGTTCCAAAGAAACTGTAAATAAGTCAAAAAGTATCAGAATACTATTTCAAGGGTTTTGAAGGATTTCATCTAAAGAGATGAAATGTGCCAAAAATGAAAAGTGTCATGACCCCTGCATTAGCCTAGAGATATAACAATCCACGATACAACAATCCAGGACACAGCCTATAAAAGGGATTTTTTTATACCCTATAACATATTGAAGTCAGGGTATAATGATGTTTGTAACTACCAAATATTTTTTTCCTAGACGCATCTTATATTATACCGATCGACTCGGAATCACTTTCCGAGCCGACTTAGCAATGACCGTCCGTCCGTCTATCCGTCCGTCTATCTGTGTCTATGGAAACTTTATAATCAAACTACAGGTCGCAAATATGAATATATTTTGATGAAATTTGCATATAAGCCCCTATCCGCCATAGGATAAACGCTGCTGAAATTGGTTAAAAATCGGTTCATGTTCGACTTAAATTGCCATTATATGAAAATTAGTACATAGATCCCGGACAAATTGGGTTTGTTAATATTTATTACATCCATCTATCCCCATGTAAGGCTGATTCCCAATCTTCACTTAAATCTTTCAAAAGACAAAAATATTGCACAAATTTTTCTCAACTCTGGTTTGTACATATTTTTCCAAAAAATATGTGACTTTAGTAAATACGTTCAGGATCAGTCCTTTTTTTGACCTAGTCTCCACATAAGGATAGCATTCGATATGAACGTTTTCATATTCAAAGGAAAAAGATTAATAAAAACACCACTCAAATTTGGTTTATGCTTATTTTCTATATAAAATTAGTTGGACCTAATAGATAGGGTCTCTAAGCGCCTGGTATATGGTATCTTATAGTCGGACGGGACTGACTATAATTTTATCCGTGGCCAGATAATTCAATCAAAATCATGTATGGGTGATTATAAAAAAAGACTCAATTTTTTTTAAGCTAGATCGAAGGTTTTAAAATGTGGTATTCCAGCAACTGATGGATCAAAGAGAGCATGTAGCAACTGAGACTCAAAATATCCGGCACAACCTACTTCCACTGCAGCCACGCAAGAACGAGAAAATTCCTTCGATTCAAGTGCTGTTAGATTGAGATTTGTCCTATTAACGTGACACGATAACGTAGTTCCAATTATTATTTGCAATATCTCAGAATATGCTTATTCTCTATTCGATTGAATAACTGCATTAATTTCTCGTTTAATGACATGTGTTAGTTGGTGTTAGCACAGTTTATTAGAAAAAATGAACTCATGGACTGGACCACTAGTTGGCTGATGAAGTATTTCATTGAGAGGAAATTGGGACCCAATAATTTAACAGATTCTTTTATTGGCATATACTGCGTACTCTGGTAGTCCACAAGTGGCCTCCTAACCCTTTCCTAATACAGACTTTTGGAAATTCACGTTTTCCAACGTGTTTTCCTTTAGTAAAATTATGTTTAAAGAGGCTCCCAGAAGCAGCATTGAACATAGTCAATGGTATGATACTAACTTTCAGGATACAAGTGCATCGCCACTGTAATGTAAATCTACTTCTCTAAGCCAACAGTATTAGGTATAAGCATATATTTAGAGCACCTAAATATATGTTACTAAGAGCCCTCTTGACACTCATAGAAATCAAATAATGAGTTTTCGCTAGAAGGTGGAGATCTGAAGCCGTCTATTAAGTATACAATGATTCCATTGGTTGAATCGCCACTGTAAAGAGTAAAACTTATGAGGAACCATCGCTTCTCACTCACCTTTTTGCAGGAATATAATAAAAAGGATTCCTTCTTACCTGTTCTTTGACATTAGCTCTAACGCCTTAGATTATTTAATAAATATCACAAGGTACTTCGGTACATCAGAGAAGGCAATTTCAGTATCATCGAATGAGCTACGATTGCAGGTAGGAAATAAAGACAAATACGGTTTGCTCCCCAATCGTAAATACTTGTACTTCTGAGAGCTTCAAAAAATTTCTCTGTATTGATATAAACTGCTCATTTACGGTATTGCAACGGTACTGCAGAAAACTTCCTTCAAGTAACCAAGCTTTAGGTTCAACGTTAGATTCCAAGAAATGGCGTATAAGTCGAGAAGTAAAAGGTGATCTCAACATAGCTGTTAGTCACCTGTTCAAAAGCATGCTTTTAGTCGGTTAGATATTCCCAACATTCATTTAACAAGAACTCTTGGTCTAGAATACTGGCCAAATATTTTATTTAAAAAAATTAAGAAAATTTAAGTCGGTCTAGACCGACTATACGATACCCTATACCAGGGTTTAGAAACCCTATTTCTTCGATTCAACTAATTGGATACAGAAAATAAGCATAAACCAAATTTTGTTGGCATTTTTATTAATTTTTTTGGCTGCAGATATGAAAAAGTTCATATCGGGTGCCTTATTTATTATGGGACTAGGTCAAAAAATGGGCCGATCACGATCTTATTTGGTAAAGTCACTTATATTTTTAAAAAATATATACAAACCAAATTTGAGAAAAATCTGTGCAATATTTTTTTTTTTTTTTGATAGATTTAAGTGAATACCGGGAAGCAGCTCTATAAGGATTATTTTATGTATACAATAAGCACATGCAATTTGACTAAGATGTATATGATAATTTGGATCTTATGGCAATTTATGTCGATTTCATAGGGGTCATTTATGTGGGGACTAGGCCTGAATATGGATCGAATTTCACCAGTTTCTACCGCTTTCATCCCTTGGCTGACGAAAGTTTATGTACCGAGTTTCATCAAAATATATTGATCGTTGCGACCTGCAGTTTGATTACAAGGTTTACATGGAACTCAAATGCACGGACATTTGGACAGACGGACGGGTGGATATCGCTAATTCAACTCAGAAAGTGTGTCGATCGGTATAATAAAAGATGGATTGGTAACACATATAACAACTCCCGTTTAATGTTATTAATTTTCGAAATATATTAAGACTATTACTTAAAATTACCGAAACGCGATAAGGAGAATTTAGCCGATACTTTAATGTATGACATACTTATGGATGAACATATCATATCATTGTCATAAGTGAGGTTATACAATACATACATATGTATTTCTTATTAAAGATTAAATGATTTCTTATAAGTATTGAGTAAAAATAAATCTTTACCAATATAAATATTCCATATTATTGTTTAATGCGAAAACCATTTCTAAGTAGAATAACCTTTCTTTTGGTTTTGATTGAGTTTTTGTTTTCCTTTTAAATATGGCCTAGTTTTATGTCTAACCATTACGTGCAACACATTTTGTATTTATGTTTTCGAATATAATGTGTTGTGTTTGATTTCTTGATTTTTATCAGATAACTCAAGTGGCAAATCGGTTACACACTTCAATTTTTGACCTCTTTAATATGATACAACATTTGCTTACACCCACTAAACAGACAGACATTTCGGATAGTGGCAAGAAATGTATCAATAAAAAAATATTTTATATACGCCCAAAAATGCCATTGCAGAATGTAAGGACGCCCTTAAGGATTTTAGTAAGAAAAAACATTTTGTTCAAGTTTCCTTTTATAAAATTTCATTAACATTTCACACAACACATATATATTTGTTTGTACATTAATGTTTGTTTAATAAAAGTTTTTAAAGATATCTTCCGATTTTTTATTGCAAAATAAGATTTGTCACACTAGAAATTTATTTAATAAAAATTATTGACTTAGATATATAGTAATGAATGCTATTATATAGTTAGTCTAAACCAGCCCTCGACATTCGAGTGAAAGTTCTAGGAAATTTCATTATTTCATTCATAGATAATTTTGTAAAAGCTTATGTAAGAGCTACGCTAATCAATATAAAGCCAATTCACAATTCAACACAAATTTAATAAACATAACTTAAAACGAAGTTTACTCAAAACAGTAAACCAGATGGTGAACATCTGTAAAGAAATACCTTTCAAATGGTATATTTTTTATCAAAATCGATTGGTAATTGAAGGTGTAGAATCGCCATTTACAGAGTAAAGGTAACGTTGCACAGTGGCGCCCGTAGAGCAAACGAGGTTGCAAAAATCAAAATTTTCATGTGCGCCGGCGAAGTTTTGAATAAACCCATGTTATAGGAAACTTTTCAACGATTTTAAATATGCTAATCCTAATAATATCACGTTTTTAGTTTAGAAGATATAACCGTTCAAAGTTGACCGACTTTCGGTTTTTCAAAAAAACACACAATTTTTAGTCAATTTGTTGCGATTTCAGGTGTAATATCATGAAAACTAGGTAACGAATCGCCTAATTTTTTATTTGTATTGATTGATGTATTTATTAGATGTATATTGATAAAAAAAAAATAACTCTTTGCTTTGTGTTTCTCCTGGTAAATTACTATTTAAAAACTATCCGATTTTTCACAATTTTTCAACTTTGACGGAAAATAAAAAAAGTCTATATTTTCTATATTTGCCATATTTACAAAACATGTTCTTTGATTATTTCTTTACATTATTCAAAAGGTCTTATCTGCCCGTACGTGCCCGTTTGGCTTCTAGAGATAAAAAGGTTAAAAAGACATGGTTGCAGAAATTGTATGGCTTGCATGCCTTACATGTTTCGACTGACAGTAGTTTGAAAATTGCATTTTAAGCCTGTGAGCCTCTGCCAAAGTCTACTCCAAATATTCTGTTACAAACACAGGATGCACAAAAGCTACTCATTGAAATTCGCAGGTACGCACCTCACTTAAAAATTACTTTGGAGTACAAATGGTCAAGAACAATATTGACTTATGGTCCCTCAGGTATGCACAAATCTTATTTAGACACGAGCATAATATCAAAAAAGCATAATTCAGCCTAAGTCCATATGCATGCAGGGAACAGGTAAATTTTTAGGCATGGTAGCATAAGCCTATATATTGCAAAATAAGCATAATGCATGGATTAGTCTACGACTGAAAGTTGGCGCAACAAGTACTGAAACCATGGCGTTAAACAATATAAAATTATTTGAACTGTTTAGAAGGTCAACCACACCAAAGTTTTTCACGGAAGCTGCTTTAGAAGGACTTGATAGCTTATAGGGAAATATTGAGAGAAGCGAAATTATAAAAAATAATTTTTATCTGATATATGCAAATATTAAGGCAAAATGGGTGAAATCTAATCGAACCATTCAGAACTTCAACTTCAAATACGAGGACTGGCTTAATGTAGACACCATCCTGGATATATTGGCAGTAGATAAACCCACTACATCAACCAGAGGAGCAAAAGGAAGGCCAAAAAAAGTGTTGAGGAGTGTTAAATTACCACAAGAAAGAGGAAACTTGCCGATGCCACCAATGACTTGACCACGAAAGCATTTATCGGACGCGCTGTCTATTAAATATACAAAGGATAGTGAAAGAGTTAAGTCGCAGATTACAAAATCTGTTGCTGATGCAAGCTCACTGCGACCAAAAAGGTTTAAGGAAAGCATTCCCACGCCCACAAACGCACACATTAAAAAGTATGGTTCCGCAGAAGCCTTGGCCTTGTTTATGGACTTACAACTTTCCAAAGAAAAATATGAGATACTACGGGCATCCTTGATGCGACACGGGGCTGAAGTTTTACCAGGATACAAGCATATTACGCAAGCCAAAATAAATTCACGACCACTGCATACGGAGTTTACGGAAGTCTCTGTGAAAGCCAATCAACAGGATCTCATGGGCCATACAGCAAAACGGTTGTTGGAGAGTATTCCTGA
Source organism: Cordilura impudica (assembly GCA_963682025.1). Lineage (NCBI taxonomy): Eukaryota > Metazoa > Arthropoda > Insecta > Diptera > Scathophagidae > Cordilura > Cordilura impudica. Next base: position 108,059,979 of record OY821517.1, read on the forward strand.
AAATGAGGTGAAAATTCTTCCTGAGAAACTGACATTGATCAGCAAATGGGGCTGCGATGGATCAAACGGACAAAGCGTTTATAAGCAAAGGATATCTTCCGATGACGTTACAATATCTGACGGAAATATGTTTATGGCATCTGTTGTTCCTTTGCGGCTTAAATCTGATGTTTCCCTACACTGGAAAAATCCACGTCCGTCATCGGTGCATTATTGCCGACCAATAATGTTTCAGTTTGCAAGGGAATCGGCAGAACTCATAAGGACCACGGTGAAGGACATCGAAGAACATATAAGCAAGATTAAGCCTACAAAGCTGCAAATTGGAGAAGGAAAATATATTGAATGCAATTACGAGTTCCACCTGATCATGGTTGATGGAAAAGTCGTAAACGAACTGACAGGAACAACCTCAAAATTGTCATGCCCGATTTGCAAAAAGAGTCAGAAGAACTTTGGTAATTTAAACGATTCTACAAACGAGGAGAATTACGAATATGGAATGTCACCATTGCACGCAAGGATAAGGTGTATGGAGTTCTTGCTAAAACTGGCGTATATCCTACCACAAGAGGAGGAAAACTTCGATGAAAATACATCAATAAAGGATAAGGAAAAGATCAGAAAGAAGCAAATACAGGATGCTTTTTTTAAACAAGTTGGACTAAAAGTAGACTGTCCCAAGCACGGATACTGTAACTCAAACAATGGAAACACTTCTAGGAGACTTTTTGAAAATGATGAGGCGTAACTAGAATCACTGGAATTGACAATCAAATCGTGAAAAGATTGGGAACGATCTTGAATGTTTTAAACTGCAAAGAAAATGTCAATTCAACAAAATATGGAGAATATGCATCGAAAACTGCATTCTTTTAGCAGAAATATATCCACAGAAAAACTGACCCCGACCGTCCATAAAAATATTGGCGCATGGCAAAGATATAATTGAGTACCAGTCTTTGCCAATTGAAGAGCTTTCTGAAGAAGCACAGGAGTCTCTTAACAAATTTTATAAAAATATAGATTGCAGAACACATTCAAAGCATCAAGGGTAAGGCAAAATGAGGACCTCTTCAACATGTAGGCAGCATCTTCCGATCCACTTATTTCTTCCCTGCGGCATGTGAAGTCACGAATAGAGTTAGAAAATAATTATAGTTTAGAAATGATTGGTCTTTTAGATATACCTTCTCTTACGAATTGTGATGAATATTTTACAGAAAATTGAAAAAATAAATTTAAAAAAGAAGTAATTTTTTTTTTTGATTTGTTGGGTAATAATTGAAAACATAAAACTCTAATGAAAAAAAATAAAAACAATCAAAAAATTTAAAAATAATTTTTTTTAGTTACCATAAAATTGATTTTTCTACAAATTTTAACTTTGATAACCCATAAGTAGGCCCCTACAAAGCGTAGCACCCCTTCCAAATGTTCACTTAATAGGCTGAACAGTTATCTATCATATGCTGTTTAAATTGTTCAATTATGTTATTCAATTCAAAAGATATGATTTTTGCAACGAAAAAACTCAAATGGCGCCACTGTGCGTTGGTCGATATTGAGTTTCTATTTGCAATTGTATATTCTTCCTTTATTTACATGTTTTAACAAATTTGATATTTACATATGAGATCCTATCTCGACATATAGATACTGCAACAAATAATATATAGGATCTAAATTTATTAAATAATTTTAATTTTATTTTTTAATGATTTTTAAAGGGAATTGGGAGGATAAAACATTTATATGATTTAATAGATTAAAATACTATCTGAAAATATTTATGTGCTTAGGAGGTTTATTAGAAATAATAGACCTATATAAGCACATAATTTTCAATTTGGTGATTTGTTTTTAATCTTACGTTGTTTCTCTACATTCTTTTTTATCAGTTGGCAAGAGGAATTTTCAATTTTGGCAAAGTAATTGGTACTAATCCTTGTTATGAAATCAATAATTTTTTCATAACCTATTTCTTCAGAAAGAAGATATGTAAGATACGTCCAGTGGCTCTTTATCATCATTTTAACACATTTGTTTTGTATAATTTGTAAGCGTTTTAGGTGGCAGTTGGCAGCGTCCCTCCAAATAGGACACGCGTATGTTAATATTGGCCTTATAAAACTTCTTAAGTGTAGACTTTTGTTTTTGGGGTTTAGAAATTACCTTCTATTTAGTAGTGGCCATAATACTTTAAATGATTTTATAGCTTTTTGGCACGTAGCCATAATATGTTGTTTAAAAGTAAGCTTTTTGTTCAAGACAACTCCGATATATTTGACATCGTTAAGTACATTTATGGTATTATTTCCAATAAGAAGATGACGTCTGGCTGTCTTTTGGGAGATTTGTTGAATGGAAAAATTATTGATTGGGTCTTGTTTGGATTAATTTTGATTTCCAATTTGTGGAAGATATTGAGTTTCTAAAATTGTATTTTTGTAGTAATAAATAAATAAAAGATTTTTATGTAAGGTTAACGTGAGATCTAGTAAATACAATATTGACCAGGACATATGAATATTAACCTTAATAATAAAATAAAACTAACTGTTCTTCTTTCAGCTTTTTAAGGAATTTTTGCAAAATTAATATTTGCAAACACTATTATTTTAATTTTAATTTAATTTCTAAAACTCTAAACTTTGAACTTACGTAATCGAAAATAAATTTCAAGACCAGTCTGCTTCGAATTCAGTACAAAAATGTTTTATTATAAATTCAAAATGGAGCCTTAAAGCTAAAAATTCAAATTTCCCAAGCATTTTGACATATAGTGATGACGATTCAATATTAAGATTCATTATAGCTGAAAAATTAAATAAAATACTTAAAGGAGTTAATTCATAAAATTCAAAAATATTACAAGAATATAAACTACAAAAATATAAAATATGAAAAATATAAAATGATGAGAAAATAATAATAAAATAATAAAATATAAAAATTCATGAAATTACCAAACACTAATATCGAAGTCAACATTAAAATTAACAGTGCAGCCTGTTGAATAAAAATTTGTCAATTTTATATATTAAATAACTTTGGCTCTTATTGAAGCAACGTATTAATCGTTTTAAATTAAACTTGAAATAAATTTAAGATTACGTTGGATAGTGTTGAAACAGCACGAAAATATTTTGAAACGAAATGAGTTCATGTTTAACCCTATAAAAAATCCAAAAACTAACGCTACTTTAGAACAATAAAAAAACATTCTTATTGTATGTATTATTATTGATGAAGTGCAGTGTTGTACATAATACGTTAATTTAATTCTTATAATCTCATAATGTCTGAAATGTGTGCCACCAAAGTTTTCTTGGAGCTTAGGGTTTGAAGCAAACCATAGGTTTACAAAAAGATATTGTAAAATTATTAACTCCAAAGCATTAACGCCATGTTACGATAAATTTCTTGTGTATTATGAAACTGGAATCGCAAATATCCTTGAATAAAATAACATCAATATAACTGGAAATGTTCATGAATTTTGTCACATGTTTGTACATTTAAAAATTAATTTTGATAATCATAAAATAGCTTCACATATTAGATAAATATTTATGTACTACGTAAAGCCAAATTATTACTAATAATTGTTATGCTTTCGCATAATTATTCCTAAACTGTAATTATAAAATTTATTATCTTTGTACACGGAAGCAAATACATAAATATATAATGTTGTATTTTATTCTATTAACTTAATTTTCGCAGAATTTCCAAAGGGAATTTCCATGTTAAAAGCTTATCTTAAAAATGTATATCCTATGTTATAAAGTTGAAATTCAGAACTTTGAAGATCGTTTCCAATCAGATGTAGTTGATAAGTTAAAGGATGAAACAATTATAAACCAACATGAATTTACAAGCCAACCTTTATATCTTTCTCCAATTCACAAAATCTAGAAAATGATTTTTTTTAAACTTTATTTCATTTATGTTATATGTGTTTATAAGCAAATACATATATAATGAAATAAATTAGTTTTTTTCTACAAAACAGCTTTACTTAAATATTATTTCGATGTAGGAATGATTTCAAATTAACATGAAATTTCATGTTATTTCAACAAGTTTCCATGTTGTTTCAATATGGCCTTCATATTAATTCTAAATGATTTAATAATTAATTAAACATTAAATATGTATTAATTAACATGAAATTCATATTATTTTATAATTTAATAATGTTGATTTTATAAGGACTTTACCATTATTTCAACATGATAATCGCTTTGAATCAACAGTAATTACAGCGTTAATTTAGCGTGGTTTCTAATTGCTTTAAAGTGGAAAAATATCATTTTGTCTTATTATAAAGTCGTGCTAAATTAACATGAAATGCTTCTGAATCAACATCATTGGTAACAAGAAAGAAAATTAGTTTTAATATTTTAAAATGCAATAGATTTTCATCAATAATATTCATAAAACAAAGTCAATATAAAACGGAGGTATCTATCTACCAAAATCAAATGAATTTCGTTTTCCAATCAAACATATTATAAAACTGATATAATTGAGGTAAATCAAAAATTGGTGATTGCAATTACTAATTATTTTATAACAACTTTTTTAAACCAAAAATGTGTTGACAGATATCGTTACAAAATATTGATTAAAATACTATAAATGAAGTTTGTATTTAGAATTATTTTAACCTGTATTGGTATTTGGAACGAAAAGGAACCAGCATGAATAAAAATAATATTGTAAATGCCAACAAAAAAAAAAAAAAAAAAAAAAACAAGTAAGAAAATTATAGTCGGTCTAGAACGACTAATCGATACCCTATACCATGGTTTAGACACCCTATCTCTTTGATCCAACTAATTGGATTTAGCAAATAAGCATAAACCAAATTTGAGGGGAATTGTTATTAATTTTTTTGTCTGCAGATATGAAAGAGTTTATATCGGGTGCTATATTTATATGGGGACTAGATCGAAAAATAGACCCATCCTAACGACATTTTGTAAAGTCACTTATATCGTTAAAAAATATATGCAAACCAAATTTGAGAAAAATCTGTACAATATTTTTGTTTTTTAATAGATTTAACTGAAGATCGAAAAGCAGCTCTATATGGGACCTATGACTAAGAATTGGGATTATTTTGGACTACTGAGGGATACAATAAACACATACAAACACAATTTGTCTAAGATTTATGTGATAATGTGGATGTTATGGCAATTTATGTCGATTTCATAGGGGTCATTTCTATGGGGACTAGGTGTGAACATGGACCGAAGTTCACAAATTTCAACAGCGTTCATCATATGGCTGATGACATCGCTAAAACGACTCATAAAGTGATTCTGAGCTGATCGGTATAATAAAAGATGGATCTAGGTCAAATATATTTGGTAGTTACAAACAGCAGCACAAAGTCATTACACCTAAACCACACAGTGGTATAGAGTATAAAAATTGTTAGTTTAACCGAATTTTTATTTATTATGTCACTTTTTAGATGTAAAATAAAAACACTTCTGAATATGGTGTGAAAATTTTATATTATTTATATATAAATCAAAACCACAAAGTGTAACATATTTCCAAATTATTAAAAAAAAACCAACGCAGAATCAAAAAGTGTACATGAAATAACCGAAGGAAGGAATAAAAAGATGTAATTGAGTCCGCATGGCATGCATTTTTTGTGGGAATTTTTGGTTTAAGTAAAAAAAAAAACAAGTAAGAAAATTATAGCCGCTCTAGACCGACTATATGATACCCTATACCATGCGTTTAGAGACCCTATCTCTCCGGTCCAACTATTTGGATATAGAAAATAAGCATAAACCAAATTTGAGTGGGATTTTTATTAATTTTTTGGCTGCAGATATGAAAAAGTTCATATCGGATGCTATATCTATATGGGGACTAGGCCCAAAAATGGACCGATCCTGACCATGTTTGTAAAGTCTCTCGTATTTTGCAAAAATATATGCAAACAAAATTTGAGAACAATCAGTGCAACATTTTTCTTTTTTGATAGATTTAAGTGAAGATCGGGAAGCAGCTCTATATAGAGCCTATGACTAAGAATTGTCCCATAGGGATCATTTTTGGACTACTCATTAATGGATGCAATAAACGCATGCAAACCAAATTTGAGTAAGATCTATATGACAATTTGGATCTTATGGCAATTTATGTCGATTTCATAGGGGTAATTTGTATGGGGGCTAGGTCTGAACATGGACCTATTCTCACCAATTTCAGCAGCGTACATCCTATGCCAACAAAAGCTTATATACCCAATTTCGTTAAAATATATTCATATTTGCGGCCTGGAGTTTGATTAAAAAGTTTACATGGACACACAGACGGACCGACGGACGGACGGACATCGTTAAATCGAATCAAATAGTGATTCTGATTCGATCGGTATAATAAAATATTTTTGACAGTTACAAACTGCAGCACAAAGTCATTATACCCAAACCGCATAGTGGTATAGGGTATAACAAACAAAAGACATTCAGAAATTACTCCGGTAGCGGCAAATTTTCTCGATTAACATTCTGTAAGAAATTAATCTATTCGGAACTTACATGAATATATGTCTGGTAAATGCCCTGAAAATGCAAATTTAATGCTTTTTGTAGCTTTCTGGTAGAATAAAAAAGTTAGTTTCCACACCTGTGTTAGCGGAACAAATGTTTGATTGTCAGTACACCCATTTAAGTGCCAATAATATAATTTTTTTCAATGACAACATCCACGATTTTTTCAAGATTTTCACACAGTTTCTTATATCGGTTAACAAGCTACGCGGTGATCTGGAAGCCATTAGTTATTTTATGTGTGAACCTATGGTCCTAAGTCGATCTATAACGATACAACTTGAAACTGGGATAAAATTATTTTATTTAATAAAAGACACAAAGGCGATCAATCCACTGACGATATGATTGTGTAAGTTATAATTGTGTATGTGATTATCTATTTGTGTTGTAATCATTATAATGAGATTATTTAGATTTTTATTTATTTATTTAATCAAAAATTTAGTCATTATATAAATGCACATACTAAATATAATTTTTTTATTATTTGCTACAGCAGCTAGGCCTTAGCCGTAGTCCTACCTTGGTGTAGAAAACTAATTTTTTTTTTTTCAAAAATCTCTAAAACTGTTAACGATTGGCTAACCATTTTTCTTGACTTTTTCTTTATCATGTATATGAACCGAAATCGATTACTTTAAAGTTTCAAATCATACATGGAACGTTATTTTTCAATAACTTCAATTTGGTATGCTTGGTGTAGTTTTCTACTCGGCATAGGAAAGTTGTATGAAAATAGTACATTGTACGCCAAGTGTAAAAAGAAATCAAGAAACCAAACAATAATAAGTATTTTGTAAATGGTAGGCTATGGAGTTTTGATGCCGAAGTTGATGCCGGTGCTGATTTTGTTGATATTGAGTATTTGTTTGTCTCAAATGACAAAAGGCTTCGGAACGCAACAGCTATGCAAACAGCAGGACGCAATCGAACCGCTAATGTGTTGAGTCTAAGGCCAGGTACTACTAATACCACCTCATTGCACGTGAATGGTATAAATGGTGCTTTCTCGGTATTTTTTCCAACCGTATATTGAGAAAATCATTTTGGAAAAGTATGAAACCTATTAGGAATTCGATGCTTCATGCATAATTGGCTGTTTTGATATTGGCTGGCGTTCAAAAGTTGGTTGAATGTTATTGAATATATATGAATAACGAGCTGTCCGATATCACTTTCGATCTGCCTTTTTTCAGAAAAATTATGTCGAAAAAACAGTTTGAGTACTTGACCAAAATTATTCGATTCGGTGATAAAATTCATCATCTGTGGGATATGTGATCTGAAATGTTACCAATGCCTTTCTACCCTTACGTTACTGTAGACGAACCGCTATCTGATTTCCATGGAGGTTGTTTAATTATGCAAAGCAAATTAATATATTAATATGATATATATATATAGCTTAAAATTTTGGGTACTCGTATGTACAAAAACCTTCTATATCTGGAGAATACAACCATACCTTTGAAGAGCTTCTAAAGCTGCTTTAGAAAAAATCAACGCCAAAAAGTTTTATTGCATCTGGTCGAGGGCCTAAAAGGTTATAATTTTGCAATGTACAATTTCTTCACATCTTACGGGTTGGGTCAAAAATTACTACAAAACAAACTGACCATGGTTGAAACAATGCACAAGAACAAGCCCTCGATTCTACCAATGCAAAAAGGCTCCACTCTTTCAGTGTATATTCCAACTTACCAAAGATATTACACTTGTTTCCAAGGTTGGAAAAAAAATGTAAAGGCACAGTGTTGCAGAGCCTCTCCACAACAGAAGCTACCAGAAATAATATCATATTACAACCGAACTAAGGATGAAGTTGACACAGTTGTAAAAATGATTTCTGGATAAGGCTGTAAACGAAAAACCAACAGGCGGCCGGCCAATGGTTGTACTTAGTAACATGATTAACATATCAGCCTTGAATGCAACTAGTTATTGAACTTAGTTCAATACTTTCATATACTTTTAGGATTAATCCTAATTAGCCAAAAAATAACAAAAACGTGCAAAACGTCGGTTGGTTTTGCGCGATCTGGGACTATATGTACATGGCGCAGAGAAAACGAAGTACTACATCTACTTCTGTGTGGTAGAATATACCTGAACTAAACTCTGCCTCGAGTGTTCCATTACTGAAAATAAGAGGCAGATTCGTATATTACATGCAAGAAAAGGACGAGAAAGCAAATTGTAACCATGAGATTTCTTTGCGAAAAAACCGATTGCTAGGCTCACACAGACTAAATTGATTGCGTTCTTTGTGTAGAAAATATGTAGAACTATACTTAATTCATCACGTTATACGTAAAGACATACGTAGAACTGAATTTTCTTTAAATAAAATAATTTTTGTTTATAAATTAAACCTATTTCCATACAAAAACACAGAAGGAGTAGAAACCTACACAGAGGTAGGATTATGAAGTTTTTTCAGGGTAGGAGTACGGTTAAGCTAAGCATATAGTAGTTATAGTTATACAATTTTTATTAATATTTACAAAAAAGGTTAATATTTGGATTTAATTTTTAATGGTAGTACTTTTAATGAAGGCCATAATATATAGTGAAATCAATAAAATAGAATAATTCAAATATGATTATACAATTTAATACCTTTTAAATAACTTATAATTTGTTTAATGGAAGTGGCTGAAGGAGCGGGAGCGGGTTTGATCCTGAGAATATTTGATTCTATGGTTTATATATTTGGGGAAAACACAAAGGAAGTGTTCTATATTTAGTGGAATATTGTTGTCAACCACGAAATATACTAAATATGACCTGTACACGCCTTTTATTGTACCGAGCGATAGAAAATTAATTTTTTAAATGACGTGTTTCTATATAAACGCAAGCGACAACTTCAAATTTCAAATTATAGGGGAAACACAAGTTCGCAAGAAGTTACATTAAAAGTAATATTTTTGTAAAAATCAGCAAATTCAAAAATAAATAAACACATCGTTAAAATTGTTTTTACCAATGTCAATTTGATATGAATTCTTTTTTTCTTTTAGCAATAACGATAAGTCATAATTCTAAATTAAGGAAATAACTACGTATTTTTATCTAAATTGTTAAATTTTAAAACTTGATTACAAAGTATGTATCATATGGTATTATCGGTGATAACTATATATTTTGTTTCATCATATAAGATTCTGTTTAGTTTAAGTTAACCACCCTTTTCGTGAAACGTTGTTATTTGAATAAGAGTGAATTTAAAATCACATGAAATTGAAATTTTGGGTTTCTTGAAACCACCTTTATTTATTTAATGGAAACATATGTTTGAGTTAAGAACCATATGTTTGAGTTAAGAACATATGTTATCTAGAAATCGAGGTGCCATATGGTACTTTATTCAGTTTCAAAAAAAGTTTTAAGTATTTTGTGCATGTTTTTAGAAAAAGTATAAAGAAAAATATTTTCTTTTAAAATAACAACTTATTTGTTAATTTAATTGTTTTTGTTCTTCAATTTCATTCAATTAAAAATGACTTTTCTAATTTTAAAAAGTCAGGCATCACCAAAAAAAATTTAGATATTCAAATAAATTGGATTTGACTGGCATCACTACTGTTTCGAACATATGCAAAAAAATAAAAATATGTGATTTGATGAAAAATTTTTTTTTAATTCATTTATTTTCAATAATTAGTGCATAAAGAATCTATGTTATAATTGAAAAAATTATAATGGAAAATAGATTGTGCAAATAAAAGGTTTTTATTATAGTTATGAACAGCATCATCGCAAAAAGTGTGTTTTATTAACATCGACCACTTATTACAATTTTTTTTTTAAATCAGCGCAAAATGTAGACGTTTTTAAAATCATTTTTTTTTTCATAAAATTAATGTCTAATTTTTTAATATAATGACAAGGTTCAATAAAAAACATGTTAGAGTATAAATATCAATTAGTTTTTTTTATCTCTTAAGACCTGCTTAGTAGAAAAAAGGGCATTTGTTTTGATTTCACAAAGCCTTTTCTATGTGAATTAAAACGAGAAAAAATATTCTTATTGAAATTAGAGAACAGCAAAAAACTCGTAGTTTTAAGAATTTATTCATTTACGAGTTTTTTTTTTGTGATAGTGGTTTCAAGAACAGGGGTGAATATAAAAATTTAAATTTTTAGTAAAGAAAAAATATAAATCTATAATATTAATAAGCTCTAGACGATTTCTTGTGACCAATGTTTTGTTCTACCGTTTTATCCCGATTTTGATCGAACGTATGTTATTTGAAGGTAATTCATTTTAGCCGATTTGCAGATTTACAGATTTTTAAAATTTTTCCCTTATTTTGAGTAAATTGCATTTAAAGTTGCTACTAAGCCATGCATAAAATTATACAATGCTATGTGTGTGTTTATTAAATCTGTTAATGTGTTTGTAATAAAAATGAGTTTGTTTTTTGTGCTGATTTGTGAATTGGCTACAATTGATTAGCATACTTCTATGGACTTTATTTAATGAAAAAATAAAATTTCCTAGAATTTGCGCTCGAATTTCTAGGGTTGGAATCTGTTAGTATATTTTAATTTCTATATTTTATATCAATCAAAAAACCCTTATAAATGGCTATCACAATCAATAATTAAAATTAAATTTCCATTGTACCACCTTACAACATGATTGATACAATCGAATTTTTTTATAATATCAAGTGCATTTACTAATTAACGATGGTATGGTTCATATAATTCAGTAATCACAACAGATTAATGTGATAGTGCGTGGAACTACAAAAATTCGATTGCAACAACGAATCCATTTTCTGTGTGTATAGGGCATAAAAGTAGTTGAATTAATTGAATTTAAAATGATTTTTTTCTGTGTGAACTTGGTAAAAAAAATTAAATTATGCTAGCGAAAAAGGTAATGGGGGAAAATGCATGTTAAGTTTTTTTTCGGTCTCTAACCCTTCTGCATCCCTTGCATATGTGTCCTTCCTATAATCCTTTGGGTCAATATGACCCAACATTAAAATGTAGAATAAAATTTCAAATTTAATATAAGAAATTTATTTGTTTTGTGGTTTTTTTATTTATTATAATAAAAAATAATGAAGAGTAAAATAAATAATCCCTTCCTTAGCAATTATAAAAAAAGAAAAATATATATAAAATAAAATTAAATTTGAAATTCAGCCTTTTTTTTTTGAAGAATAAAATAAAAATTATATTTTTAATACTAATGTTTAAAAATTTAAGGATTCGTGTGACAATTTATGCACAGTGTGACCATGTGCTCCTTGCAAATAAATTTTTTAAAAGAATCACATTTAGTGGAATTCCTTCCATGTTGACAAAGGAAACACCGCTGTCAATTATTTGGTAAATTACTGGATAATGGTGTATTTGTACTATTTTGTTTTGAACATTGCGAGGCACCTGTGAGATTATTTTGTTCTGGAATATTTTTAACAATGTGGCAAGTTCTACTGGATACAGCCTGCGCCTGAAGCTTTTATTGAAAGTCCAGGCAGGATTCATATCAGTATAATATTTCAAAATAATGCAACAGGCATATCCTAGTTATTCATGCGCTTAAATGTGTAATTAGCAACTAGTTGATCAAGCGCATCAACTTCAGCTTTCGTTTGGTTCTAATGCTGTATTATTTCAGGTTTTTTTTCATCTTCTCTTACATCGGCTGAGTGATGAGAGAACTTAAGATGAGAACGTATTTATCATTAGAAAACGAAAAATCAGAGTTCAATACGGACTTTTTTTCATACCCAAAATTTGTTATTGTATGGACATTGTCAACTAATGAAATATTCCGACAAAGTAGTTGAATGGCAAAATTGTATCTAGTAAAAAAATTATCACATGTAATTGTGCATCCATTTGGGAGAGGGTCTGATAATGTTAGCAACACTCTCTCACCTAAATTAAAAATATGAAAATATAACCAAGTACTAAAGTCTCACCATGATTTTTTTCTGGCTGTGTATTTCTTGCTTTGCCTGTGTATACTTCCATATTCCAGGCATATTTAGTTGTGGAATCGCAAAGTGCCTAAATTTTTAAGCCATATCTGACGGGCTTTGATGGAATATATTGTCTAAAACTGCACTGACCTCGAAATGGTACCAATTGTTCATCTACAGCAACATTTTCACGTGGATTGTAAAAATTTTGAGCTGATTACTCCACTTATCCCAAACATATTTATCGGTGCAGTTTGTCATGAAGTCTTCTTTCCTCTCTATCTTCATAGTTGTCAAACCGTAGGCTTAAGACTCACCGTTGCTCGAAAAATAGGTCTTCCGTTTTTTCATTCCACAAGCTAGTGAGATTTATAAACTCCTGTCATTATTTGTAATCCAAGATATGGATCAAGCTGTATCGTATCAATTATTTCCATATAATTCTACACCTTATTCATTTTTCATTTGAATCACAATATTTTTTATATTTGGTGATATGAACAAATCGAATGAAGACTTTATATCTGTAACCATAGGTGTTACTCTTCTGGTAGGTCCAGGCTTATTCAACAAAATTTGCACTTTTGTCCTCAGATAAATATGTAACTGAAGAGCTGTGATCAATTTCTACTGCATCTTCCACATCCACGCTTTCACGCTATTATTTGATGATGAATATGAATCGTGTTCTGCATCGTTGTCGGGTGAAAAAATTTTGTTTACATCACTATCATCAAAAATGTCATCATCTTCGTCATTCATTATTTGATGCAAGATCACTAAGAATCTGAACCAATTTCATTATGGAACAGTCATATGTTAGAAATTTTATTTTACAATACTTACTTTTCTTCTTTGTGCCATTATGTAAAAATACTCATTTATGATAAATTACAAAAAAAAAAAAAAATAAAAAAATATACATATATGTATGCACGCTGATCACCGAAAATTAAACTGAACTCATATCATCATAAAACAAATTTCAAGAGATACCTTTGCGGGATTCTCCAAATCCCACCCACAGTTTGAGAATAATGAAATTTTGAATGAAAAAATATTCATTGAAAGCGATTTTATTGATCATTTGACTGAAAAAATAATTGATCGATGATGCTGAATGAAGATAAGCTCAATTCAATTATATTCAATTGGAAAAAAAGACGGTAAGTGGAATTCAACTTGCAATATCGCTTGTTGGCTCATATTGACCCAAAGGATATTAAATGTGTGTAAATCGTGTTTTGAAATGTGGAGGGGGGAAGAAAAACTTATATTTTATTATATACTTTTAAAAGCATAATTTTCGTCCATGTAATGGATAAATTAAATTTTCACGTTCATATCTTATAATTAAAGGGAAAAATTTTGCGTTTGAAAACCAAAATTGGGTCAAATTGACCCAAGGATTGCAGAAGGGCTAAGTATATCCTATGAAAACTTTAAAAAATGTCCAAATATTACCTTGTTCCCCGAAAATTTATTGTGTAGGGATGGTGGTTTTAGACCAAAGTCCAAATACGAAAACGTGTTCTAGGGAAGTTTTTTTTAGGTGAAAGACGCAACGTTGTCCAGACGGTATCGTCCAAGACGGTCAACGTTTCTTTTTATTAAAATTATTTGATTGGCGTCGAGACAGACGATCACGTCCAATCTCGTTCACAATCGTATTTTATTATTTTATTTTTGTATTTTAATTCATATGAACAAGTAAAAACATCCGTGTTTATTGTAATTAGATGTTTATTCGGCAAGTTCTGTTACAGGAATGACAATAATTATTTCTTAAGCTAAGATTATATTATGACTTTACATAAAGGGCAAAACAGACAAGATAAACTCATTATGTTATTAGACAAGTGAGAGTTGAGTTAATCTCTCTTTAGTAGTAAGCTAATAAACAAATCAAAAATGTAACTGCATATGTAATATAAGTTAAGTTAAATGTAAAAATTGAGTGAAATAGTTTTAGAAATTAATAAGAGCAAAATAACAAAAGAGAAAAACAAATAATAATCTATACAAGCAATTAAGTAATAAATGAGTAAAAATATAATAATTAGTATCAAAATATAAAGAAATAAATAAGTGACCGCTACACACTCCCCCTCTGCCTCAGAAATCGTCCCGATGATGTGGCAGCATCTAAAGCTAGAATCTTCTTTGGTTTTTAATTCGATTTGATCTTCTGATTTGGTTGTAATCATCGTTTGTTGATTCGATGATTGTTGAGTTTTTGTCAGTTGTTTGTAGTGTTGTTGTTCCCAATTGTTGTTGGGATGTTGTTGCAACTTGCTGTTGAGGTGTTGTTGTGTTTATGATAGTCGTTGCTTTCTTTTTAAAATGATTACTTGTTGTTTCTGAATTTGTTGTTGAATCGTTGTTGTTAGCTTCGTTTATTGACTGATTATATACAACTTTCGGTCTTCCTCTCTTTCTTAATGGATATATTAGATTTTCTTGACGGCCCTCGTATAATAAAAGATCGGATGCGTGATATGTTGCCATAGGTTCTTGAGGGTTTTCTTGCGATGCAATCGTATAACATGCAGATCCCTTTTTCGCCAATACTATATACGGGCCATCACGACGTGGTATAAATTTCGACGTTAACCCTTTATCCTTTTTACTTAAAATGTGAGTGGATATTAAGACACGATCCCCAACTTCTATTTTCTGTTGCGGTTTTCTTTTTAAATCAGCATAAAACTTATTTTTGTCTTGCATTTTCTCTTCAGTTTCTTTCACCAGCTTTAAAGTATCTGCTAGACGCAATAAATGTGGGGTAATTTGTGGAATAAAATTTTCAGCATTGACTATAGTCCGGAGATCATTTTGCACTTCGAAAGGAGCCCTTAATTCTCTTCCAAAAGTTAAAAACGCTGCAGTATAATTTGTTGTTGAGCATTTTGCAGTGTTCATTGCGAACCGGATTGCAGGTAACTTCTGATCCCATACACTGTGATCTTGTCCAACACATATAGAAAGTTGAACTTTTAAATCTCTGTTTTTCCTTTCGACTGGGTTTGCTTCGTGGTGGTATACTGGAGTAAAAGTTTGTTCAATTTTTTAGGCAAAATGTAAGTTTTTGCATTATCGCGGATATAAATTGAGTTCCATTATCAGAATGAACTCTTCTTGGAATTCCATATCTTAAAAGTATTTCATTTAGAATAATCATAGCACAATTTTCTGCCGATGCTTCAGCTAAAGCGAATAATTCAGTCCACCGACTGCACAAATTTTCAACTATCAGAATCCACTGATTTCCTTGAGATGTCCTTGGTAAAGGACCAAATAAATCTATGGCGATTATCTCAAACCTGCGATTACTGGATACTGTCTGAAGTAAACCAAATGGTTTCATATTAGATGGTTTGTATCTTTTACATTCTATGCAAGATTTTACATAATCTGCAATTTCAGCTCTCATTCTGGGCCAATAATAATTTGGAGTTATTCGATGAATAGTTCTATCGATCCCATAATGCCCTGCTGTTGGGTCATCATGATATTTAAATAGAATTTGGCTTCGCATTGATTTTGGTACAACCAATTGACCATTTTCGGTATCTTCTTCGGAACAAAATCTGTATAGCACTCCATCTAACATCAAATAACCTCTATTAGTGTGGCGAATAACATTTTCGTCGTCGTTTTCGAACGAATCAATAATAATTTTAATATCTGGATCTTCAAGCTGAGCCTTTCTGAATTCTTCTGCGCCTTTTCTTGGAAAATCGATATGGATTGAGAAGCATTCACAGCGCACATCATTATGTGTTTCAATTGGACAAGGAGGCCTTGAAAGCATATCAGCTACGGTATTTTGTCGACCAGGAGTATAACCAAACTGAATATTATACATTTGCAACTGAAGGGCCCACCTGGCAAGTCGACCTGTAGGACTTTTAAGACTAAAGAGCCACTTCAAAGGTTGATGATCAGTTAACACAAGTACTTCTGAGCCTTCTATGTAACTGCCCAAACTACTGCCAAAGCTTCGCGTTCAGTTGTTGAATAGTTTCGTTCAGCTGGGAGTAATAGCCTACTAGCATATTCGATAGGATGTTCCTCGTCTTTCTCCCCCTGGATCAATACAGCCCCAAGTGCATAATTACTGGCATCGGTTTTTAAAATAAATGGAAGATTTTCATTAACCTGTTGTAAAATTGGTGGTGATATTAAGAGAGCTTTGAGATTTTCAAATGCTTCTTGTTGTTTTTGTGACCAATTCCATATTGCCTTCTTTTTTGTTAAGTCAGACAGTGGCTTAGATACATCAGCAAAAGATGGAATAAATCGTCTATACCATGAGCACGTTTGTAAAAAAGATAAAACTTGTTTTGGATTTTTGGGGTTTGCACGATTGCGAATTGCTTTTGTTTTTTCAGGATCTACGCCGAGACCACTTTGTGACAAAATATGTCCCAAGTACTTAACTTCTAGCTTAGCGAAAAAACATTTCTCTCTATTAAGATGAAAACCAAAATTTTTCAACCTTTGAAAAGTTTGTTTTAGGTCTGAAATATGGGTTTTTAAATCAACTGAACATATAATTATATCATCAAGATAAGCGAGGATTGTTATATTTGGTAGCCCTGCCTTAAACTTATCCATTAAGCGTTGAAAAGTTGCAGGAGCATTTTTTAGACCAAATGGCATCCTATTAAATACGTATATCCCAAATGGAGTTGTAAAGGCAGTTTTTAATTTATCTCTCTCTGAGATTTTTATTTGCCAGTACCCTGAACGCAAATCTAATGTTGACATATATGGTGTCGTTTTCGCTGAATGGAGTAGATCGTCAATTCTAGGAAGAGGGTATGTATCTGTTATGGTTATTGCATTCAAGCGTCTATAATCAACACACAGCCTTATTTTCTTGTCTTTTTTAAGAATTAAAACGACTGGAAATGCCCAAGATGACTCCATTTCTTTGATAACACCTTTCTTTAACATATCATCAAGTTCCGTTTTTAATATTGATTTCATTTTTGGAGAAATTCTATATGGAGCAGTAGCAATTGGTTCATGTGTACCTGTATTTATATAATGCTCCACTTGGGATACAGGAGCTACTATATCCTCAAAAATTTCTTTTTCTTCAAATAATAGATTTTCGAGGGAGTTACGTTCATCATCATTTAAATGACTACCTTCGTTTTCTCTTAGTTTAATTTCAAAAGAGTTCAAGTCTATTTTTTCAAATATTTCATCGCAATATTTTTCATATTTAGATTTCTTTAATGGTGGAAATAATTCAGATTTATTTGGGATTTCTAAATCAAAAGGTACTGAATCTTCAAAGACTTTGTTAATAAACCCAGGAGAGTAATCGTTGTTTTTAATATTGGAGTGTTCAAACCAGTTAAAAAACTTCTTAACATCTTCTATAAAAGTTTTGTTTTTGTCTTCAAGGGATACACTATTTAGAATACATGGTTCCTTAAGTTTAAATTCAAATTGATTATTGGGCTCATCTTTGAAACACCATGCTCTTTGGGCCAGATCTAAAACAATGCCACACTCTTCGAGAAAATCTATACCCAACAACGTTCGATTGCCTTCAGCTTTCGGCATACATATAAACTTTATTTGTTTAAATCTTTTTCCAATAATGATGTCAGCTACTGTTGAATAAACAATTTCATTACGTGCTACTCCATCTGCCAGTATTATTTCAGCATTAACTTTTTGGAACTTAAGGCCTTTTTGTTTCAATTTCTGATAAAGCAAAAATCCTGCCACGCTTGTTCTGGCTGCTGTATCAAAAAACGCTTCACCATTTAAGCCGTTAACATTTACTTGTACTACAGGGACATTTTTACCTATTAAAGTTGTATGTAGTGAATTAAAATCAATTTTTTCGGTACTTTGACCAGCATTGTTCTTATTGCAGAATGGGCAGTTTGAACGATAATAACCGGCAGCACCACAACCATAACAATTAAGCTTGGATTCCGGCTCTTTTACGTTCGAATGTTTATCCGCTTCGAGCTTTTTGTAGCAATTTTCTACTGTATGATTTCGTTTTCTACAGTAGGAACATTTCAATACAGGTTTCCCAGGATTTTCAAATTTTCCAGTTGGTTCAACTTTTTCCTGCTTATTTTCCTTCATTATCATCTCTATTTCTCTAGATTTTGAAAGGAGTTCTTGAAAAGTATTACAACTATCTCTAACTTTTCTTTCACGAATTTGCAAATTTAATTGAGCGAATATCATATCCATCATGACTTTCTCGCTTAACTTTTCCGATAATTGTGCAAAAAGTCTTCTTTTACGACATAAGAAAGAATCAGTGGATTCAAGAAATTTTTGTTTATCTTGAAAAATTTCGCTGTAAATTCGCCAATCTGGCTTTGGAGGTGCAAAAGCCTTTCGTAACAAATCAATTGCGTCATCAAATGTTCTGGCTTCATTTTTAACCCCTTGCCACCATGTAGAAGCATAACCCTCAAGGAGCAATGGAAGGCTTGTGAGAGCCAAAAAATCGGATACGTTTTGGGCATCCTTGTATACCAATATGGTTGCTAAAAAATCTTCAATTCTTGATGAATTTCGACATCCACTAAAACGGGCAGTACATGTACTGAAAGACGTTTTTATATTTTGGTTAATAGTTAATCCACCAATCAGTTCCCTGAACTGAGTCTCAGTGAGACTTATATTTACTGGTACCTGTGGCTGATTAGCTACAGGTATTGAAGAATTTTGTGTTTGTACAATAGTTGAAGCATTCGATAAAGTGCTTTGCATATTAATTTGTTTTGAGGGAGTTGGATCTCTAGTAGGATCTGTATTGTTGCGAGGATTATCCAAAGCTGGAGTTCCCGTGCTGCGAGGACTTCTACGCATTTTCCCCGTTTTATAAAAAAATTTAATAAACTTGGCAACTCTATCACAGAATTAAACTCAAAGTCAATTTTGTATGTAACGTCGACAACCAACAAATATATAGCGTTGACAACAACAACAAATTTGGAGAGAAAAAAAAATTAACTGTATTCCTTAACAGTCAACTAAATTTAACAACAACGATTTACAGCGTCGAATGTATGTATATCAAATACAATGACAACAACAACAACACCGTTGGTACACAAGTAAATGTTAGTTTAGATGACCACAACGCCAAAATCTTGCAAAGAAATTAAAATGATGACGAATATGTGTTGATTTAGGTAAGATGTTAATAATTTTTCTTCCGTAATAATTTCGTTGGAAGTAGATTCGTTGGAAGTAGTTTCGTTGGGCGCCACTTGTAGGGATGGTGGTTTTAGACCAAAGTCCAAATACGAAAACGTGTTCTAGGGAAGTTTTTTTTAGGTGAAAGACGCAACCTTGTCCAGACGGTATCGTCCAAGACGGTCAACGTTTCTTTTTATTAAAATTATTTGATTGGCGTCGAGACAGACGATCACGTCCAATCTCGTTCACAATCGTATTTTATTATTTTATTTTTGTATTTTAATTCATATGAACAAGTAAAAACATCCGTGTTTATTGTAATTAGATGTTTATTCGGCAAGTTCTGTTACAGGAATGACAATAATTATTTCTTAAGCTAAGATTATATTATGACTTTACATAAAGGGCAAAACAGACAAGATAAACTCATTATGTTATTAGACAAGTGAGAGTTGAGTTAATCTCTCTTTAGTAGTAAGCTAATAAACAAATCAAAAATGTAACTGCATATGTAATATAAGTTAAGTTAAATGTAAAAATTGAGTGAAATAGTTTTAGAAATTAATAAGAGCAAAATAACAAAAGAGAAAAACAAATAATAATCTATACAAGCAATTAAGTAATAAATGAGTAAAAATATAATAATTAGTATCAAAATATAAAGAAATAAATAAGTGACCGCTACAATTGGAGATTCTGGACCATATAGAAGAAAAGTAGTTGGGTTTTTAAAGTTTTTCCATGACACATATCCGTTATTACTTACAAGAACATTTTTGCAAATCGAAATATAAACGGCTTGAGTTACACATACAATATCAAAATGATCGACACTGCCCAATAAACCATTCCGTCAGTGAAATGTAACTGAATTGGAGAATAAGCTTACTATAACAATATTTCTATAACTTTTCATAAGCATTGTTATGATAGGTTTATTTAATTGCAAAATATGAACTCTTTTTAAATGATGAAAAAACGCTTTACACAGCAATAACATTTATAATAACACTTGATACACACTTATCTGTATAACAGTTTGGCAAATATGATTGTAAACGGCTTATGCTCGCTATAGTTTTGTAAACGTTGTTGCATATGAAGTCCCGTTATTTGAACTTTTTGTAAACGTTGCACATTGGGTTCAACATTGTGTTCTTTACGATTCAAGTGCTTACTTTTTCAATAAATCTTTCAGCGATGATGATGAAGATTATTTTAATGAATTAAATGATGATGGTGAAGTAAATGATTTTCCAAATAAAAACTTATTACCAATGAACATTTTTTTTCAATATTTTTTTTTTTTTTTTTTGAAATGGTTATTTTTTAGGAGCTTATGCCTATTCATCAACAACAAAAATATATAATATTTCCTAATGTGACTCTTTTGAGTTTAATTTGTATAGTTATAGAATTGGGATAAAATTTGAATTTAAAATTTTACTATTAATAATAATAAATATATAATAAATATTTCTTCCTTTCTTATTTTTTAATAAAAACGTATTTTTTTCTAAAAGCACATTAAATATGCTCTAATTTAATTAATTTACTAATTTATCTCTTCTTAATATTTCGACCTTTTTATATTTATTATGTGTTTTAGAATTTTTCTAAATGGGCTTTCAAGGTCACTATTTTTAAAAAATAAATAAAAGACTATTTATTTCATTCTCAAACTCCGACGTTTCGCTGGGTATTTTCCAGCATCTTCAGTGATGAATTTTATTTAATAAATATTCTTTTGTCAATTTTCACATTAGTTTTTTGTTTTCCAAAAACAAAAAGTTTTACACAATAAACATATACGGCATAAAACACAATTTTAATTTTTTTAAACTAATATTATAATTGAAAAAATAAATAAAAATGTAACAGTTGTTTTTTTTTAATATTACATATCACAGTAGAAGACCGAAACTAATTTATTGCTATGGTGTACATTGCATTAATATTATCTAAATCCTCTCTTTTGTTGACTACGATTTATCGCTTTTCGTTCCAAAGTTACAACTAAATTTGTGATATATAGCATACAAAATTTTTTTGCAGCTATTTTTTCTAAATGCTGGTTTTTTATGTATTTATGAATATCCATCAATTAGAAATAACAATATATTAATCGCCACTTTGGTTACCATCGAATCACCTGTGCGTTGTTGCATGTGATGTCCCGTTATTTTCGTGTTGAAATTATTGTGAAATCCTCAGTCTTTTTCTTTTGTTTGAAGAGTGAAAATGTTTTTTTTTTTAAATAAATAAATAAAATATAATAATAAGTAAATAAATTAGTATATAAATTTATATTTTTTAAATATTTGATATGCCATATAAATCAAAACAAAGTGTCCGTGAAGAATCTAAAGAAATTGTAGAATTGTTAGTGGACGTACTGGCCGACAAACTTTGCTGGAAATGCACAGAAGATAAAAAGAGTGTGCGTTGCCTGAGTGCAGCAAAAGCCATAAGAAGTAAGTTATTTTATATATTTCATTTATTTATTTATTTCATTGACTTTTGCAATTTTCATTGGATTGCAAGAGTCTAGAAATATAAGACAAAGGCAAAGATAAATAAATAAAATAAAAATATTATAACTAAAATCAATAAAATTATTTTTAAGCCAGAATATTTGAAAAAGACTTATTATTTAATTGTATTTAAAAGCTTAGAAAAATATTACGATTACGATTACGGGACAACGCATCAAGAATAATAGTGATAAAAAATAACAGAAATAAACACATAAGTTTTTATAATTATTAAAATTTTTTTTCATTAATAACAACGTATGTTGTTATGTTTCGTTTTCTGAGAAAATAATATGTCGCGATCAAACGTAGGTTGACATACGTCGATAGTGCTGCCAATTAATTTAATAAACATATAAGTTACGTTATCATTTAAAGAAAAAACTCAGAAATGGTCAATATTTTTTTAAAAAAAATTTAACACATGTAAAGAGCATTAAAGATTAAAATATTTGGCATCGTTAACTCAAAACTGACAAAAATGTACATACGCGGTTATTCCAGAAAACCACAGAGTTTTCGTTATTAAACAATTGTTAAGAAGCCTTTCACAATAAACTTAAGGCTTATGGTAGCAAGTTTGTTACAAGCTATTTATACCCTATACCACTATGTGGTTTGGGTATAATGACTTTGTGCTGCTGTTTGTAACAACCAAAAATATTTGACCTAGACCCATCTTTAATTATACCGATCGAATCAGAATCACTTTCTGAGTTGATTTAACAATGTCCGTCCGTCCGTCCGTCCGTCCGTCCGTCTGTGTGTCCATGTAAAGCTTGTAATCAAACTGCAGGTCGCAAATATGAATATATTTTGATGAAATTTGGTATATAAACTTTTATCGGCCATGGTATGAACGCTATTGAAATTGGTGAGAATCGGTCCATGTTCAGACCTAGCCCCCATACAAATTACCCATATGAAATCGACATAAATTACCATAAGATCCAAATTGTCATATAGATCTTACTCAAATTGTGTTTGTATGCGTTCATTACATCCACTAATGAGTAGTCCAAAAATGATCCCTTTGACCCCATATAGAGCTGCTTCCCGATCTTCACTTAAATCTATTAAAAAAAAAAAATATTGCACTGATTCTTCTCAAATTTTGTTTGTACATATTTTTGCAAAATACAAGAGACTTTACCAAACATGATCAGGATCGTTCCATTTTGGGACCTAGTCCCTTTATAGATATAGCATCCGATATGAACTTTTCATATCTGCAGCCAAAAAAATTAATAAAAATCCCACTCAAATTTGGTTTTTGCTTATTTTCAATGTCCAGTTAGTTGGGCCTAAGAGATAGGGTCTCTAAACGCATGGTATAGGGTATCGTATAGTCGGTCTAGACCGACTATAATTTTCTTACTTGTTTTATACTGTTTTGGTTTATTGGGTGTTTACATTTTACGACCGTTTGGTTACAGTAGCTTAAGCTAGATGTTCTCAATAAAACTGATATAACATCTACTGTACATTTGATATTGTGCATTGATTGATGTTTGTACTTACAAATCTAGCTAAGGGTGTTATGTCCATTGCTATACTTTCGACTCTATACAGAATTGTGTTTTAGCACTATAAATTATGTTCGATCCTCTTCAAATTATTTGCTTAACACCGCGAGAGCTCTAATTAGATTTTGCAAAGCAACTATCAAAAACGATATGTCTTTTGATCTTAAATATAAAGAAATAATATTATTAATTACAAAACCAATTGAAAAGGTGAAGCATCATCTACATTTGTATAGTTATTACATAAGTAGGCACTAAATCAGTAGACTATATTAAAGATTGAAAGACACCTTAGTGAAAGGCTTGAATTTTTTTACTATTCACAAGTACTTTGACTCATTTCTTTCTATGGAAAATTACAGTTTTCATTAAAATTAGATAAAAATTTAACTAACAAAATATTTCGGAAACTAATAGGATATGTAGTTTTTTTAATATTAATTTAATATAATTTTTAATTTTTATTTGACCTTTTTCATATAATATTTGGAAGTGAAAATATTGGAGCTCTAGGCCTTGTTATATTAGTTTTAAATAATATTTTTTTTTTTTTTTATTTACTTGTTGCCGATATTTCGTCTTTCTTTGAAAGACATCATCTGGGCTTTTAATCTAGAAATAACAAACAAACAAAAAAAAAACATATATATGTATAAGTACACAAATCAAACTCGTATGTATAACACAACAAAAAACTCTTACATTAAACTTAAAAAACAATAATGAGTTGTTTCTTCAACGTCTAATTACTAACTAAGCTTAAAATAAATATTGCACTATGATCGTTTGTTAACGAGATGTCTATATAATCTTGCAGAGTTCTCATCGACGTCGGCTTTAAAATTCATCCTTGTTGTTGTTTTAATAATGTGTAACATTTCTAATATGAATCGTCGTTTATAATTGTTTTCACTCTGTAATACTCGTACGTTGTCGAAATCAGGAGTGTGTTTAGTTTGTGCACAGTGGTTTACTAATGCAGTTTTTTGTGTAGAAATATTTTGTCTTAGTTTTTGGTCTGATTTGTGCGCTGAAATTCTTGTCTTTAGTTTGTTTTTAGTTGTACCTATATAAACTTTGTCGCATATCCCAAATTCGTTGCCATTACATGGAATTTTATAAATAACATTAGATTTATCTAATTTATGTATTTTATCTTTCGTTTTACTGTACAATTTGGCTAGCGTGTTGTTGGATTTGTAGGCCATTAAATATATTTCATTGTTAAATAATTTTGATTTTTCAAATCTCTCAGATAATTCTGGAACAAATATAAGAGATTTATATATTTTCGGTTGTTGTTCCCTATCTAAAACCTTTGTTTTGTATTTTTCATAATCGAAAAATAATTTATTAATAAGATTAGTCGGAAAATTGTTGTCCTTAAGCATCACTTTAATCTTTTTGAAATTGTTTCGGTGAAAATCTACATCACTGATGGTCAATATTCTTCTTATTAAATTGTTCGCCGTGTTGATAATTATTCTTTTTGGGTGTTTTGAGTGAAAATTAATTATTCGGCTAGAGGCGTTCGGTTTTTGATACCAGTCAATTTTAAGTGAACCATTTTTCCGTATTACAATTGTGTCCAGATATGGTAACTTTTTATTGCACTCCTCCTCCATAGTAAACTTAATACTAGGGTGAAAATCGTTCAAACTCGTCATAATTTCTTCTATTGCACTCTCCCTCACTATTCCAAACAAATCATCTACATATTTAGACAGAAACTTGGGTTTTGTTTTTAGTTTTCCAATGCAGGTGTCAAGTAGTTTTTCCATAACAATATCCGCCACAATTGGGGATGCCGGTGATCCCATGGGAAGTCCTTTCTTTTGTGTAAATATTTTTTCTTTAAATTTAAAATAGCGGTTGTCCTTAATGCAGAATTTTAAAATCTTTAGAAATAAGCCCTTTGTCATGTTAGTGTGTATTGCAATATCTTCCCATCTATCTTCTATAATTCTTAATGCTAAATCAACAGGTACACTTGGGAACAGGGACACTACATCAAACGAGATTAATCTTTCATCGTCGTTTATAGTAAAATCTTTTATCCTATTTTTAAATTGTATTGAATCTTTAACATTATATATCGAGTTCTCCGTGATTCTCTTTAAAATACCTGTAACATATTTACAAAGCTCACTCGAAGGTGTATTAATATTGGAGCAAATTGGCCTTAATGGATTGCCTTCCTTATGAATTTTTGGAAGTCCATATATTCTCGGTGCTACGGCCACGTCAGTTTTTAGTTTTTTCCTTTCAAATTCCGAAATCACTTTGTTCTTAAAAAGTTCTTCAACAAGTTCATTGTTTCTCCTTTGGAGAATGGTAGTGGGGTCTTTATTAGACGTTTGGTATGTCATCATGTCTCCTACTATGTTGTTCATCTTAAGGTCATAGTCATCTCTTTCCATTGCCACCGTGCTATTGCCTTTGTCAGCATTTAAAATTAATATATTTTTATTTCGCTCTAAAAACTTTTTTGATTTTTCCACTGCATTTAATGTAAACTTGTCTCTATTACTCAGTCGCATTTTATTCATGTGATTGTCAATAATCGTAGTAAATTTGGTTCTTGCCATTTCTTGTTCTTCTTTGTCTTCTATCGTCTGAACAAAATCTTCCCCGTCGGCTATAAATTTAAGCATAGGAAACTCCTGTTTAGTTACAGGCAGGGCGTGTTTTTTCCCAAGGGATAATACCCATTGCACATCTTCAGGAATAATCGTTTCAGTTTTATTTACAAACCACTTTTTATTTAATTTGATTTCATTCTCCATTCTACCATTCTCCAAAGGAGAAACAATGAACTTGTTGAAGAACTTTTTAAGAACAAAGTGATTTCGGAATTTGAAAGGAAAAAACTAAAAACTGACGTGGCCGTAGCACCGAGAATATATGGACTTCCAAAAATTCATAAGGAAGGCAATCCATTAAGGCCAATTTGCTCCAATATTAATACACCTTCGAGTGAGCTTTGTAAATATGTTACAGGTATTTTAAAGAGAATCACGGAGAACTCGATATATAATGTTAAAGATTCAATACAATTTAAAAATAGGATAAAAGATTTTACTATAAACGACGATGAAAGATTAATCTCGTTTGATGTAGTGTCCCTGTTCCCAAGTGTACCTGTTGATTTAGCATTAAGAATTATAGAAGATAGATGGGAAGATATTGCAATACACACTAACATGACAAAGGGCTTATTTCTAAAGATTTTAAAATTCTGCATTAAGGACAACCGCTATTTTAAATTTAAAGAAAAAATATTTACACAAAAGAAAGGACTTCCCATGGGATCACCGGCATCCCCAATTGTGGCGGATATTGTTATGGAAAAACTACTTGACACCTGCATTGGAAAACTAAAAACAAAACCCAAGTTTCTGTCTAAATATGTAGATGATTTGTTTGGAATAGTGAGGGAGAGTGCAATAGAAGAAATTATGACGAGTTTGAACGATTTTCACCCTAGTATTAAGTTTACTATGGAGGAGGAGTGCAATAAAAAGTTACCATATCTGGACACAATTGTAATACGGAAAAATGGTTCACTTAAAATTGACTGGTATCAAAAACCGAACGCCTCTAGCCGAATAATTAATTTTCACTCAAAACACCCAAAAAGAATAATT
This sequence comes from Cordilura impudica, assembly GCA_963682025.1. Lineage (NCBI taxonomy): Eukaryota > Metazoa > Arthropoda > Insecta > Diptera > Scathophagidae > Cordilura > Cordilura impudica. The sequence continues at coordinate 108,087,421 of OY821517.1, forward strand.
ATCAACACGGCGAACAATTTAATAAGAAGAATATTGACCATCAGTGATGTAGATTTTCACCGAAACAATTTCAAAAAGATTAAAGTGATGCTTAAGGACAACAATTTTCCGACTAATCTTATTAATAAATTATTTTTCGATTATGAAAAATACAAAACAAAGGTTTTAGATAGGGAACAACAACCGAAAATATATAAATCTCTTATATTTGTTCCAGAATTATCTGAGAGATTTGAAAAATCAAAATTATTTAACAATGAAATATATTTAATGGCCTACAAATCCAACAACACGCTAGCCAAATTGTACAGTAAAACGAAAGATAAAATACATAAATTAGATAAATCTAATGTTATTTATAAAATTCCATGTAATGGCAACGAATTTGGGATATGCGACAAAGTTTATATAGGTACAACTAAAAACAAACTAAAGACAAGAATTTCAGCGCACAAATCAGACCAAAAACTAAGACAAAATATTTCTACACAAAAAACTGCATTAGTAAACCACTGTGCACAAACTAAACACACTCCTGATTTCGACAACGTACGAGTATTACAGAGTGAAAACAATTATAAACGACGATTCATATTAGAAATGTTACACATTATTAAAACAACAACAAGGATGAATTTTAAAGCCGACGTCGATGAGAACTCTGCAAGATTATATAGACATCTCGTTAACAAACGATCATAGTGCAATATTTATTTTAAGCTTAGTTAGTAATTAGACGTTGAAGAAACAACTCATTATTGTTTTTTAAGTTTAATGTAAGAGTTTTTTGTTGTGTTATACATACGAGTTTGATTTGTGTACTTATACATATATATGTTTTTTTTTGTTTGTTTGTTATTTCTAGATTAAAAGCCCAGATGATGTCTTTCAAAGAAAGACGAAATATCGGCAACAAGTAAATAAAAAAAAAAATAATATTATTTAAAACTAATATAACAAGGCCTAGAGCTCCAATATTTTCACTTCCAAATATTATATGAAAAAGGTCAAATAAAATTAAAAATTATATTTATAATAACGGAGAGCACGCCGTAAAAACAAATTCAAAATGGTATACAACAAATTTAGAAACAACAAAAGTATAAAAATTAACATAAATAAATACAAAACAACAAGAGATAAATCGTTGAAATTAAAATCCTCGATAACGTTTTTAGTAAGATGCAGAAATGCAGGTATAATCCCAAATTTTATAAAACATAGTACGAAAAACATACATAACATTTTTGATACTACTTTATATAAAAAATCTACAATTCAACAAACACTTTCTACATATTTGCAAAATTTCCATAACAAAATCCTTAATTTATTGCTAAGACAAAAACATGAACAATTGAAACAACGACGAAAACAAAGACATAATTAAAAATGAAATAGAAAAACAATTAACAGAAGAAGAAATTGAAGAACTGTGGTGCAGCGAGGACGTATTGGCAAAATCAACAAACTTAAAAATAAAAGACAGACATAGGAAAAAATTTGAAAAACTTAGAGAATTACAAAAAGAGGAGCTTGAAATCAAATTAAATAAAAAGTGGTTTGTAAATAAAACTGAAACGATTATTCCTGAAGATGTGCAATGGGTATTATCCCTTGGGAAAAAACACGCCCTGCCTGTAACTAAACAGGAGTTTCCTATGCTTAAATTTATAGCCGACGGGGAAGATTTTGTTCAGACGATAGAAGACAAAGAAGAACAAGAAATGGCAAGAACCAAATTTACTACGATTATTGACAATCACATGAATAAAATGCGACTGAGTAATAGAGACAAGTTTACATTAAATTCAGTGGAAAAATCAAAAAAGTTTTTAGAGCGAAATAAAAATATATTAATTTTAAATGCTGACAAAGGCAATAGCACGGTGGCAATGGAAAGAGATGACTATGACCTTAAGATGAACAACATAGTAGGAGACATGATGACATACCAAAGGTCTAATAAAGACCCCACTACCATTCTCCAAAGGAGAAACAATGAACTTGTTGAAGAACTTTTTAAGAACAAAGTGATTTCGGAATTTGAAAGGAAAAAACTAAAAACTGACGTGGCCGTAGCACCGAGAATATATGGACTTCCAAAAATTCATAAGGAAGGCAATCCATTAAGGCCAATTTGCTCCAATATTAATACACCTTCGAGTGAGCTTTGTAAATATGTTACAGGTATTTTAAAGAGAATCACGGAGAACTCGATATATAATGTTAAAGATTCAATACAATTTAAAAATAGGATAAAAGATTTTACTATAAACGACGATGAAAGATTAATCTCGTTTGATGTAGTGTCCCTGTTCCCAAGTGTACCTGTTGATTTAGCATTAAGAATTATAGAAGATAGATGGGAAGATATTGCAATACACACTAACATGACAAAGGGCTTATTTCTAAAGATTTTAAAATTCTGCATTAAGGACAACCGCTATTTTAAATTTAAAGAAAAAATATTTACACAAAAGAAAGGACTTCCCATGGGATCACCGGCATCCCCAATTGTGGCGGATATTGTTATGGAAAAACTACTTGACACCTGCATTGGAAAACTAAAAACAAAACCCAAGTTTCTGTCTAAATATGTAGATGATTTGTTTGGAATAGTGAGGGAGAGTGCAATAGAAGAAATTATGACGAGTTTGAACGATTTTCACCCTAGTATTAAGTTTACTATGGAGGAGGAGTGCAATAAAAAGTTACCATATCTGGACACAATTGTAATACGGAAAAATGGTTCACTTAAAATTGACTGGTATCAAAAACCGAACGCCTCTAGCCGAATAATTAATTTTCACTCAAAACACCCAAAAAGAATAATTATCAACACGGCGAACAATTTAATAAGAAGAATATTGACCATCAGTGATGTAGATTTTCACCGAAACAATTTCAAAAAGATTAAAGTGATGCTTAAGGACAACAATTTTCCGACTAATCTTATTAATAAATTATTTTTCGATTATGGAAAATACAAAACAAAGGTTTTAGATAGGGAACAACAACCGAAAATATATAAATCTCTTATATTTGTTCCAGAATTATCTGAGAGATTTGAAAAATCAAAATTATTTAACAATGAAATATATTTAATGGCCTACAAATCCAACAACACGCTAGCCAAATTGTACAGTAAAACGAAAGATAAAATACATAAATTAGATAAATCTAATGTTATTTATAAAATTCCATGTAATGGCAACGAATTTGGGATATGCGACAAAGTTTATATAGGTACAACTAAAAACAAACTAAAGACAAGAATTTCAGCGCACAAATCAGACCAAAAACTAAGACAAAATATTTCTACACAAAAAACTGCATTAGTAAACCACTGTGCACAAACTAAACACACTCCTGATTTCGACAACGTACGAGTATTACAGAGTGAAAACAATTATAAACGACGATTCATATTAGAAATGTTACACATTATTAAAACAACAACAAGGATGAATTTTAAAGCCGACGTCGATGAGAACTCTGCAAGATTATATAGACATCTCGTTAACAAACGATCATAGTGCAATATTTATTTTAAGCTTAGCTAGTAATTAGACGTTGAAGAAACAACTCATTATTGTTTTTTAAGTTTAATGTAAGAGTTTTTTGTTGTGTTATACATACGAGTTTGATTTGTGTACTTATACATATATATGTTTTTTTTGTTTGTTTGTTATTTCTAGATTAAAAGCCCAGATGATGTCTTTCAAAGAAAGACGAAATATCGGCAACAAGTAAATAAAAAAAAAAAAAAAAAAAAAAAAAAAAAAAAAATATTATTTAAAACTAATATAACAAGGCCTAGAGCTCCAATATTTTCACTTCCAAATATTATATTAATTTAATATAATTCATATACTTTGCTACGCGAATGCACTCCGCAAGTTTAACACATGAAAGTTATAAAATACAAGCTTAGAAGTTTAATATATGCCCATTACGAACTATTAAATTGTTACATAACACTATGGAACAAATTCAAGTTAGAAAAAGTTAGGTCGATTCTGAGAGTGAGGGGTGAAAATGGAGGCTATATAAGAAGACCCGTATGGCGGCGTTTGTTTATATTAGTTCGAATTTTTTTTTAATCGACCTACGAACTTTGCAGTCAAATGCCGATTTTCAGCATATTGTTTATATGCTTTTTTGTCTATAACTCGTCGACGAATTGATATTTTTTCAATCTGTAAAAGCCAAATTATTGCTAGGGACCTGCGCAACAATCAAAATTTAAAAAAAAAATTGATTTAGAAAGTTTTTGTGGTCCTTATGAAGCAAAATGTTAGAAAAATTATTTTTTTCATGCTTTTTGAAAATACTTTCCACAAAACTAAGTATTTTTTGCTTTCAGGTTTATCTATAATATGCTTCTCAGTTTCTTCAATAAATGGTCTTAGTCGATAATTTGCGTTAAAAATTCCAAAACAATTAAATAAATAGCGATTTAGGTAGGAATAATTAAATAGGGAAGTTCCAAGAATTAGGAATTAGTAAAACAACTTTTTTGTTTTCAACCACCAGATAGCGTTTTTTTTTTATTTCGTGCAAGCGAACTAATTTCAAAAATGAAGATTTATTACCGCACTCAGAATGCGTTCCAGTACCAACATACCGAAGTATTGATCTTCAAACATATATCAGTACTACCACGGCCGCTGCTACATCCATAGATTTCTTCTCAGAATACGACTCTGGTGGAGGTTCATCCTATGAAACATCAAAGGACCCAATCCTAGTCACACAAAACCAATTGGATGGAATTGTTGCAAATTTGTGTTTTACTCAGAAAAATATCAGAACTACTGGCTTCATTTTTGAAAGGAAATAATTTGCTGGCGAAAGGTACCAAAGTAACAGCATATCGAACACGCCAAAAAGAGTTAGAAAAGTTCTTCAATGTGAATGATGCAAAAAATTTCGCTTATTGCAACGATATTGAAAAGTTAATGGAGACGATAGGGTTAACCTATAAAATACGGAGAAGGTATTAAAAGAAGAAACCAGTACAAACAGCATGACTGGAATAGTCGCATTACGGAAATGGCCTATAGACAATAGGCTATACGAAAGTCTTGTTCCTGAAATGAAAATTTTGTTGCCGTTGCTCCACATTAAACTTGGCATGTTGGCAGCTTTCGATGCAATTGGGGTTAATATGTCGTACAAAATTCATCTCTTGCAAGATATTTGAGAGAGCAGTGATGTTGATCCACAGCCGACTACTAAACGGCAACTGGCCAAATCATTAATTTAATTTATTTAAATTTTTTACTTAAAACTTTTCATAACTAACATTTCAAAAATATATTTTTTTCCATATTTTTATAATTTCTTTTTCAATTTCTTCAAAAATGAGAAGTAAATTAATATTAAGCTGGAAAACACAAGTTTTGTATTATAATTGTTTTCTTTTCAAATGAAATTTATTGAAGAAACTGAAAAGCATATTATAGATCAAACAGAAAGCAAAAAAGACTTAGTTTTTTGGAAAATATTTTCAAAAAGCATGAAAAAAAAATAATTTTTCCAACATTTTGCTTCATAAGCACCACAAAACTTTTCTAAATCAATTTTTTTAAAAATTTTAATTGTTGCACAGGTCTCTAGCAATAATTTGGCTTTCACAGATTGAAAAAATATCAATTAGTCGACGAGTTATAGCCAAAATAAACAATATGCTGAAAATCGACATTTGACTGCAAAGTTCGAAGGTCGATTAAAAAAGAATGCGAACTAACATAAACAAACGCGCGATACGGGTCTTCTAATTTAGCCTCTATTTTCACTCCTCACTTTCAGAATCGACCTAACTAACCTGAATTTGTTCCACAGTGTAATTCAAGATTCTAATAACGATCTTACATTAATTAAATGACAGAAAAATAATTTTATTGATTATTAACATAAGTACGATTACATTTTTTATTTTGACTATTTCATTATCTTTTTCTTTTTATCTTGCAATTCTACATATGGAAAAAGTCTCGCCATTGAAGTTGATTCTTTTTTGACATGAGCATTGTTGATATTCCTGATTTCATTTTTATAATATTCTGTTTAGCGTTATTTAAAAGGTATGCACACAACAAACATACAAAAAGCAAATAATCGTAAACAATCACTAAAATAGAGGAAATGTCTAGCATTTTATATTTGCGTTTTAGTTTTAACAATACGACTATAAATGTGTAAGATAGTAGTCGATAGGAAAATAATTCAAGAAGAGATTTGTTTCAGCATAACCTAAAATATGGAAATGCCAGATAATAATTTTGTTGCCTCTAAAGAGTTAATTTGTAAGCCTATTTAATAGTGTCCTTGTCGAACTGCCGCTCTCTGCCCATATATAAATTTGTTCAAAAACCGATGTCTCAATAATACCTTCTTTGGAGTTAGCAGATTTGGAAAATTTTCAATACAAATAACATCTTAACAATATTTGTTAAGTAAATAATCTAACCCATAAAAACAAAGTTATTATTGAAACTCTTTCTTTCCTCATGCATTTGAGTTTTGAATATCTCCGTGACCGTGCGTGACTATGTGTAACTATCTTCAAATTATTTTTTGGTCACAACTATCGACCAAGTTTCAGATCTATCCGTGACTTCGAGTGACTATGCGTGACTGTGCGTGCCAATGTCGAAGTTAATCTTTCTTTACAACAAGTATATTGACCAAGTTTCAGATTGATTGCATGAGGGGAAATCCGTTTTAAATCTCTCCGTGACTAAGTCAAAGTTAATCTTTTTTTTACAGCAAGTGTGTAGACCAAGTTTCAGATCGAGCGGATGAGGGGAAATAACATTTAGATAACTCCGTGTCTGTGCATGACTACCCCTGAATTAATCTGTTGTCACAACAAGACTATGGGCCAAGTTTCAAATCAATTGGATACGAGGAAATAAGATTGCCCCACGACAGACAGACATACAGACAGTATGAGTTAAAAGAAAGAGTTTTAAAAGAGACCGGAATAAACATACAGCCTAAATATGATTTCATTCTCATACAACTATAATTATAAAATGGCATCCATTTTTGATCTGTAGTGAATAAGATCTACCCTTTTGAAAATATTGAAGAATCGGTTATAGAATCGATTCTTGTACCGAAGATGACTATATCAAGGCCAACTATGGAAAACGTCTTAAACATGCTGAAGTGATGCAATTTTTAAAGATTAATCTCCCAGGTATTGATTTCCATGAGTTGAATATAAATTTACAATCTTTCATCTTTTGCACAGTAGTGGGTTGGTGTGGCAGAATGTTTCAAAATTTCCTAAGGGGCATTTTGCATATATTCGCTTTAATATGAAAACGTTAAGATTTTCATGACTGTTGCTTTTCCTAAAAGCTTTCATTTCATGGCTGTTGAATATGAAAACTAACAACATACAAAAATATAAAATACAACAGTTAAGAAAGTTACAGTCGATCTAGGCCGATTTTCCTTTATTTTTGACCATGAGTTCAGAAAGAGGTTTCATGGCTTCAAAATAATTCAAACCCTAGGATAATTTTAGTCTGCCTAAGACAATATTCATTTATTGTTCCAGAACCATATCTCTAGATATTTATTACTTCAAGAACTTTCGGGAAAGTTTTGGATTCACAATTTTACGGTATCCGATATGTGGACGTGCGAATTCCCATACAAACTGAAAGACAGGGTAAGAATAGTTTGTCAGATTTTACAGGCTATTAGTGTGGGTAGGCTTTAGTGAAATAGGATGGTATCGGACCAGAAGGCATGGAACATTTCATGTCATGCTATTTGTACTCCTTCGAAATGGCTTGACCGCTATTTATGAATTTCTTTACGTGCATTTGGTAGGCGTGAGGATAGGTCGTAAGGTATATTTCCTACCGCTAGGTAATTAGGGTGGATAGTTTTAGTGGGCGTCGTATACAAAGCAACTATTCAATATTATATATCTGTGGTTTTCTAGAATAACCGCGTATGTCATAAAATCAAAATGTTCAGGGGAGCCAAAAAACGTTATATTTGAAATTATGGGCTCGTTATAAAGATTTTAGAGCTTTTTATTTAACAGTCCTGTAGATATGGGCAATAAATACTTTATACAAAATTTTGAGTCAAAAATCTTCAGAGGAATAGATCCTAGAGAAGGACGAAAAAACAATATGTAAATTACACTTAAAGTGTGTGCAGATAAAACAAATTATGTCGGCAAACGTTGTTTTCTTTGAAAAAGAAAACTACCAATGCAACCACCTATGAAGACATAAGTTGTTGTTGCTTGAAAAATGGATTTTTTTGTTCGTGAACAAAAAGTTACCGGCATTTAAGATGAGAATATAACGAAGTATCAAGAATAATAGTGACAAAAAATAACAGAAATAAACACACAAGTTTTTATAAGTGGTTATAAACTGAAAAATAATCCTAAATTATTTGCATTTTTTTTCATTAATAACAACGTATGTCACTATGTGTCGTTTTCTGAGAAAATAATTTATCAGCGATCAAACGTAGGTTGACATACGTCGTTAGTGCTGCAAATTAATTTAATAAACATTTAAGTTACGTCGTTCTTTAAAGAAAAAACTCGGAAATGGTCAACATTTTATTTTAAAAATTTTAACACATGTAAAGAGCGTTAAAAATTTATATATTTGGCATCGTTAACTCAAAACTGACAAAAAGCAGCAGGCAAAAAAATTAATAACAATACCCCTCAAATTTCTTTTATGCTTATTTTCTATATCCAATTTGTTGGACATGGTATCGTACAGTTAGAATAGACAGACTTTTAATTTCGCACTTGCACTTAATAAGCTTTTATAGAACTGTTTAAATTTGTTGCAAATAAGTTGGTTAGAAAATATATTTTTATTGTAAATAATTTGGTTTAGAATACCAGATTAGACCATATAAAAAAATTTGGAGAGCTGCGCCTGAACGCATATTCGGTCGCCATTATTAAATTAATTAGGTTAAAACAACTCAATTTGGTTTGAACTCAATTCGCTTTATCCGCAGGATATACTCTACTATATAATGTATATTATATATTTTATCAATACCATATACGGCACCATATATGGTATGGTATATATATTTGGCATCGTTAACTCAACACTGACAAAAATGGACATACGCGGTTATTCCAGAAAACCACAGATATGTCGAGGGCTTTGGCAGAGACAGCTCTACAAGTATGTCTGAATTGTAAATTATTAATGTCTGTAGTCTAACAAAAATGGGCATTACAAAGATATTAAATGTCATATATCAGTAGTATCGAAATATTGAGAGCGTTGTGACTACGCGTGAGCCCATGAGTTATTAATGTGTTTAGTCGAACATAAAATGGGCGTTCTAGGAGCAGAGGGCATGCCACCGCCCATACGAAACAAATATACACGTTGGGCCATAAGTCACTGAACACTGTAATTTTGATATAATTTTTTTATTTTGTATTTTTTTTTTTAATTTTATTTTTCAATATTATAAACAACAGTTGGGAGATTCATTGATTGATTCAATAATTCAAACATTAGAAAATTTCGAATTTTTTTTAGCATTTCTGAACCATCACGAAATGAAGTACGAAATCTAGTTGCGCGTTTTTATTCATCTGGATCTGTTAGCGACTTATCTTGGAGCGGGAGCACGAAGCGAAAACAATATCGAAAGAGTTCAGGAGAGCGTAAATGAGAACCCTAAAACATCGACTCGTAAACATGCTACTCAGCTTCAAATGTTCAGACTTCACTGCGGAGAATAATGAAAACTATTTGTTGCTGTTTTTATACAAAGTAAAATTGGTACATGAAATTTTGCCGCCAGCCTATGCAACCCGTTTAACATTTTGTGCGAAATTGACGGAATTGTTAACAGATGATCCTGATTTTATGAACAAAATTATAATGTCCGATGGTTATGTTAATAAACAAAATTTTATAATCTGAAGCACTGAAATCCCGAGAGGAATTCAGTAGCGTCATAGTTTGGTGTGGAATATCAGCAGACAAGATCAACGGTCAGTACTTCTTCCAAGACGAAAGTGGCAATGCATTGCCAGTAAATGGTTAGTGTTACAGGGCTATGTTAGAAAAAAAAATTTTTTTTTTTAAGTTGATAATACTGAAGAAATGTGGTTTCAACAAGGGAGAAATGAATTTGCTGCGAACGATTTGGTTAACCGTATCGTTTCACGATTTGGAGGTATTAATTGCCCATCGTGGTCACCCGACTTAGTACCACCAGATTTATTTTTGTGGGAATATTTGAAGGATAGTGTATACGCAAATAAACCACAAGAACTGCAAGAACTAAAAGCCAACATAATATATGAAATTATTGCAGCAGCATGTGTAGAGGCTGATAGCAGACATCTAAAAGTCATTATTTTTAAAATTAAATTCTTTTTAAAACTCTCCATGATTAAAGCTATCTTTTGTAATTAAAATTATTAATTTTCAATAAAATATAAAAAAGTTATATCAAAATGCATTGTTCAGTGACTTATGGCCCACCCTGCAGAATATCAAATAACTGGATTACTTTTTATGAGTCTATCAGATATTAATGCGAGTAGTCGGATACAAATGGCCGGGATAAGGTAAGTGAAAGCGATAGTCTTGAAAAATTTGTCAAGTACATTAATTACCAATGTGAGAAGTCATGGAAAATATTGGCGGAATTGGAAAATTCTAAAATACACAAAATTAGTTATCGCCTAAATCAAACATCGCCAAAATTAGATATTGACAAATTATATTCTAAATTGAAAGTCCATCGTTAAGTGTTGACGAATTTAATTTGGAAAATTCATGCTTTTCTTAGGGGCAGCTATATGTAGCTTCCTCCAGAATAGGAACACCGGAAAATTTTATAATATTTGCACCGAATGAAAAAACAAACGATATTGTATAACAGCAAGCATTGAAATAAAAAAGTGAAAATACATTTAATAAAATGTTTTAATTGTACAATACAAACTTTGTAGGAAAAAGTTATTATCAAATCATACATGTTGGTGGGTCTATGTGATTCGTAGCTGCTAGTAACTACCAAAAACACTTATATATGGGGGTTTCATGTTCAGTGCACAAACTTTTGAAACCGATGTCTTCCGATCGGGATGAAATTTACATCAAAGTTAGTCCTATTGGATGGTAGTTTAGACACAATTTCAACAAGACCGGTCAAGATCTCTCTGAGTTAGAGTTGATCAAAATTTGACATTTTGGTCAAACAGGTGTTTTTTCTCATCCATGCAACTTATTACCTATTGTTCTTAGAAAATTTTCTCCCAAATAGTTTAGATAGCTATTTCTTAAATATTTCGGAAAAAAATACTTAAAAAAAAAATTTTTTTTTAAAACCTTTTTTTTGCTAAATTAAAGCATTTATTGCCTTTTTTTTCAAAAAGGGCATTTTTTGTTTTTTTTTTTTTTCAGAAGAAAGCTTAGGATTTTTCCTTTAAGAGGTTTTTGGTCGCTTAGTGGGATGGGAGTGTGGGATGGGAGTGGGATATCCATCAAAATAAATGTTTTGTAACTCAAGACAACGGTTTTGCAATTTTTCACAAATGCACTATTTTGAATTTTTCCTAATTGTGTGAAAAACCTTACAAATAAGACTTATACTGAGAAACTGGATAAAATTCGAAATTCGAGTGCAAATTCTAGGAATTTTATTTTTCATTAAATGAAGACCCTAAAAGTATGCTAATCAGTTACAGCCAATTCACAAATCAACGCAAAAAACAATCAAATTTTTATTACCAACCCATTAACAAATTTAATAAACACACACATAACATTGTATAATTTTTATGCATGGCTTAGTAGCAACTTTAAATGCAATTTACTCAAAATAAGGGAAAAATTTAAAAAATCTGTAAATCTGCAAATCGGCTAAAAAGAATTACCTTTCAAATTATATACGTTCGATCAAAATCGGGATAAAACGGTAGAATAAAACATCAGTAACAAGAAATCGCCTAGCCTATAATTATTATAGATTTCAAGTAAAAAAAATTTAATTTTAATCGAAGAAAAAAATTAGACAAATTATTAGTATTTCAATATAAGCCATCCTTAAAATTGGTAATCCACGATAGTCCTTAGTTTTCGAAACATGGGCCATTTTTGTGTTCCCCAGAGAAATTTTACCTTTTCGATCTGGCTCACCTAATAAGAGTTAGTTCAAAATACAAATTGAGCATTTTAAAAAGAAGCATAATTTTCCTCTTTTTCCCAATGCATTTGTATCTAATCAAGTTTAATATGGATATGCTTTCAGGCAACAGTATATATTGGTGTTTAAGAATCATTGTCACTAACTCATAATACCCTGACCATAATATGGTGTAGGGTGTAAATATATGGGGTATGTCTGTATATTCTAGAGAGTGCATTTGTTTGGATCAGCGTGATAAACTCTAATTTACTGCATAACTTATTTACGACTAGGCGGGTGAGTAATAATTGAATTTATGAGAACAGTAATATGATTATAAGATTTTTTACAACTATAACTATAAAACTTTACTAAAGTGTGAAATAATATATAAGTTTAATAGAATCCATCATACTAAAACTTCGCTTATAGAACTTAGAATAGTTAAAAGTATGTTGAAAGCAGCACAACTCTACTTTTAATGGAATATATTAATGCTAATATGGTTTGTACATAAAAATCTTAAAGAATAATTCTAATTCTTAACTTAAATAACTTTTTTTTTGTCAACATTGCTGATTTGTTATTTTAGCTTTAATGTCGACAAGGTATCATATGTTTATTATATATTTATTCATATGGTACGCTGCTAATGGTTACAATTTTATAAAGATGTCCAGATGTCTTAAAGGTTATGGCCTACCTACTGTTTTTATACCTTTAACCACTATATGTTTAGGGTATAAAAGGTATATGCTGCTGTTAGTAACTACCAAAAATATTTGACCTTTTAGTATACCGTTCGTATTGGTGATGGCCGTCCCTCCCTCTGTACATCTGTATGCTTTTCTGTTTGCCTGTCCGGCTGTATGTCCATTTAAATCTCCACAATAGCACTAAAATTTGGTTTAAGCTCATTTTCGATATCTCGTTACTACGTCAGTAAAATTGGATCCAAGATCCTCGCTCTAGTTACGGGAAGATATTTAAAAAAAAAAATTATAAAATAAACTATTTCAGCAGTTGTTTCAAAGCCAACCCTGTATACCCTATAGCATTATGAGGTCAGGGTATAATGAATTTGTGCTGCTGTTTGTAACTACTAAAACTATTTGACCTAGACCCACCTTTTATTATACTGATCGACTCAGAATCACTCTATGAGTCGATTTAGCGATGGCCGTCCATCCGTCTGTCCGTCTGTGTATCCATGTGAACCATGTAATCAAACTACAGGTCACAAATATGAATATATTTTAATAAAATTTGTTATATAAGCTTTTACCGGCCATAGGATGAAAGGTTTTACAATTGGTGAATGTTCAGACGTAGTCCCCATACAAATGACCTCTATGAAATCGAAAAAAAAAAAAAAATAATGAAAAATATTTAGAAAAAAAAAATAATAATGAAATACTTAAGTTGCCATAAAATCCAAATTATAATATAGATCACGGTCCAATTCGGTTTATGTGTGTTTATTACATCCATTTATCAGTTGTCCAAAAATAAAATATATTTGCCCATATAAAGCTGCTTCCCGATTTTCACTTAAATCTATCAAAAAACAATAATAATACTCAGATTTTTCTCAAATTTGTTTTGTATATATTTTTCCAAAATATAAGTTACTTTACCAAATATGGTCAGGATAGGTCCTTTTTTTGACCTAGTCCACATACAAATATAGCATCCGATATGAACTTTTTCATATCTGCAGCCAAAAAATTTATAAAAATGCCACTCAAATTTGGTTTATGCTTACTTTCTATATCCAATTATTTCGACCTAAGAGATAGGATCTCTAAACACATGGTATAGGGTATCGTATAGCCGGTCTAGACCGACTATAATTTTCTTACTAATCTAATCTAATCTAATCTAATCTAATCTAATCTAATCTAATCTAATCTAATCTAATCTAATCTAATCTAATCTAATCTAATCTAATCTAATCTAATCTAATCTAATCTAATCTAATCTAATCTAATCTAATCTAATCTAATCTAATCTAATCTAATCTAATCTAATCTAATCTAATCTAATCTAATCTAATCTAATCTAATCTAATCTAATCTAATCTAATCTAATCTAATCTAATCTAATCTAATCTAATCTAATCTAATCTAATCTAATCTAATCTAATCTAATCTAATCTAATCTAATCTAATCTAATCTAATCTAATCTAATCTAATCTAATCTAATCTAATCTAATCTAATCTAATCTAATCTAATCTAATCTAATCTAATCTAATCTAATCTAATCTAATCTAATCTAATCTAATCTAATCTAATCTAATCTAATCTAATCTAATCTAATCTAATCTAATCTAATCTAATCTAATCTAATCTAATCTAATCTAATCTAATCTAATCTAATCTAATCTAATCTAATCTAATCTAATCTAATCTAATCTAATCTAATCTAATCTAATCTAATCTAATCTAATCTAATCTAATCTAATCTAATCTAATCTAATCTAATCTAATCTAATCTAATCTAATCTAATCTAATCTAATCTAATCTAATCTAATCTAATCTAATCTAATCTAATCTAATCTAATCTAATCTAATCTAATCTAATCTAATCTAATCTAATCTAATCTAATCTAATCTAATCTAATCTAATCTAATCTAATCTAATCTAATCTAATCTAATCTAATCTAATCTAATCTAATCTAATCTAATCTAATCTAATCTAATCTAATCTAATCTAATCTAATCTAATCTAATCTAATCTAATCTAATCTAATCTAATCTAATCTAATCTAATCTAATCTAATCTAATCTAATCTAATCTAATCTAATCTAATCTAATCTAATCTAATCTAATCTAATCTAATCTAATCTAATCTAATCTAATCTAATCTAATCTAATCTAATCTAATCTAATCTAATCTAATCTAATCTAATCTAATCTAATCTAATCTAATCTAATCTAATCTAATCTAATCTAATCTAATCTAATCTAATCTAATCTAATCTAATCTAATCTAATCTAATATAATCTAATCTAATCTAATCTAATCTAATCTAATCTAATCTAATCTAATCTAATCTAATCTAATCTAATCTAATCTAATCTAATCTAATCTAATCTAATCTAATCTAATCTAATCTAATCTAATCTAATCTAATCTAATCTAATCTAATCTAATCTAATCTAATCTAATCTAATCTAATCTAATCTAATCTAATCTAATCTAATCGAATCTAATCTAATCTAATCTAATCTAATCTAATCTAATCAAATCTAATCTAATCTAATCTAATCTAATTAAAATACCTCAATCCCAACAGTGTCATCCCTCTAATTGGAAAATAGCTAGCACCTATTAAAAAATACATGGTCCTTCGAACCGGATATGAACCAGTGACCTACGAAAAAAGTTAATCTTGTTGGACAATATCATACAACATAAAAAGAGTTTCATTTCAAAACTTATTGGGTCATCTCAGCCGGTATGAAGAAAAACCGAATGCTTATTGCTATAAGTGGGCGTTTTCAACAACGTAACATAAGGTAGCATAGGCGTAATCATCATGGCAATATTCCATGAATTGCTTTATCATCCTCCATTTCTTTAAGATTTATCCCAACTCTTAGCTGTTTCCGAACACGAAGCAATTGCTAGGCGGAATGAGAAATTTTCCAAGGTCCCTATTTCTAAGGGTTTGTAAAATCGGATTGTGTGCATTTAGATAAATTTCCAAAACCCATTTTATTGCCTCAATATAATTTCGATTTCATATGATTTTGTTTCATAATTTTTTACAAATAAATTCTAATAAAAAATCAACCGAATAGTGATATCTTGCAAAATATTGAATTAGAATAATTAAATAAATGAAGTTCATAAAAATTTTCCATTTCACTTATACATTTTGTGGCTTCAGAACCATTTTGCGGAGTGTCTATCTTAAGCAAACAACAATTATATAAACTAATCCACAAAGCATGTCAAAAACCTAGTGTATATTTTATTCGGACACACTAAGACTTACAACTACAACAGCCTAAATCGTACAGACATAAAAATATACGAATTACAAATGAGTCAAGTGAAACATACGAAACCACAACTAACATCAGGCATCTGTATATAAGTCGAAAAGTAAATAATTGGCGATGTATGACATCCTTAAAAGATTTACATCTTTACTTAACGTGTATGTAAGTTTGTTTATTTAGGAATTTATTTGGATAATCATAATGATGATGACGATTATGTATATGTATATATACATTTATGTACTTATATATATTTATACATGTATTCATACTTTAAGAATGGTATAAGTGTCAGGGATTATGTTGTATTAACACACTTTTGGTTAACACATTACTGATTAAGATTTCTAATCAAAATTTGTATTTATTTATGTCTGTGTTTAGTATTTATATAATTGCTATAATAAATGTACTTGTAAGTGGATGTATGTATAGCTGTCTCTGTTTGTGGAGATAGCTTCAAGATTAAAACTCAAGAGTGTGTAAACTATTATGAATATTAAGAAAACATGTTAAAATATTTTCTACAACATACGTACATATGTATGTACATACAATTCAAATGTAAATTAAAACTTCAAATTATTTTTACTGTTAATTTATGTTATACTTAGTAAAAAACTTAAATTTGTTACAAGCCAACCGAAAAATTTTGGCATCTCGTATAACACTTATTTTTGTAGTTTTTAATTATGTGCTGAATCTTGATATTAACCAAGCTGACACATTTATTCTGATAGGATGCATCCTAATTATACCATAACTAAAATTGTATGGCGTATACTGCACCCACAACTAATTAGTTAAAATTATTCTACTTAAGAGCATAATATGTAAAGAAAACTTGAGATTAACTTACCGATTTCTTTACAAATGACACAAATCCATAACCTTTTGATTTCAGTGTCTGAGGATCACGTACCACTCTGCAGTCTCTAAAAGTAAATAAAACAAAACTAATTTTAAGTATTTACAACACAAAAAAATAATCTAATTATATAAAAATAGTCTAACACAAAACACTAAAGCCATTTAAAAAATATACGTACATATATATATATATATATATTATACATATATAATAAATAAGTACTTACCAATAAAAAGAATAAGTGAAACAAATAAAATCACTTGCCACCATTCAAACCCTACCATTCAACAACCAGGATTTTACCAAGAAATCTCTATGAAAAATATTCTTTTAGAGCTTTCGCAATTTGAAGTTTATTCCTTACAAACGTGTTAAATGGGTTTATAGTTATATCTTAAGAGTATTGTGGCATGTTGGCTTTTATAATGCTACAACAAAGATGGCCACCAACCAAAGTACAGAAATTGCACTTATTCAGTTTATCCATTTAAAGAAACAGTTATTTAGGTAAGAAAGAAAAAGTGAAATAGATCCTTAAAAGATTATTAAATATATTCTTTATTTGACAGAGTGGTCTAAACTAGATTTTTAAGGAAAAGCATTTTCAGAACAGAAAATATGTAATTAATTGTTGGTTTCGGCTGACTATAAGAATAGTGGAATTAGAAGTGTAAATGTATAAATAATCAAAAATTTTAAAAACAGTGATTGGATGTTTTTTTGTGTTGCATCGTCTGAGATTAGTACAAAGTAATTGATAAATGATATAAGACTGATTCTTAACTGCTGCATACTGCTCATAGGCCTAACTTTAGGTGAGTGCGTTAAAGCCCTACAACAAATAAGTGTAAATACGAGTGTATGTAAGATTGATGCAGGATCAAACCTCACGGCTATACTAAGTAAACAAATTTCATACTGAAGCAATTAATTCAGTTATTACATAACAATTATTACAATGTCTAACATAAACACTGATGAAGGCTCAATTCCAGAATCCGGTCTGATCAAGACTTTTAGAAATTTATGCTCGCACTGTGGTATTTTGCTGGCAAAAATTCAGTTTTTCGACATAATAATTTTTTTCTAGAATATTTTTTTTTTTTTTTTCAAAATAACCTGTAAAAGTCACCTAAAAGAAACTCTGCAGTAACTGCCTCACATTTTCATGCATTTCAATGGTCCGGGTAGATAATTTCTTTTTGTCGTATCTATTTCATGTAAGTATATTTGAAAAAATAACTATTGCAGAACAATAATAGTGTAAAAATTGTTCAAATTTTTATAGAATTTTGTATTCTGGTTGTAAAAAAAAATTAAAGATGTGAGTGTATTCCTTCGATCTAATAAATAAAATTCTGCTAATATTATAAAAAAAAAGTCACACGAAACTTCATTTCAGTAATTAAAAGAAAAACGATATAAAATGGTGAGTACTTTCTGGACCATATACTATCGAAATATATACTAATGTTCTCCAGAAAGTGGAACAGAGTCGCAATAAATACTGATGTTTTCGATCGCCTGTTTATATCGTCAAATCCTTACTAGCATTAGAAGTCAACCTTCAGAGTTTCATGAATTCGGTAATAAAATAAAAATTTGGGGCGAAAATAAATACCTTTTCGGGTTATATGGGCATGGTCAATTTTAAGGAAACTCAAAATTTTTTTAATTGAGTTGATGAAAAGCTCTGGGCCAAATCTCAATATCTTTATACTTTTTGCCCAGAAATATATAGAACAATTTTAAGTTGGATTGTCAGATGTTTTTAGCTGCAAATATTTGAAACTTTTTATAAAATGTTGTTAATATACGAGCACTAGGTCAAAAAATTGCACTGACCATTTTTATTAGATCACTTATGTATTCGAAACACATAATAACTAAATATGAATAAAATAATATTGCGTCCAAATTAAAAAGAAACCTTTCAGTTTAACCCATAATCAAACATTAAAGTGTACTCACACAAACGAACCCCAGTGCCTGGCGGGGCTCTTCGTATTTTGCATTGAGTTTTATTGTATATTTTTTTTTAATATACAATATTTATTAATATTGACAAGAAGTTATATGTTCATATAAAAAAAAAAAAAAAAAAAAACAACGAAATGAACTGTTGATAATATGACGGACTTATTTTTTTAGAACATAAGAGCATATGGCAATGTTGTCATGGAATACACATTCACTGGACAAATCTTTTGATTTTTCTTTTCTAATGGAATAAATTGCTTGCTCTAAGGGTACCAACAAAACCTAGTCTAATAGCCATTAGTCGTTTACACAAATCCGATGTAGTGAAAAAAGTTACTCTCTCCCAGTACCCTTATAATACATTGGGAAGGCGCATTTGCTCGTTTTTCCGTTTTTCTGCTCGAATATTACCCTGCTCTCTGTCAGTAGTTTACCTTCTAAAGGTAAATGATTTTTTGCGTTACATGCCCACCATATTTCGATGCCATACTGAGCAGGTTTCGAAGGAATTTACTGTGCCAACTGTGTTCTTCCTCTGAACGGAAAAAGTTGTTCATCTACTGTAATACTTTCATGCGGTTTATATTTATTTGTTAAGGTGCGTTCAGAATACGCAAATATTTGACCAAATAAACGTAACCCCTAATTTTATGAAAGTTTTATTCAATCTTACATGATATATAAAAGATAAAATTAAGTTATGTTTTATCATATTAGTAATATTTAATATATTTAACTATATTCTATATCATATATTGTATAACTTAATGAAAATTATACAAGGAAAATTATACATTATTTAGTGGTTACGCTTATTTGGTCAAATATTTGCGTAGTCTGAACGCACCTTTAGGCTTATATCTAGTAAGTTCCAAATATCTCGTATTGGAGCTGCCTTGTCAGACGGAGATCAAAATAACCAAGTACGGCTATCATCGAATCGTATAAACCGCAAGAGATTTTGAAATCCCTGCAAGGACATTGTTGCTCTAAATCAGTGGTGGCCATCGAGAGAATTGAGTTAGTAATAGTGTTTATGAGCATGTGTTAGTTGTACTACACTGATGGAAATCCATGGACGTAACACAATGCCGATATTAAATGGTTTTGTGTAGATTTTGTATGAATGTTTATATGAGTGCATAAAAGGGAAAATAGTTGAGTTCACGAAGAATATGGTAAAATTTTAAATATATTTGTTGTTTTAAAAATTAAAATCTTACATTCTGAAAATGTAAAACAAAATGTGACGAACATATAATTTATTTTATCCATAAGTTTGAAGTTTATTAAATCAAATAAGTAATAATAAGTAATTCATTTCTTTAAAAAACAAAAAAAAAAAAAAACACAAAATAGCAAAACTTAAAAAGATAAGAAATTTCAAAGGTTAATAAGTGGTATGTTACCTAGCCGGATATTTTTTAATATTAAAAAAAAATGCATAAAAGACAGCTATAATGTTGTCAAATGGAGGCGACGCACAGTGGCGCCCGTAGAGCAAACGAGGTTGCAAAAATCAAAATTTTTCATGTGCGCCGACGAAGTTTTGAATAAACCCATGTTATAGGAAACTCTTCAACGATTTCAAATATGCTACTCTTCATAATATCACATTTTTAGTTTAGAAGATATAACCGTTCAAAGTTGACGGACTTTCGGTTTTCAAAAAAACACACAATTCTTAGTCAATTTGTTGCGATTTCAGGTGTAATATCACGAAAAATGGGTAACGAATCGCCTTATTTTTTATTTGTGTTGATTGACGTATTTATTAGATGTATAACGATAAAAAAAAAATTAACTGTTTGCTTTGTGTTTCTCCTGGTAAATCACTATTTAAAAACTATCCGTTTTTTTCACTATTTTTCAAATTTGACGGAAAATAAAAAAAATTCGTATTTTTCTATATTTGCCATATTTGCAAAATGTGTTCTTTGATTATTTCTTTATATAATTCAAAAGGCTTTATCTGCCCGTACGTGCCCGTTTGGCTTCTAGAGGTAAAAAAGGTTAAAAAGACATGGTTGCAGAAATTGTATGGCGTGCATCCCTTACATGTTTTGACTGACAGTAGTTTGATCTAGTAGTTTGAAAATTGCATTTTAAGTCGGTTGTCTACCTGTGAGCCTCTGCCAAAGTCTACTCCCAATATTCTGTTACAGACACAGGATGCACAAAAAACTACTCATTGAAATTCGCAGGTACACACCTCACTTAAAAATTACTTTGGAGTACAAATGGTCAAGAAAAATATTGACTTATGGTCCCTCCAGGTAGGCACAAATCTTATTTAGACACGAGCATAATATCAAAATTGCATAATTCAGCCTAAATCCATATGTGTGCAGGGAACAGGTAAATTTTTAGGCTTGGTAGCATAAGCCTATATATTGCAAAATAAGCATAATGCCTGGATTAGTGTACGACTGAAATTTGGCGCAACAAGTACTGCAACCATGGCGTTAAACAATTTAAAATTATTTGAACTGTTTAGAAGGTCAACCACACCAAAGTTTTTCACGGAAGCTGCTTTAGAAGAACTTGATAGCTTATACGGAAGTATTGAGAGAAGCGAAATTATAAAAAATAATTTTTATCTGATATATGCAAATATTAAGGCAAAATGGGTGAAATCTAATCGAACCATTCAGAACTGCAACTCCAAATACGAGGACTGGCTTAACGAAGACACCATCCTGGATATATTGCCAGTAGATAAACCCACCACATCAACCAGAGGAGCAAAAGGAAGGCCAAAAAAAAGGATTGAGGAGTGTTCAATTTTCACAAGAAAGAGGAAACTTGCCGATGCCACCAATGACTTGACCACGAAGCATTATCGGACGCGCTGTCTATTAAATATACAAAGCATAGTGAAAGAGTTAAGTCGCAGATTACAAAATCTGTTGCTGATGCAAGCCCACTGCGAATAAAAAGGATTAAGGAAAGCATTCCCACGCCCACAAACGCACACATTAAAAAGTACGGTTCCGAAGAAGCCTTGGCCCTGTTTATGGACTTACAACTTTCCAAAGAAAAATATGAGATACTACGGGCATCCTTGGTGCGACACGGGGCTGACGTTTTACCAGGATACAAGCATATTACGCAAGCCAAAATAAATTCACGACCACTGCATATGGAGTTTACGGAAGTCTCTGTGAAAGCCAATCTGCAGGATCTCATGGATCATACAGCAAAACGGTTGTTGGAGAGTCTTCCTGAAAATGAGGTGAAAATTCTTCCTGAGAAACTGACATTGATCAGCAAATGGGGCTGCGATGGATCATCCGGACAAAGCGTTTATAAGCAAAGGATATCTTCCGATGACGCTACAATATCGGACGGAAATATGTTTATGGCATCTGTTGTTCCTTTGCGGCTAAAATCTGATGTTTCCCTACACTAGAAAAATCCACGTCCGTCATCAGAGCATTATTGCCGACCAATAATGTTTCAGTTTGCAAGGGAATCGGCAGAACTCATAAGGACCACGGTGAAGGACATTGAAGAACAAATAAGCAAGATTAAGCCTACAAAGCTGCAAATTGGAGAAGGAAAATATATTGAATGCAATTACGAGTTCCACCTGACCATGGTTGACGGAAAAGTCGTAAACGAACTGACAGGAACAATCTCAACATTGTCTTGCCCGATTTGCAAAAAGAGTCAGAAGAACTTTGGTAATTTAAACGATTCTGCAAACCAGGAGAATTACGAATATGGAATGTCACCATTGCACGCATGGATAAGGTGTATGGAGTTCTTGCTAAAACTGGCGTATACCCTACAACAAGAGGAGGAAAACTTCGATGAAAATACATCAATAAAGGATAAGGAAAAGATCAGAAAGAAGCAAATACAGGATGCTTTTTTTAAACAAGCTGGACTAAAAGTAGACTGTCCCAAGCACGGATACGGTAACTCAAACGATGCAAACACTTCTAGGAGATTTTCTGAAAAGATTGGGAACGATCTTGAATGTTTTAAACTGCAAAGAAAATGTCAATTCTACAAAATATGGAGAATATGCATCGAAAACTGCATCTCTTTTAGCAGAAATGTATCCACAGAAGAAGTTGACCCCAACTGTCCATAAAATATTGGCGCATGGCAAAGATATAATTGAGTACCAGTCTTTGTCAATTGGAGAGCTTTCTGAAGAAGCACAAGAGTCTCTTAACAAATTTTATAAAAAATATAGATTGCAGAACACATTCAAAGCATCAAGGGTAAGGCAAAATGAGGACCTCTTCAACATGTTGGCAGCATCTTCCGATCCACTTATTTCTTCCCTGCGGCATGTGAAGTCACGAATAGAGTTAGAAAATAATTATAGTTTAGAAATGATTAGTCTTTTAGATATACCTTCTCTTACGAATTGTGATGAATATTTTACAGAAAATTGAAAAAATAAATTTAAAAAAGAAGTATTTTCTTTTTTAATTTGTTGGGTAATAATTTAAAACATAAAACCCTAAAGAAAAAAAATAAAAACAATCTAAAAATTTAAAAATAATTTTTTTTAGTTACCATAAAATTGATTTTTCTACAAATTTTAAATTTAATAACCCATAAGTAGGCCCCTACAAAGTGTAGCACCCCACGCTCATTTCATAGGCTGAACAGTTATCTATCATATGCTGTTTAAACTGTTCAATTATGTTATTCGGTTCAAAAGATATGATTTTTGCAACGAAAAAACTCAAATGGCGCCACTGTGCGACGTATGTAATTTATAGAAAATGTTTAATTTATAGTTTATCAAGTCTTCGAAATTTTCTCAACATTTTTGGTTTCTTTTAAACAAATATTCTTTGTGTACCTATTAAAAAAAATATATATGAATTTCAAAAGGCAATGCGACATAGATCTGCTTTGTTCAAAAGCTTTCAAAAGACTGAATGAAACTGTTGTTTACTTTTACTCTTTGGTGAGTATTTTTGTTTTGGTTCGGCTGTATACATTTAATAAGCCGAGCACCAGTGTGTTTGGCACGGCCTTCACTGCTCTAAATATAGCTATATTTGTCGTTTTCCACAGCTCTGAGGTAGTTTGTGTGTCATTTTGGGTTGCTCTACCACAAATCGAGATTCCCACAAAATCATCTAACTCTTCCATAGTAATTGAGTTCATTTGAATAAATCTTTTGTATATTTTTAACTCAAAAATATCTTCAGTTGTAGGCCCACCACTACACTTCAATACGTTATGAGCCATAAGTCTTCTGGAAACCGGAGGAGACTTAGACAACTTTGTTCCATCCTTTCCGTAGGAAAAACCACTAGAGTTGGAAGTTTTCTGATTATGGACATCGTTTTCATTATCTTCTTCACTTTCGGATACATCTTCAATTTCGTTGTCAACTTTTAATTCTGACCCAATATCCGAAGCTTCATCTTCTATGTTGTTATTTTCACTTCCATGGGCCTAATTCAGTATTTAGTTTTCTATATTATTGGCTCTTGCCTTTGCCAATCTTTCCTTAATTAGGATCAGATTTGGAAACTGTTTCTAATATTACATCTACTGCCTTTCTCATTGCCTCACTTGTCAAATACCAACACAAAACTACCAGGTCAACCCAAATAGGAACGTTGAGCATTGATGAGATGTTGCAAACAAAAAGATTCTACGTTTTATACATAAGCACAGAAGTTACCGTTATAAATTGCTAAAGGGTGATTTTTTACGAGCTATAGGAAAGCTTTCCACAAAAAAAAAAAACATATAAAATTCAGAAAAATGCATGAAATCTTTATTTGAATCGATAGTACGGTCCATATAATTTAATGTTTGAAGATTATTTCATGCAAATGTTGATCGTGACTGCGCCTCAAATGGTCCATCCGCTTACTCCAATTTAGGCATACTCTTTCCAACATTTCGGCCGGTATCTCACGAATAAATGCTTCAATGTTGTCTTCCAATGCGTCAGTTGAAGCGGGATTGTCTGCATAGACATGAGCTTTAACATAGCCCCATAAAAAATAGTCTGAAGGCGTTAAATCGCACGATCTAGGCGGCCAATTGACCGGTCCCGAACGTGAAATAAAATGTTCACCGAACTCGCCTCTCAATAAGTAAATTGTTGCGCGTGCTGTGTGGCATGTGGAACCGTCTTGTTGAATCCACATGTCATGCAGGTCAAGCTCTTGCATTTTGGGCAAAAAAAGTTGGATATCATCTCTCGGTAGCGCCCACAATTCACAGTTACATACGATTCGCATCACGAATCGATAATCGATGGTCATCATTAACACTGGCCGATTCAGCTGCGATATTTTCTTCAGTTCGCACTCTACGTAAGCGTGTTGGTAGTTCAATGTCCAACAATGTAAATTTGGTGCGAAATTTAGTCACAATAGCCCGAATAGCCGCTTCAGTGGGTCGATTAAACTGACCATAAAATGGAAGAAGCGCGATTCATTGTTAAATTATAGACCAAACTGAAGATGTTTGACAATGAAACAAAACACGAAACGTGCGTCAGCTGTTTAAACCAGTGTTGCCAAAAAGATAATAGCTAAAAAATCACCCTTTATCACAATCATTAGCAGAAAGGCTACTTTGTTGTCAACTAGCGTAAAGAAAGATTTTTTTGGGTTGCGTGTGCTTTTATATACGTTTTGTTTTGATTTTTTTAGTACAGTCTGTATGTAATAGTGCAGGGCCTGGCTAGGCCCTGGTAGTGCAAATATGAATAAAAATTTCTTGAGAATGATTGCCACGCCTACAGATAAAAATATTTAATTTTTTCCGAACCTTTCTACACAAAATACCTTTATTGAGGAAACCATAAAAAATTAGCAGTGTCTGTCGATGTTATTTAGGTAAAAAATGACTGGCTAGGACCTGGTATCCGCTTAAGGGTTTATACTTCACCGGTAAATCGATTCGAGCAAACATTTTTTTCTGGTTCATAGTACTTTTCAATATTTATGCTTGGTTTTGTAAATAAATTAGAACAAATTTAGCGATTTTGAAATTGACCGGTTTTATTTAGTAAAGAAGAATTTTGTTTGTGGTACGAATTTGCTGCCGCAGAAACGTTAAGGGTTTTTTTTTTTGAAGGCATTCGTTGATTTGGCTAGGTCGAAGAACAAAAATAAATATTACACGTGGTGAGAATAGCTTCGAAAGGGTATAGAAAGCGTAGAAGACATACACTTCAAGAGAATAGAAGATTAGGTGCTGAAAAATAGTCGATTAAAAATATAAAATCTTACTGATAATGTTGAAATTTTAAAAAATTTATTCGACATTTTTTAAAAGATGTGTGGAAATCAAATGCGTTAGACCTGCATTGGCTACTAGACTAAAAATTTCTTTATAAAAGCGTCTCTGAAAAAGCTCTGTGATTAACAGAAAAAAATAATATTCACCATGACTTAAGTCACCGTAACATCCAGAGAAATAACCACATAGTTTAGTTCACCTCTGGGACAAAAATGTCTGGAAATGGAAAAGTTTTTAATGCTGATTTTAGTTTAAGTAAATTTTTTGGTTAATTTCAGGGATTCTTCGAAAAGATTCATCATAGTTATTTAAAAGAGAATTCCTTAGTTATGGAAAGAGTTCCTTAGAGTGCTCATACTAGTACGAAGGCTGTTTGTTAACTCGATGACTTTTTGAAATGAAAGATATTATTTCTAAACATATTATTTTATTTTTAAATTTTTCTTATTGCAAATAATATATATCCTCAAGATCATTAAAATAGGCTTATGTTCAATCGATTTAAATCTTTTACTGCCGAGGCATGGCTTCGAATTTGGAGTTAGAACGGACATATTTTTCATATCGAAATGTGCATGTACAATGTGACATAACTGTTTTAACTATTTTAGGATGTTTGCACTCTCAGAAAACTCAAGCACTTTCACTTCTAATCGTCCAATATCATTCATCGATTTCTGTTAGGTTAAAAGGCTGAAAAGACTCCACGTCCCTGGTTTCTATTTTTGAAAAAATAAAAAAACAAGTAAGAAAATAGCAGCCGGTCCAGACCGACTATGCCATACCCCATACCATGCATTTAGAGAATTGGTCTTAGGCACAACTAATTGGATATAGAAAATATGCATAAACCAAATATGACTGGGAGTTTTATACATGTTTTTGCCTGCTGATGTTCAAAAAAGTTCATACCGGATGCTATATTTATATGGGAACTTGGTCGTAAAATGGACTGATCTTGACGATATATGGTAAAGAAGTTTATTTTTTCAAAATATATACAAAACAAATTTGATAAAGCTCTGTGAAATACTTTTGTTGTGATAAGTGAAAATCGGGACTCAGCTTTATATGAGGGCTTTGACTAAGAATTGTGCTATAAGATTTATTTCTTTACTACTGATTAATGGATGTAATAAACTCATACAAACTAAATTTGATCGATATATATATGATAATTTGGATCTAATGACAAATTATGAGGTCTAGGTTAAAAATGCACAGATTTTCACCATTTTCTACAGGGTTCATTTCATAACCGACAAAAGCTTACATATCGAATTTTATCAGAATATACCCATAGTTGTGACCTATGGTTTCATTAAAAGTTTTCATGGGCACAACGACTACAAAAATAAAAAAATAATAATTACAGCTAGGACACACATATTAAAAAATTTAGAATAACAATAATAATAATAAAATTTTGGGGTCAGATAGGCTAGATTTTTTATCTCTAATTACTGCAATCTGAACGACGATCTTATACACACCATCTGCACACTGGTGTGCAGGATTTTAATATTACATTACTTACTATATCCGTAACTCATTACCAAATCATGACCAATTTTAGTTACACTCCCTAACAAGCAGCTTCATGGTATTCAATTAAATCTCTTCAAAAATCTACAGGCATGACATAGTTAAAAAAGTTGTTCCATATTTGTTTTTAAGAAATGATAATATTTTCTACTGGACTTAGAGCCCATATAATCGCCATCGCCACATCTATTTTAAACACATTTTATATTCCATGTCCATTTATATCCTCAGCTTACATGGTCGGGCATAGCATTCTTTTCGGGAACTTTTGTAGTGTATCTCATATAACGGATGTGTCCTAGATAGATAATAACCTCATTTTTTAATTTTTTTTTTATTACAGACAAACGTGTTTTAGACCTTGCGAAAAACAATATATTTTTAGTAAGGAAAAGTTTAAATTGGAATCATTACATCAAATTTTTGAGAAATCACATATAATTAATTTTTGAAAAAAAATCATTCTTTTTATATTTGGTACTTGAGTACACTACGATTATATTTTAAAGAATCTGAACTTATTATTCTTCCCATCAAGAAATAATTTTGCATTTTTCGCTCTAATACTCTATTGAAATTATTCATATACAATTGTAACTTTTTAACACCAGATGGTTTTATGTGAGTATAAAAATGAGCAGGTACTGCAAAATAACAATGAATGGAATAACCTCCAACAAGATTCAAATAACACCAAATTTTAAATAATGAAAAAACTTTAAAGAAAAAATTAATCTAACCCATAAAAAAAATTTTGTTTTATTAAAACTATTTCTTTCCTGATGCATATGAGTTTTAAATCTATCCGTGACTATGCGTGACTGTGGTTGGCTATTTTAAAATTAATCTTTGGTCACAAAAAACCTATGGACAAATTTTCAGATCGACCAGATGAGGGGAAATGGGGCTTAAATCACTTCGTGATTGTGCGTGACTACGCGTGACCGTGTGCGAATATCTTGAAATTAATCTTTGGCCATAACAGTTCTATGGACAAAGTTTCAGATTGATTGGATGAGGGGAAATTCGTTTTAAATCTCTCCGTGACTTTGCGTTACCATGCGTGACTGTGCGTGACTAAGTCAAAGTTAATCTTGTTTTAACAGCAAGTGTATGGACCAAGTTTCAGAACAATCATTACATTTAGATCACTCCGTGGCTGTACGTGACTGTGCGTGTCTACCCCATAATTAATCCGTAGTCACAGGGAGACTATCGGCCAAATTTGATAAGGGGGAATGGGATTGACCCGCGACAGACAGACCGATAGAGGGTATGAGTTAAAAGAAAGGGTTTAATTAAATAAGTCCAAATACATGGGTATTATTTCATAAAGAAATATAATGTACTAAAATCAATGAAATATAAAGGGTGATTTTTTAGCTAATATCTTTCTGGCAACACTGTTTTAAACAGCTGACGCACGTTTCGTGTTTTGTTTCATTGTCAAACATCTTCAGTTTGGTCTATAATTTAACCATGAATCGTCATACAAACGAACAACGCTTGCAAATTATTGCATTTTATTATCAAAATGCGTGCTCTGTTAAAAAAGTTCATCGCGCGCTTCTTCCACTTTATGGTCAGTTTAATCGACCCACTGAAGCGGCTATTCGGGCTATTGTGACTAAATATCGCACCAAATTTAAATTGTTGGACATTAAACCACCAACACGCTTACGTAGAGTGCGAACTGAAGAAAATATCGCAGCTGTATCGGTCAGTGTTAATGATGACCATCAATTATCGATTCGATGCGAATCGTAACGTAACTGTGAATGGTGAGCGCTACCGAGAGATGATATCCCAACTTCTTTTTGCCCAAAATGCAAGAGCTTGACTTGCATGACATGTGGATTCAACAAGATGGTGCCACATGCCACACAGCACGCGCAACAATTGACTTATTGAGAGGCGAGTACGGTGAACATTTTATTTCACGTTCGGGACCGGTCAATTGGTCGCCTAAATCGTGCGATTTAACGCCTTTAGACTATTTTTTGTGGGGCTATGTTAAAGCTCATGACAATACAGACAATCCCGCTTCAACTGACGCATTATAAGACAACATTGAAGCATTTATTCGTGAGATACCGGCCGAAATGTTAGAAAGAGTATGCCAAAATTGGACTAAGCGGATGGACCATTTGAGGCGCAGTAACGGTCAACATTTGCATGAAATAATCTTCAAGCACTAAATTATATGGACAGTACTATCGATTCAAATAAAGATTTCATGCATTTTTCTGAATTTTATATGTTTTTTTTTTTTTGGAAAACTTTCCTACAGCTCTTAAAAAATCACCCTTTATAAGGGGCGTTTCATGTCAAGTCCACCAACTTTTGAAACCGATGTCTTCCGATCGGGATGAAATTTGCACCAAGGTTAGTCTTATTGGATAGTAGTTCAGACACAATTTTTCAACAAGATCCGTCAAGATCTCTCTGAGTTAGACTGGATCAAAATTTGACATTTTGGCCAAACAGGTGTTTTTTTTCTCATCCGTGTAACTTATTACCTATTGTTCTTAAAAAATTTTTTCCCAAATAGTTTAGATAGCTATTTCTTCAATATTTCGGAAAATAAATACTTTAAAAAAATTTTTTTTGGGCTTTTTGGGCTCAATCAATGCATTTTTTGCCTTTTTTTTTCAAAAAGGGCAATTTTTTTTTTTCATAAGAAAGCTTAGGATTTTTCTTTTAAGAGCTTTTTGGTCGCTTAGTGGGATGCGAGTGGGATATCTATCAAAATAAATGTTTTGTAACTCAAGACAACGGTTTTTCAATTTTTCACAAAAGCACTATTTTGAATTTTTTTATATTTGTGTGAAAAACCTTACAAATAAAACTTATACTGAGAAACTAGGTAAATCAACCTTTCCGAAGGTATGTAACACACCTTCATAACATAACAGAAGAGAATGGTTCTCTGTAACATGAAAGAGTTATTTGCAATATTTCAATCTGAATACGAGGATGTTAAAATTGGCTTCATGAAATGTACCCAAATGAGGCCAAAACATTGCGTTTTGGCAGGAAGCAGCGGAACTCACACAATATGCGTTTGCATTTACCATGAAAATGTTAAATTGTTGTTGAAGGAAATCAACTTAAAGTATTTAACAGATGATTCGGCAGAAGATTTACACGATTACCGCGATAGCCTTAAATTGACTATGTGTCCTAATGCAACAACTTCTTGCCACTTAGGTGAATGTACCAATTGCCCGAAAACCACATTCACCCAAGAAAATTTAATCAACTCTTTAGATCGAGAATATATAGAGGAGGTCAAATCTGATTCTTGGATTCAGACTGACAGATGCACATTGAAAACAATCATTTTAAATGTGGATGATTTTGTGGAAGAAATGTATACAGGATTGCTAAACTTGAGAACCCATGACTTTTTAGTCAAAGAGCAATGGTCATTCTTCAAGGATTCGAAGATACATTTGAAGTCTGGTGAATTGTTATTTTATATGATTTCGGAGAAAACTATAAATATATTCTTTAGGATGCCATACAAGCATTCCACTTCAATAACGACCAAGCAACTATATTCACAGTAGTTATCATATCATATCCGACGATTTAAAACATGATACCGTTGCAGTTTATGAGTTTCATAAGACAATTCAGCGAAGTATAGCCTCCAGTGCTCTCATCAAGATCGCATCTTAGATGCGACTGCTTTATTCCATTGGGCAAAGAATTATTGTAAAGAAACTAAAATAGTTTTTAGTAGCAAAGAGGATCATCAGGAAACATTGAAAACGCTGAAGGGCGGATTCGATGCTGCGGTAACAGTCGATGGCACCGCTCAATAGCATGCTTTTATACCGCTTGTCGATGGAAGACTCAGGTTGAAAAAGTTTTATGCCTCTATTCAATGCGATTTCTTTCCAAAGCCAACAAATAACCCAGCAGCGAAATCAATAGCAGAACCTAGTAACGCCAAGAAAGGATTGACAAGAAAACACAGTAAATAAAGGGACAAAAAAACTGGATGAAAGACTGGGTATTTAAAAATTTACAAGACTTAAATACTTCATCAGCTACAATAAATTAAGTATAAAAATAGTTATGATATAAATGGATCTAATGCAATTAAGATTAAATTTTATTATATTATTTATCTTTTTATTTTTAATATTATTATTATATATTACTTTAATTATTATTACAAATAAATAAAAAATAATAATTTTTCAACATTTCTATAGAAAAAAAGTGATTTTTTTCCTGAGGTGAACATGTTCTGGGTATTACAGTATCGAGGGTATGAAATTTTAGTTGGGTATGTTACATACCTTCAGAAAGGTTAATTTGTCTAGTTTCTCAGTATAAGTTTCATTTGTAAGGTTTTACACACAAATAGGAAAAAAATTCAAAATAGTGCATTTGCGAAAAATTGAAAAACCGTTGTCTTGAGTTACAAAACATTTGTTTTGATAGATATCCCACTCCCATCCCACTAAGCGACCAAAAAGCTCTTAAAGGAAAAATCTTAAGCTTTCTTATGAAAAAAAAAACAAAAAAATTCCTTTTTGAAAAAAAAAGGCAAAAAATGCTTTGATTTAGCAAAATAAAGTCTTAAAAAAAATTTTTTTTTAAAGTATTTTTTTCCAAAATATTTAAGAAATAGCTTTCTAAACTATTTGGGAGAAATTTTTCTAAGAACGATAGGTAATAAGTTACATGGATGAGAAAAAACACCTGCTTGGCCAAAATGTCAAATTTTGATCCCCCCTAACTCAGAGAGATCTAGGCCGATCTTGTTGAAAAAATGCGTTTGAACTACTATCCAATAGGACTAACTTTGGTGCAAATTTCATCCCGATCGGAAGACATCGGTTTCAAAAGTTGGTGCACTTGACATGAAACCCCCCATAAGTCTAAACAAAAACGATATTACAATTCAAAAATATCGGTTCAAACTATGTAATATATATATGTATTTAATTCATTATGTACACATATATTAGACATTATAAGGTAATATAAAGAATAAAAAATTAAAACTCGTATTGTGTCGTTAACTTGTTCGCGACAAATAGGAAAAATTAACATTTAGAGTGCTTTGGCAATGCCGTCAGAAAAGCATGAGAAGCGGCAATAGTTTGTGGTATTCAAATGACGCCTTGCTGGCGTGCAGAATCAATTTAGTTAGCTGCTTATGATTTGTCGTTATTTGGCTTCGTACTTCCTGCCAAAAGTGGAAACAATAGCCAGTAATGAAGTTTTCATAATCGGCGATGAAGATCGCCCCATTTAAGTTCAATTGATTCGAATTGATGTAACTGAATAAATTTATACAGCACTTTTAGAATTTCTGTTTAAATTAATCCATAATATTTCAACACGGGACGGCGTCGGATGACAGATGCGAATCGCACTAATCAGCCCCTTCTGGCGTTTTCACGTCTTTCCATAATACTCAAAATCAACTCTTAAAACTTCCGAGCGGTACAATTGAAAATGTGCCACCGATAAATTTATTTTTATTCTTGCGAATGTTTAAATAAATTAGCACGACCATGTTATCAGATCCAAAGACGCAGTAAAGAAAGTCATTTAAGTTTTGGCAATATTTTAAAAACGACGTTTATCTGGCCCTCATGCGCTTCCAGCGTTCCCAGCGCCCAAAATACTTACGACATCCAATGTTTGATATTTTATTTGATTAAGAGCTTTAAGTTTATACAGTTATACAGAACATATACTTTGCACATATACTCCGAAAGAACAGTTTTGATAACCTTTCTTGTCTTTTTTTAATTATTGAACATCTGATAGAATAAATATGCAACAAACATATCGAGCCATGATCGCTAAAACCAACACTTTTTAAAAATGTTTTGCATTTAAGCTAAATTTTCTTTTGCTGTAAATTCGTAACTGTATTTCAAACATCTGTGAAATTTTAATATGTTAAGCAAATTAATGATCGTTAATAATACAAATCAAAAATCGAATATCAAGGCTAAATATACTTCCTAAAGAAAGGATAAATAAGTTGGCTCTCAAAGCCGCGCTCAAAGCCTCTTGAAGTGTCCGGTGCAACTGATGTTGGGAACCACTTAAATTACAGTTTATAGAGAATATGAAATTATAAGTTCTTATAGAGATATTTTGTAATTTATTGAAATGGAATTTTCTGTTGTCATAACAAATTATGACTACTATCTGGGTATATTGATCTTTTGGCTCTAGTCAAGTATTGTTTGCTACATCATATCCAATATCATATTTCACTGTCGATAAGCATCACTTAATATTTTTCAACATAAACATACACACACACTTACATCAACATGCAATAAAAGGATTCTCTATCGATTCATATTTTTTTTTTTATTTGTTTGCTTTTTTTTATTTTTTATTTTAGAATACAGAAGTGTCTAAAAGTGAATGTTTTACAAACACTCTACACACATGCACAAGAGTGGTTTTTGTTGATAGTGAGTGGTGTGTTTGCTTATATGGTAGTAAACAAATACATTTAACTGGCGCATATACATAAGTATATGTGAATGAATAGTTGTTGGAATTTTGGTATGCACTACATGCAATAGACCTGCATTCAATCTCGTTAGCATTTTTCACATGCTTGCTGTGCTACGAGTATGTGCATGGATATGGTATTCTATGCTAAAATATATTTGAACATTTAACACAAAACAAACATAACCTTTGGCTTGACTTGTCTTTTCAAATGCACAAATAAGAACCGTAAGAAAAAAACACAACGCATCGTTCAGATATACTCTAGCAAATATAATACGAAGAAAAAAATACCACAGCGGTCCCCCTCATTTGGGGAAAAAATAAATATTTCTTCTATTTTTATAAATATGTTGTTCGTAAGAAGCAAAGTTGGGAGTTTTATATTGATATTAAAATGCCAATAGTATTAGATCTAAATAATGCAAATATCAAATAAAAAAAAATATTTTTTAATTGCCATAGCCTTAGTCAATTGCAAAGTAATGGAACAAGTTCAAGAAAAAAATAATTACAATTTAGGAAAAAATAATTTTTTTTAAAGTTTTTTATTTAAAATAGTTCAAAATATGTGAAATTTATTAACAAAAAATGGAAAACAATAATATATATATATTAGGGCGGGTCGATTTGTAGGTAGGCAAAAAAATCGCTCAAGTGACAAGGAAATTCATTTTCTATGAATCAAAATAAGAAACTTTGCCCAAGGAACCATACCTCTAAAACGAATTCTATCTGTCTGCCATGGGGCAACCCCATTCCCCCTCATGCAATTGATCTGAAAATTGGCACATATTCTTGTTGTGACAACAGATTAATTTTGGGGTAGTCACGCGGAGTCACGCGTAGTCACGGAGTGATCTAAAAGTTATTTACCCTCACCCGATCGATCCTTTTGAATAACATAACATAGTCAAGGCGTATGATTATTATTTATTAGCAGAGTAGAACATACGTATACGACCGAGTGTTAATTATACCCTATACCAATATGTGGTTTGGGTGTAATGACTTTGTGCTGCTGTTTGTAACAACCAAAAATATTTGACCTACACCCATCTTTAATTATACCGATCAAATCAAAATCACCATCTGATTCGATTTAACGATGTCCGTCAGTCCGTCCGTTCGTCTGTGTGTCCATGTAAAGTTTGTAATCAAACTGCAGGTCGCAAATATTAATATATTTTG
Organism: Cordilura impudica; assembly: GCA_963682025.1. NCBI lineage: Eukaryota > Metazoa > Arthropoda > Insecta > Diptera > Scathophagidae > Cordilura > Cordilura impudica. The sequence continues at coordinate 108,122,949 of OY821517.1, forward strand.
ACGAAATTTGGTATTTGATCTTTTATCGGCCATGGGATGAACGCTATTGAAATCGGTGAGAATCGGTCGATGTTCAGACCTAGCCCCCATACAAATGACCCCTATGAAATGAACATATATTGCCATAAGATCCAAATTATCATACAAATCTTAGTCAAATTGGGTTTGTATGTATATATTACATCCATTAATCAGTAGTTCAAAAATGATCCCTATTGGACAACTCTTAGTCAAAGCCCCCATATAGAGCTGCTTCCCGATCTTCACTTAAATCTATCAAAAAACAAAAATATTGCACTGATTCTTCTCAGATATTGCTTGTATATATTTTTGCAAAATACAAGGAGGTAATCTCCGTAACTGCTCACCTGATTTTCCTGAAATTTTCAAGAGTCTTACTGCGAATATGGGAAGTGCTATAGGCAATAATTTTTTAAATATTTTTAGTGGGCGTGGCACCTCCCACACAAAGTAAATTTTTAATATCACATATATTGAGTACTATGATAGGGCGAGCTATGCAAACTTGTAAGAGGTCACCTATTGTTAATATTAGTAGCTACGCCGAAAATGGGCGTGATCGGATAAGTGGGCGTGGTACCGGACAAGAAATGGGCAGTATCGGAAGAACAGTCGTGGCATCTGCCATGTAAATATCAAATGCCATATTTCTGGCTTACAGTAATAGTGAGAGTCTTGGGACTTTGTGTGAGCCCACAAGTTATTCATGTGATTAGTTAGACAAAAAATGGGCATGGTCGGAGTAGTAGGCCTGTCACCGCCCGCACAAAGTAAATATCTGATATCATATAACTGGTGTACTAAAAAAGGGAAGCTTTGACACTTTGCACGACCCCATCAGATCTTAGTATGAGTAGTCGGACAAAAAATTGGCGGGTTCGCACCAATGGGCGTGGCACTCCCCATGCAAAGTAACTATTTTATGTCATATATCTCGAGTATTGTAAAACAGAGAGCTTTTTTTTTTTTTTTTTTTTAAATTAATCAACACTCAGGGGATGCCCCCTACAGATGCAGTGCATTGTGTTGATCTCAGGAAAATAGGTTAGGGAGAAAAGAGGGAAAAGTGTGTTAATTTTTTTTTTTTTTTTTTTTGCAGCGACAGACCAAAGCCTCTGGTGGGAATCGAACCCACGACCCCTCGCATGATAGGCGAGCACGCTACCTACTCACCTACCGGGGCGCTTTGTGGCTTTGCGCGAGCCCAAAGGGTCTTTGAAATATTAGTCGAACAAAAAAATTGGCACGATCGAAGCAGTGGGAATAGCACCGCCCATGCAAATAAAAATGGGGCGGGATGGTATTAGTGGGCGAGGCACCACCTATATAAAACATATGAAGTACTATGAAAGCGACAGTCTTTTGACAAGTACATTAGTTAGCAATGTAATTCGTCGTGGAAAATATAGCGTCAAAATCAAATCAAAATCGCCATACCCAAAAATCGCAAAAAATAAAAATCGCCCAAAACAAAAATCTCCGAAATCAAAAATGGGCAAAATCAAAAATCGCTAAAAGAGAAATTGACAAATGATATTTTAAGTTCATGGGCAATAGTTAAGTGTTGCCAGATCTAATTTGGAAAATCCATGTTCTTCTCATGAGCAGCTGCATGTACATTGTATATCAGCAAGTATCAAAGTAAAAAAATCTATACTATTAATCTATACTAACATAGCAAAGACGTAATGTGTATATGTTTGTAGGAGGTAATCTCCGTAACTAACCATCTGATCGTCCTGAAATTTTCACAGAGTCTTATTGCGGATATGGGAAGTGCAACAGGCTGTACTTTTTTTTAAATATTTTTAGTGGGCGTGGCACCTCCCATACAATGCAAATTTTTAATATCATCTATAATAAGTACTGTAAAAAAATGGGCGGGATTGGACATATGCGCGTGGCACCCCCATACAAACTTAATATTAAATGTCATATATCTGAATTACTGTAATACTGAGAGCCTTGGAACTTTGCGTGAGCCCTTTCATTACGATTCGGGTGGGGAGGGGGGAGGGGGTAGCCAAGCACGCCGGGTTACATCCTATATATATATATATATATATATATATATATAGACATAAGCATATATAATTGAAGAGAGGAGCTATAAATACATATACATATACATATATATATATATATATATATATATATATATATATTTAAAAGTGAATTACTTTTTCCAATTGAACCGTTTTTAATGGTATTTAAATTTAAGCTCATTTTCACGATATGACTGGATTTGATAAAAGTAATGGCATCAATAAAATTTGAAGAAATCATCAATTAATAAGCCCGTATATGGTAAGACGTTTAAATTTATATAAATGAGTTGAAAGTTATTCTGTTCTTCCAATTTCACATTTTATTTATATCAAATGTTCTAATCTTTAAACCAGAATAATAATATAAAATAACTTCAGTAAGCATTTTTCAAAAACTGTTTAGTCCTTCTCAAAATACGAGAAAGTTGAGTGTTAACGATTTAAGCTGCTAGTATTTAGGACCTCATTCCATAAAACGTAACATGAAGTAATGATTAAATTTGGTATGAAAAATTAAAAATGTTTCAAATCCAGCATGAAACGTAAATAAATCTAAGAGACAGTGGCTCTTAGGCCCAATAATTGGATATAGAAAATAAGCATAAATTGAGTGGCATTGTTATAAATTTTGTGTCCTTTGCATATGAAAAGTTCATTTATATGGGGATTAGGTCGACCAAATTTGACGGAAATCTGTGCAGAATTTTTGTTTTTTAATAGATTTAAATGAAGATCTGGAAGCAGCTTTATATGACTGATAATTGGTATATGGGGCTGATTTTTGGACTTCCAATTAATGGGAGTAGTAAACATATGAGAAAATTTGCATTTTATAATAATTTAAGTCGATTTCATAGGGGGCATTTTCACCAATTGCAAAAGCGTTCATGTTATGGACGATCGAAGCCTATATACCAAATTTCAGCAAAACATATTCATATCTGTGACCTGTGGTTTGGTTACAAGGTTTACATGAATACACAGACGGACGGACGGACATCTCTAAATAGGCTCAGAAAGTGATTCTGAGTCGATCGGTTTAATAAAATATGGGTCTAGGTGAATTATTTTTCGTAGTTACAAACATCATCACAAAGTCATTATACCCTGACCACATAGTGGTATAGGCTATCAAAATAGTGCAAAGTTTTTTGAACAACGGATAATCTAAAGTTTACATATGAATCAACTCCTCCTCACAAATTGCTATTCCAGCAGTTTCCCCCAAGGATCTTGCTTTATACCAATTTTTCATAATCTATTTATACCTGATTTTTGGATGTTTGCACTCCGTCTATTTTTGCTGATGACACAGCGAATCTCTGTCATGGGCCCTATGCTGAGGATATTATAACAAGTCTTCAAAATGCTTTAATATATATGGAAAAATATTTCAACCTACGAAGAAGGAAACTTCGTTATATTCAACAAATTGATGTAAGCACGAACAACAATACAATTATTAAATGGGGATCAGAAGTTAAGTATCTTGGGTAATCTTTGATTCAAAAATCAATTTAAGCAGACATGTTTCACACTTTATCAGCAAACTAAATAATGTTACAAGGCTTATGTACCCGTTTATTAATAGGAAGTCCTTCTTAATTCAAGATAACAAATTATAAATCTTTAAAGCTATTTTTATGTCCATATTGGCCTTGGGTATAATGATGTGGCAAACTGTCACATTAAAGCACTTCAAACAAGTCAAAATAAACTGTTAAAGATGATTTTTAATCTGCCTTGGTATTACAATACGCAACAATTGTACTGCATTAACGATATCGAAATGATGCCTGACAGAATTTTCAAACTAACATATGATTATGATATCACATGCCAGTTGTCTGAATATTTACCCATTAACTAATTGACAATTCGTACGTAGTCTAAAGTTTTATCTTAATATAATTTTTTTTTTTCCTTTTTAAATAGGTTTTTGTTACTTTTACCTAACTAAGTAAGTGCTAATTTTATGTAGCAAAGGCTAATTACTCTTTATTAATTAATTATTTTGAAAATATTTTATAAATTATGTAAATAAATAAAATTGCATTGAAAAAAAATTATAATTATAATAACACCGTGTCACAGAAAAAAATACCCGTGATGCGATACATTTTCTCTGATAAGCCTTGTCGAGGACTACCAGACCCTTTCCTTGAAATTTGCGAAACACCTCCAAAATCTTGAGTTACGGGTAAAAAACCGGGCTCTCGGCCCTTTGGTACATATAAGCCATGAACATCAACCGATTCTGAATCTCTAAGCGGATTAAGAAATAGCAAACTAAGGTATTTCGACGCTGTGAACGCGATATTTAAGTAATATTGAGACATCTGTGCGTATTCCTCCAGAAAACTCATTTGGTTTAAAAATATTCCATATTTTTCAATTTTGGAGATGTTTTAACACATTCTTTTATTAAGGAACCGTATAAATTATGAACTTAAAAAATCATGTTTACTTATGAGTAAAATGCAGCATTAGCTTAAAAAATCGGGTAAAAATTAACTGAGTTATTAAACTTTTCATAAAAAAAAATGGAATAAATGCGTGCAAATATTTTTGAGTTTAATAACCGAAAATGTTATTGTTGAAAAAAAAAAAACAATTGTTTGTTGTACTCGACAAAATCTATCAGAAAAAAGTATCGCATCCCGAATATTTCTGTTTCATTCTTTTTTGTATCACTGTGTAATCTATACTAATATAATAGAGGTAATGTGTATATGTTTGTTTGTTTGTTTGTAGGAGTCAATCTCCGTAAGTATTGATCTGATCGTGTCCTGAAATTTTTACAGAGTCTTACTGTGGATATGGAAAGATCTATAGGAGAAAATCATTTTTAATATTTTTACTGGGCGTGTCGAAGCACACCGGGTTACATCCAGAGTTTAATAATTTTTAAAATGGTTTCCGAAAAAATTTTAAACTTTTATTCACTTTTATTTAAAATGCATAGGTCTTAACCGATATTAATTTTATTACTTGTTTTAATTGAAAGTTGCTGTTCGTTATGATATTTATAATCTCTGACAGAGGCAGCAAATAGTGATAATAAATTTTTTGTTCTTTTATACAACGTAAATCTATAGATCTTTAAAAGAATGTACTACAAATATTGTATAACAAAAAATTATACAAAATTTTTTTATTAAAAAGTTTCAAATCGATATAGAAATGACATTCTGATCTAACCACATGTCGCATTTGTTTTTTTTTTGGTATATAAGATTGGATTAATTAATCTCCAAAACTTTATGCCGGTCTAAGTTAACCTTCAAAGTCCCCGCAGGTACTAGACATTCTGAAAGTCATAGAATAAATCACATTTCAAAATTTCACATATGTCAAATATGTCTTCAGTTGTTCCGAGTAATACAGGAGTGAAATTAATTTTTCTTAATGCACCGATGACCCGATATAACTTGATAACGAAATTGATCACACAGTGCTACAGAGATGGACGGAGTTGCACATTATCCATATACCAGAGACAGATCTGCAGCCAAATCTAAAAAAAAAAAACAATATTGGGTCCGACTACAGGAATTTACCGTACAGCCCTTCACGTACTTAATATGATTTCTTTAATTTAGTAAACAGTGTACATTTCATATAGAAAAATTTACCAAGGTAGAGCGGAAAGCATTATTATGAAAGATTTGAAAAAATCAATATCTGTAAATTAAGTGCATCTCTCTAAGAAGAAGAAATGAAATTGGTATTTGCGGCGCAAAATATTTGAACGAAATCTTATTTTTTTTTAATTTCCGCCCTTTATCAATTTTTCGAATAATATAACATACTCAGTATATTTAAACCATACATTACTATGTGGTCAGGGTACATTAAGTTTTTTGCTGATATTTGTAACTACCAAAAATATTTGACCTAGACCCCCCTTTAATTATACCAATCTGTCCGTCTTCCATCTATCCCTCCATCTGTGTGTCCATGAAAACTTTCTGTTCAGACCGCAGGTCGAATTAGAAGGTGTGTAGACTTTTACTTACCATAGGAAGAACGTTATTAAAATTTATGAAAATCGGTGCGTGTTCAAACCTAGTTGAATTATGAGATCGATTTAAATTGCAGTAATATCAATTTTGTCATATAAATCTCAGTTTGTTTGTGTTTGTTAGCTACACACTTATTAATCAATAGTCCAGAAATAAACCCTGGGAAATTGTTAGTTGTAACTCTAATGCTAAACTACTTACCGGTCTTCATTTAAATCTATCAATTAGTAGAAGTATTGGACAGATTTTTGTCAAATTTGGTATGTTTTTGCAAAAAACAAATAAATGAAAATAAATCACTTTACCGAATATGGTAAGATTAGGTCCTTTTTGGCCTAGTTCCTATAGCATATAATATGAACTTTTTCATATCCAAAGGCAAAAGAAAACTAATCCCAACGCAATTCAAATTTAGTTTAAGCCATTTTCTATACCTTATTATGGGTCTCCAAATGGATGGTATAGAGAATGTTGTAATTTTTCTTTAACTTTTTGAGAGATTATAGTTAATCAACGGCCTCTTCATTTATCCAATTTGAGGCAAAAAATTGAGCTGATTTATCATTTCACACGTCAGGTATTTATACAGCCCAATCGTTTCTCGCACACTTTGTATGATAGGTGTTTGTTACTAGATTTTCTCATGCTGCACAGTGGTTCAAACCCAAAAAAAAAGTGGTAATAAGTCTGGAAATTCTAAACTATTGGTTGGATTGGAATAGTATATTCTAGGCGATTATAGTCAGGGATATAGGCTTTCAAAATATTTATTATCGAGATACCCTGTTGTAACACAGGGTGAGCTACAGGGTGCCAAAGTTGACCACCTCGAGGCGGAAAATGATTTCAAAGCTTGTAACTTTTATAAATATGAAGTGATTTTTACGTTTTTTAAATTTTTTTAATAACCATTAAATTATTAACAAAAAAACATGCTTATACTACCTAGTTATCGCTTATGGTTTAAAAAATATTTGATTTTAAAAATCAACATTTGAACTTTTCACCAAATTCTTTCTTGGTTTTTCGCAAATAACATTTTTATTAAAATAGATAAAAAAAATCTTTTCAAAAAAAAAAAAAATACGTTGGAGTATTTTTTGAATTATTTCAAAGCGTTTAATGAGCACAAAATCTTAAAGTTGACTTTTTGAATCAGGTTCTAAAAATTGCAAATTTTTGCCAAAAAATACCCTTCATTATTTCACTTTTTCTCACAACCTTGGTAAAACATGTATATATTTTTCTACATATTTTAAAAGAATATGCTTCAAGAATGGTTGTAAGCGAAATTTTTAATATTTTTGGACATGCACCCTACGTCCAGCATTGGACGAAATTGGGCAATTTAAAAAAAAAAAACTAAGTTTTAAAAGTTAATACAAAAATATCCGCTCGATTTCTTCAAATATTTCACAGCAGTATTAAAGCTCCAAATATTTTTATTTATTTTCTGCAATAAAATTCACCGGCATTATATAAACGTGATCAAGAGGGCTTAAATGGTGAAAAAAGTCAAATTTTCATACGAATTTATTTTGTTGACATAAAAAACACATCAAGATTAGTTATTTTTATATTCTGTTTATTGATTCAGAACGGCATTTAAATTATCTAAAACACTTAAAAAAATCGTATTGATAACGTTAATAGTTTTTGAGATATTTATATTCAAATTTCAGAAAAAATATAGAAAAACTATGGTTTTTCGTTTTTTTTTTTTTGGTTTTTTTGGTAAAGTGTTCCCAAAATTTTTGAATTTTATTGTTAAAGAAGACATATTTATCTATTCAACGATATATAACAAATCAAATATATTGCAACATGCTGAAATATTGACCCCAAACCACACTCCACAGGCAAAAATTTAGCTATTTCTCTATTTGTTCATATAAATGGTCATTTACATAGTGAATGACATATTTTTTTATTGTACAGGATAAAGGGTTGCACACGTTTTTATTACTTCAAATAATTTTATATATCTTTTCAAAGAAAGTATAATTATAAGTTAATGGTGTATGAAATATTTACCTAATGAGTTTCAACTGATCATAAAATTGCCCGAAACTCTGATGCTGATTTTATACAAAAAAAAACAGGTAAAAAGCCAATGCCTAAGTTATTTTCATTATTAAATAACAAATATAACTAAATTTTTTTTAATGAGTATTTTTTTATTTGTTTTATAATAGGCATAAAATTACATAACAATTGTCTGCTTTTTTACTAGTTATTTTCTACAAAACAATCGGAAATATCAAAATATAAAAGATGTTTTATATTCATAGCTTCGGAATCATCATTTTCTATTTCAAGACTTATTTTTGGTAACCATTTTGTTCTACTGGATCTGATGATATCAATAAATATTCCATTAAATCGGAATTTTTGGCTTCCTTGCTACATTTTCTTGTATTAAAAAGTCTAAAGTGTTTGACATCTCTGTTTCTAGCTTCTTGTGCTTCTTCAGTCAGTTCTCCCAAGGGCAGGATGCTATTTTGTATTATTTCTTTCCCATGAGCTAATACTTTGTGTACAGTTGGTGTCATTGGCCTCCAAGGATATAAGTTCATTATTAATTCCTTAGTTCCACTAGCATATATTTTCAATTTCTCCGCATTAATTTGTTGTTTACTATTAATGACAGCTAATATTACTTTAAACCGTGCGATTAAAGCCGTGTCAATGCCAGTAATCAAAGAAGTAGTTTCAGGATCTTCAAAGAAACGTCTTGCTGTATTACCATCATATCCATAGCCACAAAGAGGCTTATCGATAATTAGACCTAGTTGCATTTTAAATTCATCCTAAATTCTTTTCTTCTCAATTTTTCGTATGGCGTGTAGATCAGTATTATTTTTAACTGGTATATTTTCTTGTCCTGGAATTTGCCGGTATTTTAGATCATATGCGAGATGCAAGCAATATTCCATAAATCGTATTCTTGCATGAAGTGGTGATATTCCACATTTTAAAGCATTTTCATTAATAGGAATTTCATCACAACCGTTATGAAATTCTGAACTTTTCTTTCCACATATATTACATTTCCAAGTAGATGTTATATCTGTAACGGCATTGGCTACTTTCGCATCAATCATTGTAAAAAGTGGTTGAAATAACACTTTAGTGACACTTCCAGATATTTCCACAAAAACTGGAGACAGTCTCGAAATTTCCAAATGCCTTTTTCTCAATTTGTACTGTGAGGCCCGTTTTCAACCATTCTTCATTTTTAGTCATAAACTTTGATTTTGATAAACCCGATTGGCTAAATCTTCTTTCGTAAGCTTTGTAAAAATTTTCAACATCTTCAGATCTCACATTTAAACCGTAAGTGTTGTTAATTGTATAACATAATTTCGAGACTTTTTCCGAACGTGATGAACGAATAGTAGAATCGGAAGGATTTTCCCAAATAACTTTGCAAAGTGAATAATACTTTAATGTAACCACCATGATAGATTATACGTAAGTGATCTTAATAAACAAGAAACTCATGGTTATATACTGAAAATACTTTTTGAAAGGTAATATATCGGGCAGGTACTTCAACCAATACTTACATTTTGTTTTAGTGAATCTAAAGATTTGGCTTTTTCCTGTTTTTTTTTTTTTTTTTTGCATAAAAAGGTATTATGAATTACAGATATTTTGCAATAGGTATCAGAGTTTCGGGCAATTTTATGATCAGTTGAAACTCATTAAGCAAATATTTCATACACCATTAACTTATCATTATACCTTCTTTGAAAAGATATATAAAATTATTTGAAGTAATAAAAACGTATGCAACCCTTTACCAAAAAACAATAAAAAAAATATGTCATTCACTATGTAAATGACCATTTATGTAAACAAATAGATAAATAGCTAAATTTTTTGCCTGTGGAGTGTGGTTTGGGGTCATTATTTCAACATGTTGCAATATATTTGATAGACATGTTATATATCGTTGAATAAAAAAACGAAAAACCATAGTTTTTCTATATTTTTTTCTGAAATTTGAATATAAATATCTTAAAAACCATTAACGTTATCAATATGATTTTTTGTAGTATTTTAGATAATTTAAATGACGTTCTGAATCGATAAACAGGATATAAAAATAGCTAATCTTAATGTGTTTTTTATGTTAACAAAAAAAAATTCGTATGAAAATTTGACTTTTTTCACCATTTAAGCCCTCCTGACCACGTTTATGTAACGGCGGTGAATTTTATTGCGGCATGTAAATAAAAATACTTGGGCTTTAATACTGCTGTGAAATATTTGAAGAAATCGAGCGGATATTTTTGTATTAACTTTTAAAACTTAGTTTTTTTTTTAAATTGCCCAATTTCGTCCAATGCTGGACTTAGGGTGCATGTCCAAAAATATTAAAAATTTCACTTACAACCATTCTTGTAGCATATTCTTTTAAAATATGTAGAAAAATATATACATGTTTTACCAAGGTTGTGAGAAAAAAGTGAAAGAATGAATGGTATTTTTTGACAAAAATTTGCAATTTTTAGAACCTGATTCAAAAAGTCAACTATAAGATTTTGTGCTCACTAAACGGTTTGAAATAATTCAAAAGATGCTTCAACGTATTTTTTTAAAAAGTACTGGCTATCGCCACATATTAGATTTAGATTTTTTCTATCTATTTCAGTAAAAATGTTATTTGCGAAAAACCAAGAAAGAATTTGGTGAAAAGTTCAAATGTTGATTTTTAAAATCAAATATTTTTTAAACCATAAGCGATAATTAGGTAGTATAAGCATTTTTTTTTGTTAATAATTTAATGGTTATTGGAAAAATTTAAAAAACGTAAAAATCACTTCATATTTATAAAAGTTACAAGCTTTGAAAGCATCTTCCACCTCGAGGTGGTCAACTTTGGCACCCTGTAGCTCACCCTGCGTTACAACAAGGTATCTCAAAAATAAATAGTTTGAAAGCCTATATCCTTGGCTGCAATCGCCTAGAATATACTATTCCAATCCAACCAATAGTTTAGAAGTTCCAGACTTATTACCACTTTTTTTTTGGTTTTGAACCACTGTGTGCTGTAGCTTACATTATGTGTTATCAAGTCATTAGATTTTCTTACTGTATAGATTTAACAATTTCATCTGAAAATCATGTGCTAAATAAATTGTAGCTACGTATGCTATGCTATCAATTTTAATCGATTTAGAAATAGGCAAACATCTATAAAAATTGAATTTGTATATTAAAGGTCTTATCTATATATACATAAAAAGATATATGTATGTGTATGTATTCCGTATGGACTCCAAAAGGGCTGGACCAATCTTAATGAAATTTTCAAGGCCTCTTCACAATTGCATGCCGAGTGATACTGAGTAGTTTGATATATGGGGTTTGATCTGTGGCCGGAAGTGCGTTTCACTGAACTTATAGGTATCTGCTAAAAATTTCGGGGGGAGTTGGTACTTTACATTTGGCTGCCACTCTTTATTAAAATTTAGATGCAATTTTAAAACCAGATATTTTCTTAGGGCCAGCAATTCGGACGGTAGTCTGTTAATACCATAAGTTTAGAGAAAGGGATATATATCCAACCAAGTTGATTTACATATATAGCAACTAATTGGATGAAAAAATAAGCATAAATAAAATTTTAGCGATTTATACTTATTTATGCAGATATGAGAAAGTTTACATCGAACGCTATATTTATATGGAGACTAGTTGAAAAATGGACCAATCCTAATCATATTTGGCAAAATCACTTATTTTTACAATCTTTGTCATTGTACCCTACACACCATGTGGTTTGGGTATAATGACTTTGTGCTGCTGTTTGTAACCACGAAAAATATTTGAGATGGGTCTATCTTTTATTGCACCGAATTAAGTTAAAAACTGTACACTTAAAAATTTAAACAAAGAAAATTTGCTAGCACGGGTATGTAAATACTAACGGTGGTAATATGTCCAGATCATTTTTTGAAAATGATGAGGTAACAGCCCGAATTACTGGGGTCGACAATAATATTATAAATAGGGTGGCAGTTATCCTAAATGTTATAAACTACAGAGAAATTCTAAATGGCCCAAAGTTTGATAATAATACCTGCATCAAAAACTGCCCAACGTGTGGTTCAAATGTACCCTGAGAAGAAACTTACTCCTACGGTACACGAGATTTTGGCTCATGGTAAAAATCTAATTGAATGTAAATGCTTACCAATTGGAGAGTTGTCAGAAGAAGCCCAGAAATGCAAAAAGAACATAATTATAACTCCGATATCTTAAGTCTATTAGATATCGCTCAGAATGTTAATGACTATTTTAAATACAATTAACTAATATAAAAATAAAAATTATACTAGCTTTAAAAAAATATATTAAATAACTTAATATCTATAGCATTAATATATTAATATTAAGAATATTTCAAAAACGTGTATCTGTAATATTAATAAAAAATGTTATAGTAGTATAACATGTTATATTAGAGTGGAATTTTTTCTAGACTTTCGGATTTAAACAATATGTATTGTGAAATTATAAGTCCTTTGAGTGGTTGATTAATAAAATTTCATTGCGAAATTTAAAAAAAAAATCGGGAAAATACGTCCAAAAGTAGTCCCATTTCGTCAAAATACTACACTGTGATTTTGGCACTATTTTTGCAAAATTTTTTAAATATAATACAGAAATTAGAAAATTTGGCATCTTTTGTGGTATTTTAACCATATATTGAAGAAAATTTGTACCGGAACTGGCTCCAAACATGGACCCATTTCATAGACGGGCCTAATAAAACCTTATGATTCAAATTTCATAGCAATAGAATAAAACTTGCTACATTCAGTAGCATTAAAACCAATTTTATGTAGGGTTCGTCTTTGGGCAAAAACACTTTACGTTCGAAATTTCAGCGCATTATCTCTATATTTGCAACATGTAATATTAATACCAAAATAATATTTAATTTTGGTAATATATATAGAAGCCCCCTGTGACCCTCCGCCAGCGATCATTTTAAAGCGAAAAAAGTCATCTTTAAAACTAATTTCTAATTTTTAAAATACCTTAATTATCTTAAAAGTCAAAAGGCCCCACTGTGCGTCGTCCGTACTTCTTCTTATTTTATTTTTATACCCTATACCACTATGTGATTTGGGTATAATGACTTTGTGCTGCTGTTTGTAACAACCAAAAATATTTGACCTAGACCCATCTTTAATTATAACGATCAAATCAGAATCACTTTCTGAGTTGATTTAACAATGTCCGTCCGTCCGTCCGTCTGTCCGTCCGTCCGTCCGTCTGTGTGTCCATGTAAACCTTGTAATCAAACTGCAGGTCGCAAATAAGAATATATTTTGATGAAATTTGGTATATAAGCTTTCCTCGGCCATGTAATGAACGCTGTTGAAATTGGTGAGAATCGGTCTATGTTCAGAACTAGCCCCCATACAAATTACCCCTATGAAATCGACATAAATTGCCATAAGATCCAAATTGTCATATAGATCTTACTCAAATTGGGTTTTGTATGCGTTCATTATGTCCATTAATGAGTAGTTCAAAAATGATCCCTTTGGCCCCATATAGAGCTGCTTCCCGATCTTCACTTAAATCTATTAAAAAAACAAAAATATTGCACTGATTCTCCTTAGATTTTGTTTGTATATATTTTTGCAAAATACAAGAGACTTTACCAAACATGATCAGGATCGGACCTAGTCCCCATATAGATATGAATGAACTTTTTCATATCTGCAGCCAAAAAAATTAATAAAAATCCCACTCAAATTTGGTTTTTGCTTATTTTCTGTGTCCAGTTAGTTGGACCTAAGAGATAGGGTTTCTAAACGCATGGTATAGGGTAACGTATAGTCGGTCTAGACCGACTATAATTTTCTTACTTGTTATTTTTTTGTTTGTTTGTGAATATTATCACAAAAAATCGTCTAATTTATATAGATTTTCTATATAAATCCACGACTCCCAGTGTTTGCAAGTGTTTATAAAATAGATGCTATTTTGAGTTTAAATTGCTATAATTCATTCTTTAAAATGAAACATTTAGTATTGAACAACAATCAAAGAAAAAGACAATGCTTTAAATCGAAATTGTTTAAAATAAATCGTTCAAGCTGTATAGCTGCTACCAGTATGCAACTCACATACAAAGTTGCACTTTGTTCAATAAATCAATTTATTGAAAACATATCCCAATAAAATAAAATAGTCATACAAAACCCTATGCATTTTATATGCCATAGGTTATGTTGCAACATACATAAAAAGAGGAGCCAATATTTGCTTATTGAATTTCAACACGCAATTCAAGTGTTCACGATATCAGTTGGTTTCCTTTATTGAATAAACGTATGCGCAAATATATATTTTCTTCGTTTTTTTTTTTATATATAGGAACTCAACACACAGGCTTATGTGAATGCTTATGCACATGAATATACAGCGAGTGCAAATATATATTATTTAAAGATTCGATTATATCATGCATTTTATGTCTTGGTATTAGTTCCACGTGAGTGCTTATGCAATCAAATGGTCTCGGGTTTAATGTAAAAAGAATAATTTCAACTTACACTAAAATTAAAGTCCCGACCGAAAATGACTGTTATCAACTATTTAGTCCCAATCTCAGCCACCCATATTATTTTTCAATTAGGAAACAATAAATTTGAGAAAATTCATAATAAGGAAGGGTAGTTTGATTTCAAATTTGCTACCAATGAGACTGTTAAAATTTAACAATAAATTATTCTGAAATATTTATGTTTCTTACTGACGCCATTTTGATGCGTATTTTAATAGACATCTATTTCGAGACGACTTCACAATTCTCGATTAGTTCTAAGATATATTTTTCGATTTAAAATTGATTTTAAATTCCGTTATTTTTCCATCGACAAAAAATTTTTGTTTTTTTTTTTTTTTTTAGAAGATTATCATATTTCGGCACAAAAATGTATACAAAATTAGAAAACGAATAAGAAAAGTATAGCAGGGCCGAGTCGACTATGTGACACCCTATATAAGGAGTTGCTCGAAGAGTACAATACGTTCTACCACGCTGACTGTGGTCACTAATGGACAGTCACCGTAAAGAATATTCTAGCGGATTTTCTCGAATGTTATCGATCGATGCTGCCCATTTTTAGCTTGTCTGGCTTGACATTTCACAGTTCTAACTTATGAACTCAACACTCTCGCAATGATAGAACTGTAGATAAGATATGATAAATATTTAATTTTTATGGGAGCTGCCAGGCTCACTAAGCTTATTTGTTCCAAAATTTTATCAAATTCAGAAGAACTCGTATCGAACTTTGATTGTCAATCTATCCTCGATAACTTTCATCACTCAACCGTTACAAATATACGAAAAACCATCATATATTTGACCACTGGACTTCGTCGATCATTAGAACAGGAGTTGTTTCTAGTTTTAAACATCAGCACAAACCCATGATCCCCTTACTACAGAGTGATATAGGGTATAAATAGATTATCGCTCTTATATTTTTCTATTGTTATCTATCCAACTTTTAAAAAATAGTTTAAAAAGTTATTCTTGCAGTTAATGTAACTTCTTTTCTCGAAAACTTTATAAGAAAAGTAACCAACGACAATTTTGTTCTATTTGTACATGTTTTTTTTTCTAAATTTTCACTAAAATTTGTTTAAAAGAAAATACCACTTCAGAAATTTCATTCAATAGCAAATAACAATTGTTAAACTTTATCAAGAAGTCATATTATTTAATAGAATTGTTCGCCTAATATATGCAGTCAACTAGTTCTGAAAAAGAAATGTTAAAAGTCTGCAAATAAAAATTTACTTTTGAATAAATTACTAAAGGGGAAAAACGAAAGAGGAAAAGAACAAATTTTGAACAAACAAATGAAAACCCGATAACAGCCACACACAAGCACAAGATACTTATTAAGTATTCAATAGAATGATTACAAACTATATACAAAAAAATAAAAAAAATAACAAACAAATATGAAGCGAAAACGTGAAAAACTGTTAAACTCTTGAATAGTTAAAATATATTGAATTTTATTATTTGATTAAGAATATTTTTTCAGATTTCCGTTTTCCTTTCCGACTAATATCGATGAGGTTCTATTTAAACTAGTAGATGATGTTGATCTTAGACATCAATCATAAATGAAGTTAAACAAAGTAAAAGTATCGATACATCAGAGATGTACTAACCAATGTTGTTACTTTTTATTTATTAATACCAAAAAACATAGCGGCTAAACGCTCAGTCCACAAGAATACAATAAATTCAAAAACAGATATATTATGACATCTGCTTACCAAAAAATATAAAATTTATCAAAAGATAGCACAAAAGATAACTTCTCCTGTGATGAAATTGGAGTACCGATTACGGAGGATAAAACATGAAAAGCGGAAACGGATAAAAACGAACTTATCGATTATAAAAATATGAGGAATATCCCATATCTCGGTACTAATGTATACCATATAGCAGTATACGAATCGTCGCATTCGCTATCGAAATTTTTCGATCGAAATTTTTTTGTAATTGTCCAAAATAAAATGCTAAGCGTAATTTTAGTCTGTCACAGCTAACGAGTTATGGTCAATAGTTGATAGTTAAAGTGACAAGAAGTCTGACGATTGTCCGTTTTCTTTAAATAATAAACCAAAATATAGAATTTCGATTGATTTTAGTCGATATCGAATGCGACGATTTTATTATAGAAAAGGAACTGCTAAACATAGAGCCAAAATAGAGTAGCAATGCGCTTTTTATTGTTTCATATAGCAGATCATGAATGTACAGCTCCATTAATTCAACTTTTACATTATAATGGGTGGACAATAGAAGTTTTTTATTTTTGCTTTGCTATAAATAAAAGAATTCAATATTTTTTTCATTCGATTTTTAAATTCGAAAGTACAATCCTCGCTATTAATTACGGACTACCACTTCATTCAATGACTTCTTCGGCTGGCCTTGTGGTAGCCACCACGATCAACCCAATTTTTTTAGTACATTTTCAATAATACGGAGCTGTATTTTAATCGGTGACTGGATTATTTCCTTTCTTCGGTAACTCAGTAGATGCTGGGTGACTAGTGTAATGCTCGTACTCTTCCTTAACAGCTGCCCATAAATAGTAGTTGAACGAGGTCAAGTCGGAGCTGCGCATATAACCAAAATAGCTAAAAGATCCGATTTTCAAACTATCCACGCAACTTTCCTGTTGAAATCAAAATGTTGTCCAAATCCATCTAACCAGTTGTTATTGCACTTTACCGCTCACCGTTCACTGTAGCATATTTACTGTCCGTAACTTCGAATAAAAATGGGCAATGATACCGCCGGCACAAAAAAAAAACCAAACAGTGAATTGTTCAGGGCATACTAACTTTTTAGCAGTCATATGTAGATTTTCTGTTCCCGCAGATGCGACAGTTGTACTTGCTGACATAAAGAATGGGATAAAAGTTAACTGTGTCAAAAAGTATGATTCTTCTTCCAAGTTTAGGGAACCAAAAAGGTTGCGGATGGTCGTGGAACATTACCTCCTACACTAACTGAACTTTGTATAGTATCATATCGAGATTTTTATGCGAAGTTCACATCAAATAAGTGAAAAATTTTATTGACGATTGTTCTTTCAGCCAATAACGATCCAGTTTCACGCACACGCTTGACAAAATTGTCAACATTTTGCCAAGAAGGCGCTTCTTTTTCTACCGAATTTTGAACAAAATATTCTTGCACTTTCGGCAGAAGGTTCACAACTTTGAAAATAAGTTTTTAATATTTCGCATTGTCGACTCATTCATGAGACAAGTATATATATATCGTGCTATTGTCTTTTCATAATGCAGCCGAAATTGTTGTTGCCATACTTCAAATAACCAGTAGTTCAAAATGCAATCACAAGACGTCCCACCATTTTTAAGTAATATGTATTAAATGAAGCAAGGTAATAACACCTAGTAACAAGGGACTACAAACTCGCGGACTTCTTCACTTTTATGTGATTTAATTATAAATTCTCGCTATCAATCTGAAAGTCTATAAAAGCAAATTTAAATTTTTTGGTATTTAAAATAATATTTAAATGGAAGTGATAAATAATACATTATATAATATGTAAATAAAATTTAAATAAAATAAACTTAATTATTATATTAATTTTTATAGTATAATAACAAAATTTTCTAAGAGAAGTTAACGTACAGTAATACCAAAATATGCCAAGAGAAGTTAACGTACAGTAAAAGTAAAGTTGATTCTCCAACCATAACTTTTCTCAAACCCAACGAATTTAAGCAGTTAATAGCTCAAAAGAAGGAGCTTGATCCAATGAGTGTTCTTAGACCTATGTCAACAGCCTACGTTAATTAGAACTCTAGTTATAGAGGTTTGAGAGAAGAAAAATATTGAAAAAAATCTTGAATGCAAAGTTTATTCATAATTCTTTTAATATATTAGATTTAACAAAACATCTTCCATTGGAAACCAAATACATATCTCTTGTCTGTTTAAGAAAAATTTTAAAAGAACAAGGTAAAATCATCAGATTTATACCAAAATATTCAAACTTCATGATGAGTTTCAACTATTGCGAAATGTTTTCATTTTCTCGAGAAATTAGGCTGGTACTCTTCAGAAGCGGCATATCTAATATTGTGAAAATAAAGCTCCCGAAAAACGAAAAGAAACAAATATGAAAATTATAGTTGGCCTTAGATCAAACTTTGTTTACATCATAATTTTATTTAGAAAATAAGAATTTTTTTATTAAAAAATTATTAGCAGTATTAATTATAATAGTACAGTTACATATTACAGTTACATATTACATATCAGTATCATTAGAGCAAAAAATTAACATAATATCATATTATAAAAATCATAAAAAGAACAAAATAATTTAATTTATTCTGTTAAATAAATTACTTAAATATTACTCGCAAATCATTTGTTTTTTTTTTTTTTTTTTGTTGGAAAATATATTTAGAATGACTGCTATGCAAACTACATTCTTCACCACTTAATTTTAAATATTCAAATTTGATAAATTGGAATATCTGTTCTGGTTTCGAGCGTCCCGGTAGGTGAGTAGGTAGCATGCTCGCCTATCATGCGGGTGTCGTAGGTTCGATTCCCACCAGAGACCATGGCATGTCGCGGCAAAAAAAAAAACTAGCCAAAATTAGAATTTGCAGACAAGCCACTCGGCTTCGCGGAACTAGGCTTAAAAAAAAAGTTTGTTCTTAATTAATTAATTCTTAATTAATTCTATTCAATGTCGAATTTCTTATGCCGCAACCAACTGAACTGCATAATAGCCTCATTGTCACTTCTAAAGTTTAAAAAAATTTGTATAAGAAAATTCAGGTTTAATAACTTTACACTTTATACATTTTTAGATAAACTAGTATAGCCCAGCACTAGAAACTCGAGTGCAAATTCTACGAACTATTATTTTTTCATTAAATGTTTGTCTTCCAATGTTGTTTTAATCTATATATATAAAAAATTTATGATAATCAGTTTGAGCAATTCACAATTCGACACAGAGCGTCTGATATATAATTTAGATGATTCGCATAAACAGGGTGTATCTAATTATTATAAATATTTTAGTTTATGTAATTTAATATACTTTGAAGACAGATTAAATATAAATTTTATCATTATCATCTTCTCCTCCATATGGACTATAATTGTGCCAATTTTTGCACTCCTCAGTGCCCGCATATTATTAAACAGGGAACTAAAAATTTACCATTCCATATTAATATATAGATTTCTACATTGTAAATGAAATCTGCTGATTCTCGTGAATCTCAAGAATACACTGACAGATTTTATAAATGGAATACTTTGAAGTCTGTACACTAATTTTAATAATATGTTATCACTCACAGGATCATATGTATTCATTTTCCTATATTCCGCTGTAAATGTGTTGTCCATTTAATTTAAAAAGTGAATCTTACCCCAGGTTGAAAAATCAAAAAAAAAATTTACAAAGAATACAATACAATCACAAAAACAGCGTAACATGTAAGACGTAAGGCAAAATCGGTGAGACCTATGATTATATTGGTGAAAAAATTATGATATGTAATAACGTGTTAGAAAATGAAAAATGTAAAATGAAAAATGAAAAATGAAAAATGAAAAATGAAAAATTAAAAATGAAAAATGAAAAATAAAAAATTAAAAATGAAAAATAAAAAATGAAAAACAAAAACTGAAAAATGATAAATGAAAAATGAAAATTGGAAAATGAAAAATAAAAAATAAAAAAACGAAAAATTAAAAATTAAGCGGTTGAAATAAATAATAATAAATATTTTTATATTAGCAGAGCCCCTGCAGTTGATTGCTATAAGTGATACATAGATGAGACTTTCTGTTTGATTTTGAAACAGTGCCATAAAAAAATCTTTAATTCATAGCTGTTTACACATCTCCCATGTGAACGGACTAGCGTAATTTTTTTCTTTTTGATATTGATATAAAAATATTATATTCGTTCGCAAATTTAATTATGGTACCCCAAATTTCCAAAAATCTATTTGGGTTTTCTTTAAATGTAGCTAAATTTATTATAGTAAAATAAAGCTTGTCCGAGAGTAGCGTCTTGTGTTTCAGAAAACATATTAAGACATTCATGGTTCGAATATTCAACTGCATCTTTGGCACTGGTCACTTCCACATATTTTTCTAAATAAATAATCTGATAGTGTGCGACTTCTAATTGAAATATTGTTTTGATGAAGACTTTGAAAAGTATTTTTTTTTAATTTAGTTTTGAAAGGAATTTTTATTAATTTGCGCCATGCAGATATAAAAAAGTACATATCGTACTAATTTTTTCTATGGACACCTTTTCTAAGAAAAGGACTAATCACTATCATATTCAGTAAAGTCAATTTTTTTACTCAAAAATATATAAAAATCAATTTACGGAAAATTACATATTCTGAGTCCATTGGTATAATAAAAGGTTGGTCCTTGTTAGATACTTTAGTTAGCTAAAACATTAGGGTTAAAAAAGTGTGCTTCTTAGCAAAATTTCAGTGACCCCCTACCGTCCTCCAAAAAGTGAGAGAAATATAATAAAGTCTCTAGTGAAATGCCCTAGTAATAAGATATTTCATAATAATGCAATATATATATAATATATATATATATATATATATATATATATATATATATACGAGAGCGGGCCCAAAAGGACCCGACCGGACAAAGTAAACACAACAAATTTGTAAACAAATTTGTTTACTGCTCAACATAATCTCCTTTTAGCCTGATACACTTTTCCCAGCAATATTCAATAGCTTAGATACCCTGTTTATAGCAAGAACTGTCTAAGTCCTAAAAGTAGCCATCAACCATACACTTTGCCCCTTTTACATTGGCAAATCCTTTACTACCGAGCCTTTTACTTAAGTTTGAAAATAGAAAGTAATCCCAAATGGGCTAGATCTGGCGAAAAAGATGCGTGAGCAAGCAATTCAATATTTTATTCATGAATTTTCACCATCGTGATAATGGATCTTTGAACTGATGCATTGTTTCGATGAAAAAACATTTTATTTTTCGCCAAAAGTGGCCTCATTCCTAAATTTTAGCACTTAGCTACTGCAATGAATAAGTACAATACTAATAAGTATAATACTGCTGCAATGAATAAGTATAATAAAGGTGCCATTTTCGCCTTCTTTGGACATGATTTGCCTTTCCTGTCCACTATTTTGGCAGTTTCTTTGTCGCAGGTGTGAAGTGGTGGACCAATACCTTATCCATGGTTACGAATCCATGCAAAAATTTGGCTTTAGTGCGCAATGATCTTTTGAAATATTTTCCAGATTCTGTTTTTTTTTTTCTATTATTACCAAACGCGGCACCCAACTTGCGAAGATGTTTGTCATCTCCAAATTTTCAGTCAATATGCAAGAGTAGCATTTTCTAAATGCCCATTAATTCACGTTCATTCCGTTGGCGGTTATTTAATACCAGTTTATGAAATGTCTTAACTAATTCTTGCGGGTGGACAACTCAATTGGTTGACGAGTACAGTGTTCACCTTGGCAGCTCAGTTAGCCTCATTTAAACTCTGCCACCCCATATTTTAACATTGTTTACAAATTCACTGATACCGTTTACTTTTGATGGCTGAAAAAAAAACAAGTAAGAAAATAAAAGTCGGTCAAGACCGAGTATATGATAGGCCCAACTAACTGCACATAGAAAATAAGCATAAACCAAATTTGAGTGGGATTTTTATTAATTTTTTTTGGCTGCAGATATGAAAAAGTTCATATCGGATGCTATATCTATATGGGGACTTGGCCCAAAAATGGACCGATCCTGACCATGGTTGGTAAAGTCTCTTGTATTTTGCAAAAATATGTACAAACAAAATTTGAGAAGAATCAGTGCAATATTTTTGTTTTTTGATAGATTTAAGTGAAGATGGGGAAGCAGCTCTATATGGGGCTTATGACTAAGAGTTGTCCCATAGGGATCATTTTTGGACTAATCATTAGTGGATGTAATAAATGCATACAAACCCAATTTGAGTAAGATCTATATGACAATTTGGATCTTAAGGCAATTTATGTCGATTGCATAGGGGGCATTTGTATGGGGACTAGGTGTGAGCATAGACCGATTCTCACCAATTTCAATAGCGATCTTCCCATGGCTGATAGAAGCTCATGTACCAAATTTCATCAAATATATTCATATTTACGACCTGCAGTTTGATTACAAGGTTTACATGGACACACATACGGACAGACAGACGGACGAACGGACGGACATCGTTAAATCGAATCAGTTAGTGATTCTGATTCGATCGGTATAATAAAAGATGGGTCTAAGTCAAATATTTTTGGTAGTTGCAAACAGCAGCACAAAGTCAAAATACCCTAACCACATGGTGGTATAGGGTATAAAAATATATAACTAAATACTAAACAACTTGGCGCCTTGAAACTTAAAAAATATATTTTTTAAGGTTGCCACCGTTCACCAAAGAAATCATTTTCCAACTACTACCGCCTTAAGCTGGTATATATATATATGTATATAGAGTATCCTTGTCTACGTTGCTGGAACATATACTCTTACATCTTTGTATTAAAAATTAAATCTTTTAGAAAGAATTGACATTTTCCTGAAAAAAGTGCAAAAAACATAAATATTTCAAAAAGAGAACATTAAAAAATAAAAAAAATGTCATTGTTTTCTATAAAAATAAAAAATCTTATTTTCGATATTTATCATTTTAATGATTGAGTTTGAAATTGTTCAGGCTCAAGATCAAATATTTTTACTTTAAATAAAACAAAAAACTTGGCAAATTTGTTTTAAAAAATTGGTCTATATTCTGTATGACAGGTTATACAGCTGTTTCCGGAAGAGTCACCAACCCTCATCAGTAACCGAAAGCAGTAAATAGTTTGTTTGGTAAAAAGTTAAATTCATATATACTTGCTGAAAACAACTAAATGAGAATTCAAGCAAAAGTTACACTATTTAAGCCTCTTTTAATATAACAAAATAAATTTCGAAACAACTTTAAAAAACAAGTAAGAAAATTTTAGTCAGTCTAGCCCGACTATACGATATCCTATACCATGGCTAGGGACCCTATCTCTTCGGTCCAACTAATTGGATATAGCAAATAAGCATATACCAAATTTAAGTGGCATTTTTTTTTAATTTTTTTCGCTGCAGATATGAAAAAGTTCATATCGGATACTGTATTTATACTATATTTATATGGGGTCGAAAAGTGGACCGATCCTGACCATATTTGGTAAAGTCACTAATACTTTGAAAAAACATATACAAACCAAATTTGAGAAAGATCTGTGCAATAATTTTGTTCTTTGGTAGATTTAAGTGAAGATCGGGAAGCAGCTCTATATGGTCATATCACTAAGAATTTTCCTATAGGTATTATTTTTGAACTACTAATTAATGAATGTAATAAATATATACAAACCCCATTTGACTGAGATCTATATGATAATTTGGAACTTATGGCAGTTTATGTCGATTTCATAGGGGTCATTTGTATGGGGACTAGGTGTGAACATGGACCGATTCTCATCAATTTCAAAAGCTTTCATTCCATGCCCGATGAAAGCTTATATACCAAATTCCATCGAAATATATTCATATTTGCGACCTGTAGTTTGATCACAAAGTTTACATGGACACACAAAAAGAGATTCTGAGTCTTTCGGTATAATTAAAGACGAATATTTTTGGTTGTTACGAACAGCAGCACAAAGTCATTATACCCAAACCACATAGTGGTATAGGGTATAATTATTGTAGTGCTTGGTGGTAAACAAAATTTTAGGATTGCCATTTTCAAAAAAAAAAAAAAAAAGATAATGAAAACGATGGCTTGCCAAAACGTGAAGCAGCAACATACAGTTGATCGTGTGAAATTACATGAACTTCGAAATTTATGCTTTATTAATAGTCATTGCAAAAGCCAAATGAGCGGAAACTGTAATCGTTAAAATTCAATATCAGTACGAGTCATTGGGATGCGTGGTATTAAAACGTGTTCACCTTTGAATTTGCCTTTTAAAATTGTTGCTTCAATTACATAATTCATTAACTTTTAATGATTTGATGGCATCAAACACGCTCTTATTATCATCAGCTGGTGTTGATTTTGAAGGAACAGGTAGTGTTTATCTAAAACATCGTGCTAATACTACCAAAATGCCACCAAATAAATTTTGATTTCCACGAAAATCCCTTATTGTTCGACCCAAATCTTCAATTGATTTCTTGTATGCCATTGTGAATTCATCCCACAACTCCAAGAATGTGCTTCATTTATCGTCATAATCAAAACAAATTTGCATCCAATAAGGTGGCTGCAATTCCAGAAGATGCAGGTGGCAAAGAAATTTTACCACGTATTCGTACAGTTGCTAAAATTAAAGTTATAAAAAAAAAAAAAAATTGCAAGTACCACCAGGTGCATCGAAAAAGTACATGTCACCATTATCAATTTCTTGCATGATTGTTTCATAAGCCAATTTTTCCTGTTGATTTGCTTTACGAATGTTTTCTTGAACATAATTTGTCAATATATATGGATCGAATTCTGTTCACGAAGAAATGTATCATTTCCCGAGCGATTTGGTGATGGATTGTATGTTTAAATAATGATAGAAAATAAAATTCTAATTTCTAATACTGTCAAATGATTCGTGGACTTAGAATATATCTGAATTTCTGAAAATTTATTTCTTTTTAAATCTTGGTCAAACAAAATCGATTTTCCTATAATACAACAAATTACAACCACACTATTGATTTATTACAAAATGCTTGAATTTCTCGTTACTAATAAAAGAAACTGCATGACAAATAAATACACATAAACATTACTTGATGAATGTTGCAATAAGTCTTCTGGCATCATAATGCAAATTATTGTTTGTTACTTGCACTCTTAAATCAAAAGTTGTTCACCACTGTTTCAAGTACGACATGAAAAAATATGTTGAATTTATATTAGTTAAATCATTGTAAATATTTGATCAAAATGCAGCATATTTTCTTCAAGTCTAACAAATGAAAATGTAAGTTTATCTTGATTTCACTATGGTTGCCGGCATAGTGAAATGGTAAAGAGAGCAAGTTGTGGAAGGATACTAGATGATAGAGGTCAATTTTTGGCAAATAGTTATTAAATTTAAGTAATAAATTTGGAAAAATATTTTAAAATTTGGTGTACGAAATATACAAACGAAATGAAAAGAGGAAACGAAGAAACTATGAAATTGTAGTAAATGGAAAGCAATAATTTAACATTATTATATGGCATTGAGCACACAAAGAAGATGCAGGGCTTGGTTAAGGCATGTGCAAAGGATAATGACAAGGGAAGGGAGAGGTTGTGAAAGAAACGAAAGTCGATTTAAAATCATCCATGCAAGAAATACAAAGCAAACCGCGGTTTGCATTCAAGCACAGGAAGTTGAAAATGTTGTAAATTACAATCTGTCTGTCTAACACTTCCGGCTGGACCGCCTGCTGTTATTGCAAGCTAACGTTACTGCCAGTGCTGCTGCTCAACTCGTTCGTTATGGTTGCTGAAATGGCTGATGTGGGTACATTCAATGTGTGCGAATGTTTGTATGGTTGGTCATACAAATTGCAAGCTATATAAATGATATTCAACTGAAGCCAAAATAAATGAAAAGCTTAATATACCTAAACTATGCTAGATTAGTTGGTTATATGGTCGGTCAATTGTTGGAATGGCTGGTGAGTCAGAGTGTAAAGAAGTGAGCATAAACAAAAATAAATGCAAGAACATTTATTTACACAAACATAATGTTTTAATTTTAAACATATACTTCTTGCACTATGGTCCACACTAACATAATTATTTAATCACGGAAATATCGCACCTCCGGTACAACATATCTTGAATAAATTAATAAAAAGATTTATATCTACAAATTTTTCTACTGTAATTAAGAAATTAAAAATTTAAATTCAGAACTGTAAATTTATATTGACAAAATAAGTTAATATTGATAAAGAAAATTGTTATTTGGAAAATGCAAAATAAAACTGAAAAATCGAAATTGATATTGGTAAGAGCCAAATTGTTATTGAGAAATGAAGAAAGAGAGAATGTTAAATGCAAATTAAAATTGATAATGAGAAACAAAAGAATTTAAATTTGATATGGATGAAAGAAAAACTAAAAATAAGAAAAGCTAAATTGATATTCAGAAAATACAAATTGTCATTGAAAACGCAAACATTAAAGTATGTAATAGGCAAGGCGATTTCTTGTGACCGATATAAAAATTATAGTTAACAACCGATTTTGACCAAACATACTCATTTGAAAGGTATTTCTTTTTAACCGTCTACCAGATTTACAGATTTGCACCGTCTTGAAAATTTTTTTGGAATTGTGCTCATTTAAAGTTGCTACAACACATACATAAAATACATACTGTGTGTGCTTATTATATATATCAAAAGCCCTGTGTTGAATTGTTAATTGGATAAAATTGATAAGCATACCTTAAGGCTCCTTTAACCCCGCTACTACGTTAGGGTCATTTGATGACCCAAATCGTATTTAATGTTATCTTATTTCGAACTCGTATAATATATTTGAAAGTTCTTACTACTCTGTGCATAAATTGTTGAAATGTATTGAATTCAATTAATTTGAACAACATTTTAGGCTTTGACAATTTTTTATTGCAAGTGTTTACACATATCATGTTCGGGTCATATTACGACCCCTTATCATTTTTGCAAAACTAATATAAATATATAATATTATATACCTCTTTTTTGAAAATTTTCACCAGCGTTTGAAGTAAGATGTTATAAATTGCAACTGAGAATCAAATATGGGTATTTTTTGCAACATATCATACGTAATTATTATGCCGTTATGATTGAAAGGTAATCAAAGCATACTTCATAATTTTGATTTTGTTGCCAATGCATGCGTTTACAGTTATAACGGTTGTGTACAGTAACAACGACGCCAAATATTTGTATTTCTGTGCTAAATTTCATAGTCACCAGTTTCTATTGTAAAGTTAAGTTTATAGACGATAAAGTTTGATTTTGATAAAATATGAAATCTAGACATTTGGTGGGTATATATAAACTAAATTTTTGTTTCTAAATTCATACTATGCATAAGATACAATTCTTTTTACATTTACTAGTCTCTAAAATCAGCATGGGCAAATGACTGAGCATAAAATTGAAGCATTCTTGAGTGACCTTTTAGATGAAGCAAGTGATGATGGTGATGCTAACTTTGAACCTGAGCAAGAGGAATATATATCTTCAAAACAATCAATATCCAGTGGGACGGAAGCCTTCAGTGCAATGACCGTAACTAATGGCACGGAATTTTTTCATAAAGATCGGCTGATAAAGCGAACAACAATACCTTTACAATATCTAAGTCGTGCAGGAAGTGAAAATATTCTTGAAACAAAGCCTGGTGTGACTTCTTATGCTATTCACCGTATTACGCAAATTCGTGATACTTTTGATTTGTGCCTTACAGAAGCTATGAAAAGGCATATAATTAACTTCAGCAATTTGCAAGGAAACGCTATTTTCGAAAGTTTTCAAGCTATTGATGATATTGAGTTCGATGCTTACCTGGGGATTCTTTTGCTTATTGGTATTTGTTTACGCTAATCTTATCTATTATATTCATATAGTGGAGATATTTTTATTTTAGGAGTTTACCGCTCATACAGTGAAAGTCTTAATTCCCTGTGGGATGAATTTCATGGACGTCCTTTTTTGCGAGCAATTATGTCTTTGGAGCGATTTACCAATATTTCTCGTGTACTAGCATTTGACGATAGGCAAAGAAGAATATCAGAACAAAGAGGAGATAAACTTGCTCCTATTCGCAAATTTTATGAGCAATGGACTCAAAACTTTCAACTCCTTTACATTCCAAATGCTAATATAACGGTGGACGAACAGCTTATTCCTATCCGAGGTAGATGCCCTTTCAAAGTATACATGCTAAGTAAACCTGGGAAATATGGCATGAAAGCGTGGATAGCAGCGGATTCTGACACCGCGTTTTGTTTACAGTTCCAAATTTACTTAGGCAAAGTTGGAGACAATGCTGCGCGGAACCGAGGCGAACGGGTTGTTCTAGACGTAGTATCTATATATCGTGGAAGAAATGTGACTACCGATAATTTTTTTACGAGTCATAATCTTGCATTAGAACTGCTAAAGCAAAAATTACTATTGTTGGTACAGTGCGAAAAAACAAACGATTTTTGCCGGTTCATGCTACAACACTGGAATTGCGTAAGCTTCCCATTTACTCAAGCAAATATTTTTTTTCATGACAAAGAAACTGTAGTTATGTATGTGCCGAAAAAATACAGAATGGTTAATTTGCTTAGCACTTTTCATCACTTATTTATTTATTAGGTCAATGGAATAAATCCTTACATACCTGTATAAATGATATAATTACATATGTACATATATTGAAACAATTAAATGATTTAAAATTAAAAACAAATAGTTAGGAATTTAAGAAAATAATGATATTATGTTTAATTACATCAGTGTTCAACGAAAAATCAATTAATTGATAAAGATTATTATAAACACAACAAATTCTTCTAAAAGGATCAGCTAGAGCATAGTTGGTTTGAAAAGATTTAACAAAGAGTGGTTGGAATTGGCGTGATACTTGTTGAGGAACATTAAAAGTTATATTGTTGTCAAGAAAGTCAGAACAGATTTCACCATTAATTAGGTTGATCATAAATGTTCTGATCATAATAGTCCTACGGCTTTCATAACAGCAATACTTTGGAATTAAATACTACAACTCGACAAAAGGCGGAGTCGACATAATGGACCAAATGGTCCGTATATATTCGTGCAAAAGAAAAACCAATCGGCGGTCAGTTGCCCTGTTTTCTAATCTACTAGATATTTCTGCTCTCAACGCTTTTATAATATGGACCGAAATATATCCTGAATGGCAGAAAAATAAACTTAACAAAAGGCGCTTATTTTTAGAGCAACTCGGCGAAGCTTTAGCTCAAGAACATATCAAGAGGCGTAGTCGGCTTCCTCGCGTAAAAGCCTCTGCATCATTAGTACGACGAATTCGAGGGGGAGGACAGTGTATCACCATCTACGCATTCGCTTTCTCCAAAACGTCAATGCGCTAGTGAACGGAAAAGGTGCAAATTTTGCCCGTCGAAGAAGGAAAAAATACCTGCTTGTCCATCACACCGACACACAATAACTCTAACGACAACATATTGCAACGATCACAAGCCTTAAAAAAATGCTTGAACTATACAAATTTTAATTTTTTCAAAATAAAAATATGGGGTCATAATATGACCCGAACATAACATGCGTATTTTTTTCTAACATAGTAGCGGGGTTAAAATTATCTATTAAAAACCCTTTATATCTTCTGTATGTGCAACAAATTTCATGAACTTTAATTAAAAAGTGTTGAATTGAGATTTGGTTAAAATTGATTAGGACATCTTCAGACTAAAATTTCCTAGCATTCGCTCTCGAATTACGAGGGCTTGGCTCTTCTAGTATCAATAAATCTTTTTAAATATACCTGACGTTGTTTGAAAATTCCTGAATTAGATGGAGTGGGTTAATGCAAACCTCTTGACTTTCTATTTTTGTATCTGACATGTGATCTTTGCTTACGCAATACCTTATATATAACAAGTAAGAAAATTATAGTCGATCTAGACCGACTATACGATATCCTATACCATGCGTTTGGAAACCCTATCTCTTAGGCCCAACTAACTGGATATAGAAAATAAGCAAAAACCAAATTTGAGTGGGATTTTTATTAATTTTTTTGGCTGCAGATATGAAAAAGTTCATATCGGATGCTATATCTATATGGGGACTAGGTCCAAAAATGGACCGATCCTGACCATGGTAGGTAACGTCTCTTGTATTTTGCAAAAACATATACAAACAAAATTTGGGGAGAATCAGTGCAATATTTTTGTTTTTTAATAGATTTAAGTGAATATCGGGAAGCAGCTCTGTATCTGGCCAAGGTGATCATTTTGGGACTACTCATTAATGGATGTAATGAACGCATACAAACCCAATTTGAGTAAGATCTATATGACAATTTGGATGTTATGGCAATTTATGTCGATTTCATAGGGATAATTTGTATGGCGGCTAGGTCTGAACATAGACCGAATTTCACCAATTTCAACAGCGTTCATACCATTGCCGACAAAAGGTTATATATAAAATTTCATCAAAATATTTTCATATTTGCGACCTGCAGTTTGATTACAAGGTTTACATGGACACACAGACGGACGGACGGACATTGTTAAATCAACTCAAAAAGTGATTCCGATCGGTATAATTAAAGATGGGTCTGGGTCAAATATTTTTGGTTGTTACAAACAGCAGCACAAAGTCATTATACCCAAACCACATAGTGGTATAGGGTATAAAAATGGAGTTTTGTATGTTTGTACGTTTGTTTGTGCCTTATAGGAGTCTACATCACTGGAACGATTGCCTTGCAATTTTTACAGTAGCTTACTGCCTATCCGGAAGGAAAAATAGGCCACATTTTTTTTATCTTTCAAGTGGGCATGGCACCTCCCATATAAGGTGAATTTTTAACGTCTAAATTTAATATATAATATCTGGAGTACTACGACAGCAAGAGTTCTTAACATTTATATATTAAACTAATTTGAAGAGTTGCGGAAAAAATTTAATATATCTAGAGTACTGTAATTGATAAAGTGTTGGGACTCAGTGCGTGGTACCTTCCCGCACTAAGTAAATATATAATATCATATATCTGGAGCACTGTTGTAGTGAAAGCCTTGGAACGTTGTCTAATTTCATGTGTGAGTAGTGGTGGAAACTATGAGCAGAATCGTCAAAACCGGAAATCGCGAATAAGAAAAATCGACAAAATCAAAAAACGCTAAATCCAAAAATCGACAAAAATTAAAACCCACAAAATAAATAAAAATCGTCTAAGTCGAAAATCGCCAAAAAAATTCAAAAATTGTTAGAACCAAAAATCACGAATAACAAAAAATGCTGAAAACAAAAATCGCTAATTCAAAAATCGCCAATCTAAATATCGCGAATAGAAAAAGCTGCAAAATCAAAAATGTCAAAAATAAAAATCGCTAAGGCAAAAATCGCCAAATTCAAAAATCGTTAAAATCAAAAATAGCCAAAAATCAAAAATCACAGAAACACAAATTACCAAAATAAACAAAAAACATTAATCTCCGAAGTCAAAAATCGCCCAAATCTAAAATCGCAAAAACGAAAATAGACAAAATCAAAATTTGGCAAATATACAAAATGCATTCCCAGGATCCCATAAAAATTAAATAATATGTGTCATATCTCTAAGGTACTATAATAGTGAGGATCTTGGGACTTTGCGTGCGTTCTTTCATTACGTTGCGGGTGGGGAGTAGCGTAGTACACTGGATTACATCTAGTATGTTATATTTGTATAATTTCGGCCTTTAGATTCCGTTCAATGTTTACGTATACAGACAGATGCCGGGCCACGTCGTTAAAACAAATAAGTAAGATAGTTAGAGTCGATCGGTATAAGAGGTGTTCCCGCATGAAGTATTATTGATAGTTATAAATATCAACACAAACTTAATATTTTTATTCTATCAAAAATTTGGTTCCTAACATGCTGAGATGAATGTATATTTTAAATTCTTTTTAACTCACTATTCTATAAAAAAAATAAACATAAATTTGTAAAATAGTGATGTATATAAAATATCGATTATATTTAAAATCAAAAATTAGAAAAACAGGATACTTTTTTAATAAAAAGTACTTTTTAATAAAAATTTGCTTTTGAAAAAAGCTATTTTTCAAAAAAGGTAACTTCTTTAAAAAAGATATTTTTCTAAGAGCAGGTAATTTCTTAGAAAGGCTACTATTTTAAAAAAAGGAATAAGTAAGTTTTTAATTAAAAGTTCTTTTTTAAGATATTGTGCTTATTTAAGAAAGGTACTATTTAAAGAAAGGGTACTTTTTAAGCGTACTTTTTTCTTTAAAGGTGTACTTAAAATAAGGGCATTTTTTTTTAAAAATTTTACTTTTTAAAATATGAAATTTTTTGAAATGTACTTTTTCAAAAAAAAAAAAAAAAAATATTGTTGGAATATCGGTACATTTTTAAAAAAGGTAATTTAAAAAAAAAATTTTCTTTTTAAAATGAAGGGTACTTTTTAATATAAGGTATTTCTTTGACGTAGGTACTTTTTGAAAAAAGGGTAGTTTTTTAAAAAGATTATTTTAAAAAAACCATGCTTGTTGGATTCTTTTTTTAAGTAAAGAGTACTTTTAGAAAAATCCAATTTTTAAAAGAAGGCAATTTTTAAAAATAAATTAAATTTTTTAAAAAGGTGTTATTATTTAAACAATTGAGATCGCTAATAATCTGAAACTAAAGATATGTCCTCGAACTGTTTCCTGGCGACCAATTGAAGTTGATCTTGGTTGCTACCGTCTTGTGAAGAAACCAATGATAGCAGAGAAAAATCGTTTGCCTGGTCCAAGTATAACTTAAGAGGCCATGGTTGAAAAACTTTTGTGCGACAGCTAAAGGGACGAGCAAAATTATACAAATAAAAATGTTAAGTTTGAAATTTTATTGTACAGGCAGTGGGTCCAATTCATTTAGTAATATACATTCTATCTGGAATTCGATATAGGAAAATTCTAAAAGACGGAATGTATCCATACGTTGTGGGAACTGTGCCCCCGGTCTGAGAGTTCCAACATGATAATGACCAAAATCTTACCACCAAGGTTGTAACCGATTGAATAAAATATAATGCAGTAATTGTTTTGGAATAGTCGGCCCAATCACCAGATCTGAATCACATAAAAAATCTATGAGAAAATATATAACAGATCAAAAATTACGGATCAAAACTTATACAAATAAAACAAATCTGACAGAGGCAGTTAATTTAGAGCGGCAGAAAATTACAATTTATATCATCAACAATTTAATTGACTCCATGCCCTCGGCGTTATGAAGAAGTAATAACAACTAATGGATACCCAACATAGTATTGAAACCAAAAATAGACGAAAAGTTTTCAATTATTGTATAGTAAAGGATTGCAAAGATTTTTCAACAACATAAAAATTAATAATTTTAAGTTTTTTAGAAAAGTATGCCGAGAAAAATAAAATAAAAAATAAAAAAAGAGCTACAAACCACACATAAAAGCGGTTTCATGGATCAAGTACCAAAAAACACACAGAAAGCAGACCGCTATTTATTTTTATCTATCTATTGATGAGGTCAATGGAATGTACATACACTGATACAATTAAATTGATTTAAAAATGAAAATAAATAGTTAGGAATTTAAGAAAATAATTATATTATGTTTAGTTACATCAGTGTCCAACGAAAAATCTGTGAATTGATAAAGATTATTATAATCGCAACAAATTCTTCAAAAAGGATCGGCTATAGTATAGAGTGGCTTGAATTGGCGTATTTTTGGTCAAGGAATATTACAAGTTATATTGTTGACAAGAAGGTCAGAATGGGGCTACATATTTCAATTCTTGTATCTCATACGTAAAAACAAGTAAGAAAATAATAGTCGGTCTAGACCGACTATACGATACCCTATACCATGCGTTTAGAAACCCTATCTCTTAGGACCAACTAACTGGACATAGAAAATAAGCAAAAACCAAATTTGAGTGGGATTTTTATAAATTTTTTTGGCTGCAGAAATGAAAAAGTTCATATCGGATGCTATATATATATAGGGACTAGGTCCAAAAATGGACCGATCCTGATCATGTTTGGTAAGGTCTCTTGTATGTTGCAAAAATATATACAAACAAAATTTGAGAAGAATCAGTGCAATATTTTTGTTTTTTAATAGATTTAGGTGAAGATCGGGAAGCAGCTCTATACGCGGTCGAAGGGATCATTTTTGGACTACTCATTAGTGGATGTAATGAACGCATATAAACCCAATTGGAGTAAGATCTATATGACAATTTGGATCTTATGGCAATTTATGTCGATTTCATAGGGGTAATTTGTATGGCGGCTAGGTCTGAACATAGACCGAATTTCACCAATTTCAACAGCGTTCATACCATTGCCGACAAAAGCTTATATACCAAATTTCATCAAAATATTTTCATATTTGCGACCTGCAGTTTGATTACAAGGTTTACATGGACACACAGACGGACGGACGGACATTGTTAAATCAACTCAAAAAGTGATTCCGATCGGTATAATTAAAGATGGGTCTGGGTCAAATATTTTTGGTTGTTACAAACAAAAGCACAAAGTCATTATACCCAAACCACATAGTGGTATAGGGTATAAAAAGTGAGAAAGGAAAAATAAAAAAAAATGAAAAATGAAAAAACGACAAATGAAAAATAAACAAGTAAGAAAATTATAGTCGGTCAAGACCGACTATACGATACCCTATACCATGGTTTAGAAACCCTATCTCTTCGGTCCAATTAGTTGGATATAGAAAATAATATAAATCAAATTTGAGTGTCATTGTTATTAATTTTATTTTTGGCTGCAGATATGAAAAAGTTCATATTGGGTGCTATATTTATATGGGGACTAGGTCGAAATAAAAAATTACCAATTAACAATAAAAAATGAAAAACTAAAAATAAAAAGTGAGAAAGGAAAAATAAAAAAAAAATGAAAAATGAAAAAACGAAAAATGAAAAATAAACAAGTAAGAAAATTATAGTCGGTCCAGACCGGTTATACGATACCCTATACCATGGTTTAGAAACCCTATCTCTTCGGTCCAACTAGTTGGATATAGAAAATAATATAAATCAAATTTGAGTGTCATTGTTATTAATTTTATTTTTGGCTGCAGATATGAAAAAGTTCATATTGGGTGCTATATTTATATGGGGACTAGGTCGAAAAATGGACCGATCCTGACAATATTTGATAAAGTCACTTATATTCTGAAAAAATATAAACAAACCAAATTTGAGAAAAATCTGTGCAATATTTTCGTTTTTTGATAGATTTAAGCGAAGATCGGGCATCGGCTCTATATGGGGCCTATGACTGAGAATTGTCCTATAGGGATTATTTTTGGCCTACTGATTAACGGATATAATTTACACATACAAACCCAATTTGACTAAGATCTATGCAATAATTTGGATCTTATAGCAATTTATGTCGATTTGATAAGGGGCATTTGTATGGGGACTAGGTCTGAACATGGACCGATTTTCACCAATTCTAATAACGTTCATCCTATCGCCGATAAAAGTTTATATACCAAACTCCGTCAAAATATATTCATATTTGCGACCTGTAGTTTGATTACAAAGTTAACATGGACACACAGACGGACGGATGGACGCACGGACGGACATAGCTAATAAGACTCAGAAAGTGATTCTGATCTGATCGGTATAATAAAAGATGGGTCTAGGTCAAATATTTTTGGTAGTTACAAACAGCAGCACAAAGTCATTATACCCAAACCACATAGTGGTATAGGTTATAAAAATGGAAAATGAAAGACGAAAAATTAAAAATTAAATATATAAAATAAAAACGAACAACTAAGAAAATTAAAGTCCGTCAAGACCGACTATACGATACCCTATACCATGCGTTTAGAAACCCTATCTCTTAGGCCCAACTAACTGGACATAGAAAATAAGCAAAAACCAAATCTAAGTGGGATTTTTATTAATATTTTGGCTGCAGATATGAAAAAGTTCATATCGGATGCTATATCTATATGGAACTAGGTCCAAAAATGGACCAATCCTGACCATGGTTTGTAACGTCACTTGTATTTTGCAAAAACATATACAAACAAAATTTGAGAAGAATCAGTGCCATATTTTTGTTTTTTAATAGATTTAAGTGAATATCGGGAAGCACCTCTATATCGGGCCAAAGGGATCATTTTTGGACTACTCATTAATGGATGTAATGAACGCATATAAACCCAATTTGAGTAAGATCTATATGACAATTTGGATCTCATGGCAATTTATGTCAATTTCATAGGGGTAATTTGTATGGGGGCTAGGTCTGAACATGGACCGATTCTCACCAATTTCAACAGCGTTCATCCCATGGCCGATAAAAGCTTATACACCAAATTTCATTAACATATATTCATATTTGCGACCTGCAGTTTGGTTACAAGGTTTACATGGACACACAGACGGACGGAAATTGTTAAATCAATTCAAAAAGTGATTCTGATTCGATCGGTATAATAAAAGATGGGTCTGGGTCAAATATTTTTGGTTGTTACAAACAGCAGCACAAAGTCATTATACCCAAACCACATAGTGGTATAGGGCATAAAAATTAAAAATTAACCGGTTGAAATAATAAATAATAATAATTATTTTTATATTAGCAGAGCTCCTGAAGTTGATTACTATAATTGATACATAGATAACGCTTACTGTTTGATTTTAGAAAAGTGCCATAAAAAAACTTTAATTACTATATGTTTACAGATCTCTCCTGTGATCGGGCTCACATGATTTTTTTTATATTTGGCGTTATTACATATTGTTTACAGCTGCGGTATGGAGATACGAACTATCGTTATAACGAACTAAATTTACCGGTACCTTCAAGTTTCTTACATCATTCTCGATTGACAGACCTTTAATAACAGATCTATTCATGCGACCTGAATGAGGGACTTTTTTTTAATGCTTCACATGAATTCGAGAAGAAGCCGTTCAATATCAAAATTTCAAATATTTTATCTGGATATACACACTCATCAATCTTTGAATTTTTTTTCCCACAATTTTGTTATTCAACTACAAGCATCGCTGATTTGAACATGCTCATACTTAAAGCGACTCTAATTTAGTCGCACATACACCGCCTTTCGACACAAAAGAAAAGTGAAATCAAATCTGTTGTTATATTCAGTACCGGATATAGTGTTCTACTCCACCCGTGTGCATTGCATAATGGTACTCGTAGTAATTGTCCACAACTACAATAACAACTGTTGTTTTCAACTAACTAGTTAACTATTTTATTTTAAATTCTCATCGAAACAATTTCATGCTCATCTGCATAAAATCAATTCCATTTTGAGACAATTTAAAGATTAGAATACAAATGTTGTATTATCAATGGGGGAATTGTTGTCAAAGTTATGCTCATTGCTCGCACTCGTTTCATTGTCGTCTGCCATCCACTACTATACATACATATTTATATATGTACGTACGTTTATACGATAGAACCATACAATTGTTAAATAAGTAGTATTTTTATTTTGCTGGTAAACTACGAAAAACGGAAGTGTTTTACAACATGACTATTCAAATAATTTCTTTCTTTCCTTCACTCCTTTGCGTTTCTTCAATTCACCATATGCATTTCTATACTAACAGTTACTACTGCTGCCATTAAACGAAGAGCACAAATATATTGGTGTTGCATACATAATGTGCTTTGGAAATATTTCATCAATCTTGTTACATTTTCTGCTTCGCTATTAAACTTGTTCGTGTTTCTTGCAGCGTTAAATTATGTGGCTAACAATTTTCTGCTGGCATAAATATCTCTTAGTACTTGTACTTACGTTTAAGAACGAAGACATTTTATAGATAGTTTCTTATGTAAATGTATGAGTAAAAAATTTTAAATTACTGACTTAAGTACCTTTAAAATGTGTTACAAGTATTAGCCAAACACAATGAAATTCGCTCAATATGTGTTCTATTTTATTTAAAAAATAAGTAGAACCGTTGCAACGCGTTGGGGTACTTAGCTAGTGAATTTGGAAATGTATTCTAACAGATCCTTAATTATGAGTTGCTCATGTAACCGGAAATAAATTTTAAAATTCTTGCATTGCATTTGAATATGTCGCAAAGTTGAAGAGTCCGTATCCTAACAATAAAAAATGGGGATTTTAAATTCAAAATAATTTTGATCTATATACTTCTTTCAACGATCCTCCAATATCTCGATAGTTAATTTTTGTTAAACTTCTTTACGCTGGGGCTT
Organism: Cordilura impudica; assembly: GCA_963682025.1. NCBI lineage: Eukaryota > Metazoa > Arthropoda > Insecta > Diptera > Scathophagidae > Cordilura > Cordilura impudica. Next base: position 108,161,724 of record OY821517.1, read on the forward strand.
ACGAGGATCACCATAAAACTATAAAGGGTGGAAAAAGAAGACGGAGTGCTGTATTGTAACTTTCCAACCCAATACTACGGGAGAAAAATTGTACTGATTTTCGATTTTTTCGCTTCGCAACTTTTTCTTTTATTTGCTCTCTATAGTTATTTGGTTTCACATGATCAGTAGCTTGAAGATTTTTCGGTTTTGTATTTGAATTGTTTTCAATTCACATCTATTGATTTCTATTATCTTTATATATTATATATTATTACTAGCTCTAGCCTGATGTGCTTCGCTACACCCATCGCATTGAAATAGAAAATGGAATACATTTTGCGGATTTTTGGTTTTGTCGATTTTTTTTGCGATTTCAGAGTTTGGAGATTTTCGTTTTTTGCGACTTTTTATTTTGGTGTTTTTTGCTTTTTGGTACTTTCGTTATTCGCTATTTTTGATTTTGGCGTATTTTGTTTTTTTTTATTTTAGTTATTCGCGATTTTCGGTTTTGTCAATTTTTAGTTAGGCAATTTTTGATTTTGCCGATTTTTGTTATTCACAATTTTCGTTTTTGGCAATTTTCTTATTTTGGCAATTTCTGTCATATTTTCCTCGACTGCTCACAGTGATAAATAATGTACTTGTCAAAAGTTACAAGACTGTCATTTTCATAGTACTTCATATTTTTGTAAAGGAGGTGCCACGCCCATTGGTAATTTTTGGGCAACTACTCACATTAATAACTCATTAACGCAGACAAAGTTCCAAGGCTTTTGAAACTAAATTACTCCAGATATATGACAATTAATATTCACTTAATATGGGATGCCACGCCCATTAGTACAATCTCGCCCATTTTCAGTCCAACAACTTATATTTATAACCCATTAATCTGGACAAAGCCCCCAGGGTTTCACTATTACAGTACTCCAGATATATGATATTAGTTTACTTTGTAGGGAGAAGCCACGCTCATTGGTCCGATCCCACCCATTTTTTAACGGACTACTCACATTCATAACTCATGAAGCCAAACTAAGTCCCAACACTTTATCTATTACAGTACCCTAGATATGTCTCATTAAATATTTAGTTTTTATTATGCGTTCCACGACTATTGGTCCGATCACGACCATTTTTTTCGCAACTCTTCCAATTAGTATAATATGTAAGTACATTAAGGTGACAGCCATTTTTTTTTTTTTTTTGAATTTCAAGACGTGCGGGACGGAATATTGTGACACTGGATCGTAAACTTTAGAGCGCAAAATTTGAGTTCAAAGTCCAATTATGCATTTATATGTAAAATTTATCAAAAAAAATAAGTTTTCACAAAAATTTTGATATTACTAATTGCGTTTCAATTAAATTTATTAATAAACCATTATCTAGAGTAAATGATCTTTCTAATGAAAAACAGCCAAGTTATATCAAGTGCCCCAGGCAATAAATGCGCCGCAGACCACTTGATAATCGAGCTCACATTTTTAAAGACAATGAAATAATTTACAACAACAACAGTAATTTGCATCTCGTCTATTGATAAGACGTTCTATTTTAATGTCAAAACGGCACGTATTTTTTAACGTTAGTTCAAAATCTCCAATTTTACTTTATCAAAAATTTGGTTAAGGTTTTATTAACAAAATATATGTGATTAAAAATGTCAAATATTGTGGGTATCCTATTCTTAATTTAGCAAGGGCAGTGTTTTTATTTCAGCGGCTTTGAAGAAAAATTTGATTTATCATTTTGACATCGAGAGTACCTCACGGGTTAATTTCAAAAAATAAGTCGAGAATATTATTTATTAGAATAATTAAAACTAGCAGATTCCAGCCCACGAAATTCGAGCGCAAATTCTAGGAAATTTCATTTTTTCATTAAATAAAGACCCTAAAAGTATGCTAATCAATTATAGCCAATTCACAAATCAACACAAAAAACAAGCTATTTTTTATTACAAACACATTAACAAATTTAATAGCATTGTATAATTTTATGTATGTGTTAGTAGCAACTTTAAATGCAATTTACTCAAAATAAAGTAAAAATTTAAAAATCTGTAAATCTGCAAATCGGCTAAAAAGAAATACCTTTCAAATAATATACGTTTGGTCAAAATCGGGATAAAATGGTAAAAAAAAAACATCAGTCGCAAGAAATCGCGTAGCCTATTAATATTATAGATATTATCAACAAGTTTTATCGAAATCCTTCCACAAATATATATTATTTCGATATTTTGTTTTAAAAAATGTAAATCTTCTAAAATTTTACATTTGACCTTAAAGAGGGACAGTTTATAGTGTCTCAGTTTAACCTTAATTTATAAGATTGAGAACTTATATCAAGTAGTGTAATATTTTGACAAAAGATATCATCATCATCACTGTATATTAAAAAAATTTATGAAAAATAAAGCGACTCCGTCTGGCCGTTCTATCAGGCCGATTTCCTTCATTTTTTATGAAAGGTATTTAGACACAGATATGTCATCAATCGTTGAAATTTACTCAACTCCCACATTTCTCAAGTTATACTCAAACGCAATTCTTCCCTGTACATTTCTTATGGGACACATTCACTCAAACAATTCGAATTCTCATAGCTCCTCTTCTAATGAATGGATCGTTTCACTCTCAGAACACTCCGTGGAACAAGTTCTTTCTTTTGAGCTATTAGCTGCTGAAACTCGTTGAGTTTGGGGAAAGTTATGCGTGCACAATCAACTTTACATTCAATTTTATCAAGACTTTTTCAATATTTTCCTTCACTCGAACCTCTATAACTAGAGTTCTGATTCACGTAGATTGTTGACGCAAGTCTCAGAACACTCAGTGGATCAAGGTCTTTCTTTTGAGCTATTAACTGTTTACATTCAGGAAAGTTATGCATGCACAATCATTATGCATTATGTAACACGAAAGTAAACGTACAGATTATCAGTTTAACAATTGCTGCGGAGCAGCACGGGTTCTCTAGTTTGAAATATGAAAACACAAAAAAAAAAAGATGTAGCCTAAAAGTTTCAAAATTATAAAAAATCACATTTTTCTTTAAATCCGCTGAAATAAAAACGCTACCGTCGAACAGTGGCGCCATTTGAGTTTTTTCGTTGCAAAAATCATATCTTTTGAACCGAATAACATAATTGAACAGTTTAAACAGCATATGATAGATAACTGTTCAGCCTATAAAATGAGAGTTTGGAAAGGGTGCAGCGCTTTGTAGGGGCCTACTTATTGGTTATCGAATTTAAAATTTGTAGAAAAATCAATTTTATGGTAACTAAAAAAAATTATTTTTACATTTTTAGATTGTTTTTATTTTTTTCTTTAGGATTTTATGTTTTAAATTATTACCCAACAAATTAAAAAAAAAAAAAAATACTTCTTTTTTAAGTTTATTTTTTCAATTTTCTGTAAAATATTCATCACAATTCGTAAGAGAAGGTATATCTAAAAGACTAATCATTTCTAAACTATAATTATTTTCTAACTCTATTCGTGACTTCACATGCCGAAGGGAAGAAATAAGTGGATCAGAAGATGCTGCCAACATGTTGAAGAGGTCCTCATTTTGCCTTACCCTTGATGCTTTGAATGTGTTCTGCAATCTATATTTTTTATAAAATTTGTTAAGAGACTCTTGTGCTTCTTCAGAAAGCTCTCCAATTGGCAAAGACTGGTACTCAATTATATCTTTGCCATGCGCCAATATTTTATGGACGGTCGGGATCAACTTCTTCTGTGGATACATTTCTGCTAAAGGAGATGCAGTTTTCGAAGCATATTCTCAATGATTTGTAGAATTGACATTTTCTTTGCAGTTTAAAACATTCAAGATCGTTCCCATTCTTTTCACGATTTGATTGTCAATTCCAGTGATTCTAGTTACTGCCTCATCATTTTCAAAAAATCTCCTAGAAGTGTTTCCATCGTTTGAGTTACCGTATCCGTGCTTGGGACAGTCTACTTTTAGTCCAAATTGTTTAAAAAAAGCACCATGTATTTGCTTCTTTCTGATCTTTTCCTTATCCTTTATTGATGTAATTTCATCGAAGTTTTCCTCCTCTTGTGGTAGGGTATACGCCAGTTTTAGCAGGAACTCCATACACCTTATCCTTGCGTGCAATGGTGACATTCAATATTCGTAATTCTCCTCGTTTGTAGAATCGTTTAAATTACCAAAGTTCTTCTGACTCTTTTTGCAAATCGGGCATGACAATGTTGAGGTTGTTCCTGTCAGTTCGTTTACGACTTTTCCATCAACCATGATCAGGTGGAACTCGTAATTGCATTCAATATATTTTCCTTCTCCAATTTGCAGCTTTGTGGGCTTAATCTTGCTTATTTGTTCTTCAATGTCCTTCACCGTGGTCCTTATGAGTTCTGCCGATTCCCTTGCAAAATGAAACATTATTGGTCGGCAATAATGCACTGATGACGGATGTAGATTTTTCCAGTGTAGGGAAACATCAGATTTTAGCCGCAAAGGAACAACAGATGCCATAAACATATTTCCGTCCGTTACTGTAGCGTCATCGGAAGGTATCCTTTGCTTATAAATGCTTTGTCCGGATGATCCATCGCAGCCCCCTTTGCTGGCCAATGTCAGTTTCTCAGGAAGAATTTTCACCTCATTTTCAGGAAGCCTCTCCAACAATCGTTTTGCTGTATGGCCCATGAGATCCTGCAGATTGGCTTTCCGTAAACTCCGTATGCAGTGGTTCGTGAATTTATTTTGACTTGCGTAATATGCTTGTATCCTGGTAAAACGTCAGCCCGGTGTCGCATCAAGGATGCCCGTAGTATCTCATATTTTTCTTTGGAAAGTTGTAAGTCCATAAACAAGGCCAAGGCTTCTTCGGAACCATACTTTTTAATGTGTGCGTTTGTGGGCGTGGGAATGCTTTCCTTAATCCTTTTTAGTCGCAGTGGGCTTGCATCAGCAACAGATTTTGTAATCTGCGACCTAACTCTTTCACTATCCTTTGTATATTTAATAGACAGCGCGTCCGATAAATGCTTCGTAGTCAAGTCATTGGTGGCATCGACAAGTTTCCTCTTTCTTGTGAAAATTGAACACTCCTCAATAGTTTTTTTTTTGGCCTTCCTTTTGATCCTCTGGTTGATGTGGTGGGTTTACCTACTGCCAATATATCCAGGATGGTGTCGCCATTAAGCCAGTCCTCGTATTTGGAGTTGAAGTTCTGAATGGTTAAATTAGATTTCACCCATTTTGCCTAAATATTTGCATATATCAGATAAAAATTATTTTTTATAATTTCGCTTCTCTCAATATTTCCGTATAAGCTATCAAGTTCTTCTAAAGCAGCTTCCGTGAAAAACTTTGGTGTGGTTGACCTTCTAAACAGTTCAAATAATTTTAAGTTTTTTAACGCCATGGTTTCAGTACCTTTTGCGCCAACTTTCAGTCGTAGACTAATTCAGGCATTATGCTTATTTTGCAATAAATATGCTTATGCTACCATACCTAAAAATTTACCTGTTCCCTGCATACATATGGATTTATGCTGAATTATGCAATTTTGATATTATTCTCATGCCTAAATAAGATATGGGCCTACCTGGAGGGACCATAAGTCATTATGCTTATTTTGCAATACATAGGCTTATGCTACCATGCCTAAAAATTTACCTGTTCCCTGAATTATGCAATTTTGATATTATGCTCGTGTCTAAATAAGATTTGTGCCTACCTGGAGGGACCATAAGTCAATATTGTTCTTGACCATTTGTACTCCAAAGTAATTTTTAAGTGAGGTGCGTATCTGCGAATTTCAATGAGTAGTGTTTTGTGCATCCTGTGGGAGTAGACCTTGGC